>ML776901.1:1637604-1691659 GCA_009831015.1 Picea engelmannii | reverse complement strand
CCCCCTTTCCAACTATTACAACACTCAAGCTTAAATATAAAGGCGTTGGAATATGAAACAAGGAACATTGGCGGGAATGTTGGCTAGCGGAAATTGTAAAGTCATATGCTGTGGGGAGGTCCGGGGGTCGAACCCCGTGGCCTCCATTAGTTTTACATAGCCATTATAAGCCAATCAATGAGGGACACGTGGCACCCAAGCATTGGGCCACGTGTCCTCATACCATTCGTTGCCAACGAGACACGTGTCAATACCTGATTTGCCAGCAACCATCCAACCAACAATTGCCACATCATCAAACTGCCACATCATCATGATGGTACGGCCCTACCACATGGTCGTATGGACTGTACGGACAGGTACAGTCAGCATCCCAAATTTTTGCCTATTTGGCTTAGCGGACAGATCGCGATATCTCCTCCATACGGACTCCGTTTGTGAAAGTAAATATACCGTCGGAATTAGGAAGACGAGACAGACGCAATGGCACTGTTTTCTTCGCATTCCAAGCACTTTGAAAATTGAGCAAAATTTGATCCCCTAATCATTGCCATCATATGATTTATCTGATCTTCTTCCTTCATGATTGGTTCCATGGCCTCCTTATTCTTTCCCTTATTCATCTCTTCCTCCATTTCTCCACCTCTTGTCAGTGCTTCCCCCATGCACGCAGGGAAGTTTAGTTGTTTGATTCCATAGTCATCACACCGTTGTTATACAGTAAAATATTGATTGAAGTATATAATGATCTGATATACCTACCTCTAGGTCCTTTTAGAAACTCCTACTCTGTTGCGATGTAAGACTTCACGGTATCTACTACAAATTCAGTGATAAAGCCTGCAACAATACTGTCTAGCCATAAATCTATTGCGCACATGAATTTGTTGTTAACTTGTTGTAACTGTGTGATATCCACATGATTCCACTTGAGCTGTCTGGTTCAATTTGTAGGGTGGTTGTATTTTAACCTGAATAACCACTCTTTCAACACATGCAGGAAATCACTTAAAAATACCTCATGCAAGTCTCTAAACACGTATTTATCATGATATTTGTGCAGTGTTATCTTAGGGTTTATGTTATCCTTGTGTGCAAACTCAAGTTCCTTTGTTTCTAACCATCTTTCGATCTCCTCCTTCGTTGGATTCCATGGCCTGGACATTCATTTTTTTATATTCACTCTTCACATGTTTCTTCTACAGATCCCATTCACTCAATCCCATGTAATTCCAGCCGGCAACGGAACCATTTGTTGGTTATCAATCTTTCTATCTACTTCTTGGGCTGACCCAAGTTCAAATCTGAATAGGTTTCCAACAAAACCCTCTAAAACTATCCGCCCTCCTGGTAAACCAAAAGGCAATGCAGCACATAGAATATATTGTGTAGTCTCACCCAAGATTGTTCTATGGGTGACTGCAAAACTTAAGTGCTTGCAGTCTAGGACAGAGTGGGGATATGGGATTAGAATTGATCTTCTTCAGGCCTTGATCTGATTACTCTCTCAATTATTCCTAGGATTCATTCATTTGTTAATCCTATGCATGCATTCTAATATATCTAATTGAATCATTCATTTATCCATTCGTGATCTAACCACTGACAGAAGGTAAATATATAATAAGAAACACACATCACACATATTTTATCATGGTTCACCCCCTCCTGGGCTACATCCACAAATATCTGGCTTCTTAGGATCCTTTATTAGGTTTCTGCACAATATGGTGTTGCACGCACTAAAATTTTGATTATACAATCATGAAAAAGGTTCAACAACCTTTGTGAGGAAGACTATATCACAATAGTCTCGTCAGCTATTATCTAACCCTCAATATCTAGTTGTTCGACTCTTCTACTTCTCAACATATTACAAAATCATCTCAAAACTATTAAGAACCTTTCCCACAGTCCCAAAACCGGAACAGTAATGAACCAAACCACACACAAACCCCAACCTAGACCTCCTAGGTTCTTATTTATACTAATTTACAAGCTTCTTAGTTGTTACAAACTCTTACTAAAACCCTAACCCTAACATGGTTAGGTTTTCCTACCTACATGCCTTGCATGATTTCCTCCTTTGAATGTGGCTTTCCCTCACACATGTTGCTTTTCCTGACAGTTGTTCTTCTCCAAAATTGGGTTTTACCTTCCATAAATAGGTATTTCCTCAAACTACGCCTGCGTTTGTTGGCCCTTGACCAAGTTTTGAGGAAACATTGGTTAGGTTTGACCACTTTTGGACTTCGACAGGCTGGTCGAAGATGGATAACCCAAGAGGAGCTGATATTGTGGGATCCCACTTGTTTTATGGACCCAGCAAGGGGTTCACTAGGGTTTTGGGTATTATGGTTTAGGGGATGTCGGCCCATGGGTTTACCCATGTTTAGGCATTTTTGTAAGGGATGTGAAAGTATAAATAAAAAGGAATGTAATGTAGAGGTACAATTAGAATAAGTGATGTAAGTAGCTAAGTGCAAGAGGAAAGTAGTTCTAAGTTGCTTTGTGCAACAAGTTGTGTATTTAAGTCTTTGTGCGTAATAGAGGAGTTGGCGTTCTTCCTTGACCTGATTTTGGGAAGGTGGATCTGGTGCTTAGTTCGTAGATCACCTATCTAGTGTGAAGCTTGGCTCTGTGGCTTAGTGCATAGGAGCGGATGGATGTAATATATTGATCCAGGTGGATATCAATGGCCACCCACCTTTTCCAACTGGCTCAAAACAATTTTCTGACAATTTTGGTAATTTACTATTTTTAGTAGTTTTTCACTTCTGGAGTTGTTTTGAGGCCCTAAACAATATTTTTCGAGAAAATGGGGAGAAATATCAAAGTTCCTTCAATGTTTCCCCCAAAATGAATCTCCTCGAATATACCTTTCCAACAGGATATCATACGCCTAAAACGAAGATCGTATGTAAAAGTTACGACCCCGAGAAGTTGATGTACTAACTTACCCAAATGGGACCCACATAACTTTTGGTGCTTCATCTCCTAGGGTTAGGTTTTTCGATGTCTAAGGTTTTTGGAATTATTTTTTATTGAAAAAATGCCTTCAGAGCCTCATTGTAATCATCTTCTTGCGAATGAGCGCAGACGTCACATCTCTTCTTAGAGATAAGCCGCCACCATTCCAGCAAGCTTGTTTCCACTGCATTTTATAGTTTCAGCTTATTTCCTTATTGAGTAGAAAACCAGTTTTATTGTATCTCTATTATTTTGTGTTAAGCACCTGTTTATAATTTGTAGTCATTTTTTTATTCTCATAAAATCTGGATCAGATATTGAAGACTAATAATGAAGAAGAAGTCATTGGTGGATGTAGCCCCACACTGGGGTGAACCACGTAAATATTGTGTTGATGGTTTTCTTTGTGCTATAATGTTTATGCTGTAAATCTTCTTAGTGAATTGAATGTTATGAATAATAGATAGATCTATGAATGTTTAATGATTTGTATATGTTGAATGTGTTAGATCTGACTTATGATGCTAAGTGCTATGTGTATTTTGTCATTGTTACTATGTCGATTTATACTTAGGGTTTGTCATACGATGTGAATGAAGTTGATGACTAATGTATGTTGTTCTTAAGTACTTTGTGAAGTAATTGTAATCACAGATCTATGTCCCAGCTTGGTTACAGACACCCGAGTTCTGTAACCCTCCCTGCCTATACCTTAGGTGAGACTTTGTCTACTTCATAGGTGTTTTTGAAAGGGTCAGTAGTTAGGGTTTTTTTGGTGCTTTGTTGAAGCATTGAACCCCAGGTCTGCCCCTATGCCAACAAATGGTTCTGTTGTCGAGACTGAAACTATGATTGTTGGGAACTGAAGTAAACAAAAGAGAAGATTTGTGCATAGATCTATTGTTGTAGTGCGCAGTATTCTACTTGAATTACGAAGCTTTGTGCTAAGAAAGAAACCTGATTTGAAGAAAAGAGGTAAATCTTTTCTCTTTGATACAATAAGATAACTGAAATTTTTTGTTTCGAAAGCATGAATCTAGTATGTTTGATATATTTTGTCCTAGTCTGAAAGCTAGGGCACAGTTAGAAGAATGTACGGTAGATAGAGAGGTAATGAGGGGAGCCAGAGGGCTCATAGTGATAATAGTGGAGGTCATTCAATGTAAGGTGGACTAGGTCCACTCTAGTAGTTAGATATAATAAATGTAAGAGGACTTCTTAGAAGGTTCTAATTCTAGAAGATTCCTCCTCTAGAATGTTCTTAGGTGATGGTAGCACTATATAGAAGGGTTCAAGCTATGTAATGAGATATGAAAAGAATTATTGTATTTGGAGCGGTATCTCAATAGGAGGATTCCCCCTCGAAGAGGCAAGTGAACAGGAGAGGATCTCTTCCATAATAGGATCCATTGTGCTGTGTTACCCTACCTCAAGGGTTTTCTCTATTTCTTGTGTTCATGTTATGGTGAATGGTTTATGGTTTATTCTTGGTATTATTGAAGTATATGTATATATATGGTATAGGTATTTAACGAGTGGTATCATAGCACTTTCCTTGGCAGACATTGTGGACAAACAAATTTTATTTTTGCAAATTTTATTTTTCATAGAAGAAAAAAGAGGGCCACTACATTCCATAAATTTTTGTATATTTATGTGAAAAATTAATAGAAATATATTGTATATCTGAGTTCCTCTTAGAAAAACACCCAAGTTGAAAAAAAAAATCATCTAAAATAGAGTCCGAGAAGTCAAGATATTGAAGTTTTAAAATCTGCAAATTTTCAGGGTTTTTTCTGCGGATGACAGTGCGATTTTTTTTTTTTTTTTCAGTAGCATCTTGAGGCTGAATTTGCCCAAACAAATTACTGATCTGATTTCCTCTCACAATTTCACCCATTTAAAAAAAAAACAACTGAAACAAAGTCTGGGAAGTGAAGTTATGAGCATTTTAAATTCAACAGTTTTTCAAGGTTTTTCTGGAAAACGTCGTGATTTTCTGCAGTAATTTATTGTTCTATTTTTTGGGTTTTTTTATGATGGTGGCGGGACTGCATAGTTCATAAATTTTCATAGGGTGCTCAAATGGATATTTATTCTAAAACTCTCAAAGAAATTCTACATATTACTAAAGCATTCAAAGCCTAATTGTTTGACACATTGAATGACAGATTGGATGGCTTTGTAGATGGCCTCAATAATAGTTTTCATAGTATTCAAGGTTCTTTGGATAACATGTAGGAGAGGTTTCTTATGGTGGACCTCATGGATGAATATAATCAAGAAATATATGTTTGGTATGATTTTTAGGTTGTTTGTGATGATTAGTATATGGATAGTTGTCGTTTCTAGGATGACAACCACTTCCATATTTTATTTGATGACTCTACTCCACCTACTGTAAAGAACATCAATGTCCCACATCAAGAGCTAGTTACCAACATCCAACCTACATATTATGCAATGGTATTGTTTCTTCCAAATTCATCTTTGATCATCTCCCACTATGTGGATGGATATTCTTATTTGGATTCACATGATAGGTGTCAGTATTAGGAGCATCATTTTCAGTTGGTTATTGGGTGTCAATATCTTCCATGTGGGGTTCACATGAGCAATTGGACATGGGACCCTGGTTTACATTGGTGGTTGGACTACTTCAACATGGAGGCTCCCATTTTTCAATGGGACCCTAGTTCTCTAGTCTACTTTAGCACTATGGTCCACACTTATCCATGGGACCCTGGTATATGCTTGTACATCAAGAGTTGAGGAAAACACTTTCATAAGGGGGATGGAATGTAAGGTAGCTAGAGAGGTAGTGGGGGGGGGAATAGGGCCCATAGAGATAATAGTGGAGGCCATTCAATGTAAGGTGGACTAGGTCCACTATGGTAGTTAGATATAATAAATGTAAGAGGACTTCTTAGAAGGTTCTACTTCTAGAAGATTCCTCCTCTACAATATTCTTAGGTGATGGTGGCACTATATAAAGGGGTTCAAGCAATGTAATGAGATATGGAAAGAATTATTGTATTTAGAGAGGTATCTCAATAGGAGGATAACCCCTCGAAGAGGCAAGTGAAGAAGAGAGGATCCCTTCCATAATAGGATCCATTTTATGGTGTTACCCTACCTCAAGGGTTTTCTCTATTTCTTGTGTTCATGTTATGGTGAATGGTTTATGGTTTATTCTTGGTATTATTGAAGTATATTTGCAGATCTGGTATAGGTACTTAACAAAGAAAGAGTTGATCTAAATAAAATTGATAAAAATAGAGAAAGATATGTTATTCCTATGCATAGAAAGAAATTTTGGACTAATGAGTGGATGTGGGAACCTAGAAAGATTTTTTGCAGATTGCAGGTCTAGCATTGTGATCCTAGTGCATAGTACAAGAAAAGTTGGGGAACATTTAAAAGAAAGAGAGGATTGACATTATGTTATAACTGCAGAAAACCGATACATCTTGCTAATGAATGCCCTAGTATAGGTCCTATTTATCTTTGTTGTAAAAATGTTGGTCATGAAGTTGAGGATTGTCCAAGAATGATTTCTAAAGTCGAAAGGATGAATATGAGACAAGAAAACTATCAAGATAAAGAATCAAAGAAAGCTCAGACTATGTTAGTACATTTAAAAGAAGCAATGAATGATCACAAAGATGTTAGTTTACCAGAGATCATGAAATAAAAATAGCGCATAGATACAAGAATAAGAGACTTCTACATAGACTATGTCTTGGATGAGGAAACACCAGTAAATATTATGACAGAAACCACTTGGGAAATTTTAGGGAAGCCTACTATGGTACCTTCATTGGGAAGGATAGGCTTGTTTAAAGGAAATATGATAACCCTATGTGGAAGAGTTACTAATGTACATGTTATCATCCATGGAAAATTGACTCAAGAAGAATTTGAAGTTATTAGGTTTGTTGAGAACAACAACCCTTTTCCACTTTTGTTAGGAAATACTTCAATTGAGAAATATTAGATCAGAAGTAAATAAGAGGAAGAAGCTACAGAAAAGAAAAAGCAAGAACTAAGGGATTTCATAGATAGAAAAATAGATCTACTGATACAAGAACAAGAAGTTGAGTTGAAGCAATAGAGGACCAGAGAATTAGTTGTCGAGGTTGAAAGAACGTAAGAAGGTTTGAAGGACCTATCCATGCAAGAAAGAAGTATATCCACCCAGGAAATAGTAAGAAAAGGGATATTAACATCAAACCCTTTTGAGAGCACATTAGCAGTGTGAACTCACTTCACTAGGAGAAGATAAGAATCAGAATGGAAAGAGAAATCTAGAAACAGTTAGAGAGACTCAGATCACAGGAAAGAAGGAAAGGAAGCTCAATAAGAAGAAGGATAAGTTGGAAAAGCTACAAGAAGTTGTAGAGAACATATGGAAGATTTCACAGATTGGAACTTTGCAGGAGTCAAGTTTGTAGGATTTGAACCTCGTCGGAACAACAAAACCGTGCAAAATGGGACTTCGTCCTGGAAAAGCTATATGACCGTTGGAGGTGCCCCGACTGTTAGAATGACACCTTGAAATGGCTAGGAAACACATTTATGGGCAGATACATCACGGTTGGACATTGAGACCATGACATAACGAACGGATTCACATTGATTGAGGCATTCTTATTCGTTGGAGGAATCCATTACGACACTTGCTTACTTAACCCATCGAATGTTGCACCGAGACCACTTTTTTCTACCCATGATTATCTGAGACAAGAAACAAAGAGAGTGTGTGTGTCAATATGTGCTATCAGACCTTTCCATATGTTATTTACCCCGTTATCCATTCACCTACCCTGACTTATTTGTTAAACAGTGAGAATGTCGGTCGAGCGCACTGATCTAGAGAAATTCAACGAACGAGTTCTGAAGAACTTTATGGCTGATAAATCTATTTCTGAGGGAGTACAGGCATCGTCGACCAGGGGACTGTAGGTTTCCCCTTCGACTGGACAACGATTGAAATGTTTCAACCCTGTGATTGAGAAGAAAAGTAAACACCATGACGATCTTGTTAATGCGAAGCAGATCCCGTTGGCCTTACCATACTATATCCCACCTTTGGTTGGAACGGTTAACTGCAACAGCATTCCACATGAATTAGAATACACATTGATCACTGCGTACATTCCGAAGGGAATACATGTAGTTGGAACCTAGTTAGGACAGATCCCAGCATTGAAGAACAGTGATTTCAACCTTGGAGACAGAAATACCCACGCCATGCTTGCACCCCATAGATACTTGATGAATACCACTGGGAAGAAGCCTTACATAGTCTCCCAGCCTTGGATAAAGGAGCTTGCGCAGTCCATAATACTGAATGTGATGAAGATCCCTCATTTTGGCCGACATAGGAAGGTTAACGCTTGTGTTAAAATCCTCTTGTTGTGCTATCATGGAGGATATCTATGGTTCGACAGGCACATTACTGTGGATCTGGCATTGATCCACCTGATCACAGGATTGAGCATGCACTAGGGACCTAAACCTCAGCAGTTCTACCCAAGGAAGACCTCGGATCGCTCCCTGGCACAGTGCATTAAGGAGGCATACGGTGAAGTTGAGAAAGGAAAGTGAGGCTCATAACTGGCAAGTTCGTTAGAAAGAATCACCCCACGTAGGTCACCAGGTTCATGGTGGACCTCACAAGAAAATGCATGGAGGAGATGAAAATAAATTGGGTGATCTACCTCGTCAACGAGCTCAAGAAAGACTATCGCAAAGCACGGGATCAGGGATACGAGTTCCATTTCAGCTGGTTGCTTGTGTTGATCACATTTTTCGCTTGGAAAATGCCGGAGGGAGTATCTTTTCCAGAAATTACACCATCAGAGCCACTGGCAGCTAGATTTTCTACCCTATGGTATACGAATGATATGTCGAAGCAATGGCATTCGAACACAGTGTTCCATGCCTACTATCATCAACTGAAGGTTTCCATCGAATATTTCCCATGCATGACACTGCGTACTATGCACCAGTACATACCACTAGCAAAATTTCATGCAGATCCACACTTTATTTATATCACTGCATGGAGAGATGAGAGTAAGGAATAGTTACAGTCCTATTATAAGTTGACCGATGAAGACATGGAACAGATCACAAAGGAGTGGCCGGTGAAGTTCCTGGTACCGATTGATGATGTAGAACTCTCTGACCCTAACATCATAGGAAGCCCCTTGGTCACCCATTTCGAGCATGTAGGACAGACCAGTGCAAGAAGAAAAATAAAAAGGAGGAAGTTCAGAACATAGAGACTGATGAGGAGGAAAGTGTCTCGGAAGAAGGTAGACCTGGCTCACCCACAGAAGGAGAAGGAGATAAAGTAAATCAAGAAGTAGGAGGGGAAGAAGGAGAAAAACAAGGAGAAGGCAAAGCTACATTGCCGAAGAATCACCCTACCTAGGCAGAGACATCAAAGAAGAGGAAGTTTTCTCCAAAGAAACCTTCATCAAGAAAGAAGACGCGTGCTAGTAAGCCCCAACTAGAGGCTACGCTCATGGAGGATGACACCGGTCTAGTTCGTGAAGCAATGGAGGATTCATCTGAGGACCTACTATAGAGATATGGCACGAAGCAAGAAGATTTGTACATAAGATTTAAGAAGGAACTAAAGGAAATACAACAAGATATTCAAGTCAGTCACGCAATACCTACTGTGCCCTCCTCATCGAAGATTGCAGAGTTGGGGGATGAATCGGACCAACTTCGAAGACTTGCAAATGAAACAGAGGATCGACTTCAGCGAGTCAAAAAAGAAAAATAACAGGTCATAGAAGCCCTGAAAAAATAAAAAGAGGATATGTTGGAGCAACTATGAGTTGCGTGGTACTATGTAACCATGTATGAAAACAAGAAAGATGAATTTTGGGAAATGCTCGAGGAAGACAAAGTGAAGATACAGAGGGAAAAGGACCAACTACTTGCAGAGTAGACTACAGTCAAAGAAGTGGTGAGCAAAGAAATTTTCTTTGTGCCAGGCTTGGCACAGGAGGAACATGAGGCAGTTGAGGTTCAAGTGATGAAGCTCACTGAGGCCATCTAGTAGCTTCAAGCATGGGTAACAGAGTTGGAGATCCAAGTACTACCAAGCACTCCATAGGAAGTGTGTGACCAGAGAGAGCAAGACACCGCTAAGAGCGCAATGGAAAGGATCAGAGTCCTCACCTCATAATGCAAGTAGCTAAGCAACAGAAGTACACAGACCTATGAACGCCTCATGGAAGACCCAGAACTTAGGAAGTTGGAAACAAAATAGCAGGCACTGAGAGTACAAGCGCAGATGAAGCCACTCACTACGGTCAAGAGATTGAAGATATCACAAGAACAACACGTGGTCTAGCATCATATTATTGCCATCTAGGGCAGAGTAATGAAAGTCACACAGAGGCTACAACTGGTGCAGGATATAGCCTACATAGTGTTTGAAGATATCGATGGAAAAGGTTTGCAACTGGACCAACTGGTTGCGACAGTGGAATAGTTCCTAGAAGGGATTGTTACGGAGCAATTGATCCAAGATTTTTTTTAGTAGGAAGCTCAGGCGAAGCAGCAGGTCGAGGAAACTCAAGCTAAGCTCAAGGCCTTCGAAGCAGCGTTGCCCAGATCTGAGTGATTCGGGATGAGTCACAGGTGAGTGTTGGGGGACGAACCATTTGTTATCATAGGGGTAGACCCAAGTTTCAATGCTTCAACAGTGTACCTTTAAAACCCTAACTACCGACCCTTTCGGCAACACCTACGAAGCAGGCGAAGTCTCATCCGAGGTAGAGGCAGGGGGGGGTTATAGGACTCAGGTGTTTGTAACCAAGCTGGGACACATATCTATGATTACAATTACTTTGCAGAGTACTTAAGAATAGCATACATTAATTATCAACTTCATTCACATCGCAGGACAAATGCTAAGTATAATTTGGCGTAGTAACAATGACAAAATACACATTGCACTTAACATCATAAGTTAGATCTAACACATTCAACATATACAAAGAATTAAACATTCATATATCTATCTATTATTCATAACATTCAATGCACTAAGCATATTTACAACATAAACATTATAGCACAAATAAAACCATCAACACAAGATTTGCGTGGTTCACCCTAGTGTGGGGCTGCGTCCACCAATGGCTTCTTCTTCTTTATTAGTCTTCAATCTCTTACATCCATTTTCTCCTGTGCACTAATCCACAGAGCCAAGATTCGCATTGGACAGGTAATATGTGCACTAAGCACTAGATCCACCTTCCCAAAATCAGGTCAAGGCATAGAGCCAACTCCTCTATTACACACAAATCCTTACATACACAACATATTGCACAAAGAAAATCAGAACTACATTCCTCTTCCACTTAGCTACTTACACCGCTTCTTCTAATTCTACCTCTACATTACATTCCTTTTTATTTATACTTTTACATCCCTTACAAAAAGGCCTAAACATGGGTAAGCCCATGGGCCGACATCCCCTAAACCCTAATACCCAAAACCCTAGTGAACCCCTTGTTGGGTCCAAAAAACAAGTGATATCTCGTGATCTCAGCTCCGCCTGGGCACTCCATCTTCAACCAACCTGTCGAAGTCCAAAATTGGTCAAACCCAACCAATGTTTCCTCAAAACTTGGTCGAGGGCCAATAGCACCCAATAGGTTGTCTTCAAACCAATTTTTTTCATTACTTTCAAGGACATTACATTTGTCAAGGCTCCAGAGTCTAGCATGCAATTGTTCAAAAAAAGACCATTCATCCCCAAAGAGAGATAGAAAGGAGGGTTACTATCCTCCTCATAGTCAAGATACATGGTATTTAATATTATTGGAGGGTCTTCCATTTTGGTTGGCATCTTCAGTAACTTCAATAATTATCTTCTTACAGATGGGATCTTACACATTTCCATCACAGGGACTGTCATATTAAACTTCCCAAACATAGCTGGCACATTTATATTCAATTGAATTTCCTCTTCTATCAAAGTTGGATTTGGAATCAATTCACCGACTAGAGGTGGGGGTGGTGGGACAACTTTTTTTGTATATGGAAGAGGAGCTTCCACCTCTGGCTAAAGCAAAGTGGAAGATTGTAGCAGAGGAATTGAATCCTTTTTTCTTCTTGCATATGTCAAAACTTTTTTTTTCTCAACTCCTTTATTTTATCCTCTATTAATTGATTCAACACTCTGATTCATCCTTCTCTAGCTCCTTTTTAGAGACTTCATAAATCTTTTCCTGAGTGATATATTCTTCTTAGAATTTTCAAATCGTATCCATAAAATTTATACCATCATAGGAATCTTCATCATGTCAAGGACACTCATCCTCCTGGTGAGGTTCTTGGCAAGGAGAACACCATGGTGTCTCTTCAATGTTGACCATCCCAACTGGGTTCAATGTGTCAGGAGCCTTTGCTTCTTGTTGAGGCATTGGCTTCCAACCTGTGGAATATCTTTTTTTTCTAGTAAACTAAGGTCTGGAGGAAGACTATTTTCTTTCCACAGTGGTCAATCATCCCATGATCTAATTCTAAGCTTGGGAAAACTAAGTACTCATCTCATCTATCTTATGATTCAAGAGGGCAATTGGATCCGGTATATTTCTAAAGGAAGATTTGTTCTTTTCTTTTGTCTTGGTGTGAGGATACTGAAAGGGATCAACCTTTGAGTCAATAAGGTTATGTTCAAATTCTATGTTTTACTCTTTATCTTGTTCTAGGGTTGTGGGCTTCTTATCCTTCAGGATGAAATAGAAATTCCCATTGAATGCATTCATATAAAGGATAAAAATTGTTGCATCTGGAGGATGTAGATCTATCGGGATTTGGTTGTAATTCTTTCAAACCTATTGTCAAATTCACTCATTGTCTCATTCTCCTTCTTCTTTATCTGATTGAACTGAGTTACAAGCATTTCATTGTCTTTCTTTTTTGTCCATTTGTTCTTGAAAAACTTAGAAAAATATTCATAAGATGTTATGTGACTATCAAGAATCCCTATGAACCATATTTGAGCATCTCCAATCAATTATGAGACTAGTATTTTCAGTTCTAAATCCTCATTTTCCACTTCTTCATTCTACATGTCTCATCCCATGGTATATAGATGATCGTCGGTTGTGATCACATTGTTTCCTGAGAACTTTGGAAACCATTTGTGATATTCTCTTGGCGTGGTATTGGGATATTCGAGGATGGTGGTCATGTTTAATGGTTTATAGAGGTCTTTTTCCAAAGGGTGATCCATTGGAGCAAGGGTAAGGGTACCTTGGAAAAGGGTTTTGACAATGATATGTTCAAGAGGAGGCCTTATTTAGTAAACCTTAGAAGGCTTGAATATCCTTGAGGGAAAAGTATTAAAGGAAGGTGGATTCTGGGATGGTGGAGTCACCAGAAAAGCTTCAATAATAGCTCATCAAGGGTGGAATGGGAACATCCTTCAAGTGGATTCACCAGGAAAGCTAGGGGTAAAGGCTTTGGGTAGGAATATTTCCAAAGTGTCATTAGAGAATGAAAGAGGATTCAAAATCCTCCCCCAAAACAATGCCAAAATGTTATCGCACAAATTGTAGGTTGGGAAAATCCTGACCCAATCCATGAGATGGTTTCAAATGTGGGAGAGTATACCCACTATTACCTTAGATAAGCCCTCCCCTCGCTTTAGTGAAGGAAAAATCCAACATAAGGGGAGAATCCCAGGTGACCCTAGGGGGAAATGAGATGGAAAGGGAGGTTATGGAATTGATACACCTATAGGTAAAACTACTAAGTGGATAATGGATTGGAAACAAGTCTTGTATATGGTTAATGGTTTCCAAGTGTTTGAGTACCTTCGGAATATTGTTGTACCTTCCCGAGACACAAGTAAACACAAGATACAAGCCCATTAATTTGAAGGAAAATCAAGTGAATATTTTTTTCCTAATTATAAGAAGTATATAATGATATCAACCAGCAATGAAATTATAATAAAAACTTCTAAACAAGTCACTAAAATCCCTAGTAATTATGCAAGAGACTAACTAGCAATTACTAGTGTAACTCAAGTATGATAGCACAAGACTTTAGAAAAAAGTAAAGGTTGTTAGATACAAGTATTGAAGAGATATTATTGCATCCTTATAAGTGTATAAAACACTTTCTACAAAATAAGATTCTAACCATTGAGACTTGCAAGTAAACCACCCAAAGGAAACACAACAACTAGTAGATTAATTCGGTAGCTTTCTAGCAAATTTTAACGGTTAGAAAATGAGTAAATTTGAAAGTTATGAAGTGTTTTTCTGCAGCCCTAATGGCTGTATATTTAATTTATTACAGAATCAATAATCATTTGGAGAAACAATATGTCGTAGTGGCCTTGGCTATCTTTACGCATATAGAAAAGATTCCAATTCAAACAATTTCAATATCTCGTATTTTCATGTATACCAATGCAATGATATTATTTCTCCAAAGAAAAAGATTAGTATCTAATATTTGGTTATGGAGTATTTAAATTAATGAGATATATTTTCCACTTCCTTAGGGGTTTAAACCCTTTTACTCCTCAAGGCAAGCAAGGCTATCAAGGAACTAATATTAGGGTGTAAACCCTTTTACTCCTCCTAGTAACTCTTTGTGTAACAATTAATTAAAGAAAATTATGATAGGATTAGTTGGGTTGTATTACCTTATACTCCCCAACATCTTAGCAAATTAACCTTACAACTAAGAAAGAAGCAATAACAAATCAAATATTCCTTACCTAATTCATGCATCAACAAGATAAACTCCTCTTTAACCAAGAAAAATATACCACAATGCAAGAATTAGCCTCCAAGAGAGATAGCGCATAACTTCTTCATACAATAGCCAAGACAAACCATCACAAGAGCAAGTATCAAAGAGAGATATGTAAAATTTCCCAACAGGGGTGCAAATTTCAACCAAGTATCTTCTCCAAGATGGGAGAGCTATGATGAAAAATGAAATGAAATGATTCTTGTTTATACAAATCCTCCTAAAAGTGTTTGTCCACTTAAATTTAGGGTAAACCACAAAGAAAGGGGTCAACAACCCTAATTTTGGCCCTTTACAGTATTAAAATACAATTTAACCCTAAAAATGCACATAAGAATCCCTAAAGATGATGTCAACCCTCTCTTGGGTGACATTTTGACATTTTTGGCAAGTCATTGAGCCAAGGGGATGAATCATTGGGCCTCCAAATTCCTTCTTCCCAAGCACTAGGGTATTCTCCATCAAGGTTAGGCTTCTCCTGTCCCAAAATTCCAAGTGTCAATCATCAACACCTCCACCTCCAAATCCCTATCCCTAGGGTGATGTCAAGCCCTCCAACTGTGACATTTTGGCCTCAAGAAGAAAAACATTGGGCTAGTAGGGGCTAGGTGAGGTCCTCCATGGTGTCTTATTTTTCCTCCAAAGGAAATGTTCATTTCCTTATTTTCTCAAGGTGTGGATCATGGTATCCAACATGTGGGCTTCAAGCCCCAAGGAAACCCAAGCTAGGCTTGTTCTTCCAAAATTGTCCACCAACTAGGTCCTGCAAAGACAATGAATACACCCTCCAAGGATATCAAGTCAAATGCATCATGATAATTAAATCAAATAAATGAAAGAGACACCTAAGCATGAACATCAAAAACCACCTCATCAAACTAAACAAGTGCCCAAATACCCTATGCAATTTGTCAAGTTTAGGTATGGGAGGGTTGATAAAATGACCTAATTGGTGAATCATACCTCAAGTAAATGAGTGTTTCCCATGTGGACCCCTCTCTAATTCAAGTGGAGAAGGTGAAATGGATGGGTAAAATACTTTTGGGCATGGGGTTCATGACATACAAGGGGTCATAGTGTCTCATTTATGGGTGCCTTTGTAGAGGGTGTTTTGCACCTTCAATTTCAATGCATCTTTTTTCCAAGCCCATCTATTTCCATTAATTAATTAAGGTCCAAACACTGGGCACTCTCTATGGGTTAATAGATTAGCTTGTGGGGAATTACCACGTAGTCACTTGAAGCTAGAGGTACACATAGTTCCATATGCATGGAAATAAAGGGACATCGCATGAGTGTACACAACTCAACAAGTGGGACATTTATATAATGTGAATTTTCTTTTGCAGGTTTTTTATTTTTTAAGAGAAACATTTCATTGTTCTCAAGACCTCTTTGGGTGAGCATCTAGAATGTTCATAATATGGATTTTATCTTTTTCTAGAAACATTATGATTTGGATTATTTTGAGAATGAAATGAAGGAATATATATAACAATGAAATATATAGAGATATTGCAATAAACACATAGATACAATAATGCACAATTTTTATTAATGAGAGAATGTATAGAAATTGTAAAATTATAGAGTGAATGCATTGCTAGAATGGTGGCATCTTATCTCTAAGAAGATATGTGATTTCTATGCGCATTTTCAAGAAAATGATGATGCTTAAAATGAGGCTATAGAGGCCATTTTAACACAAATAAAATCCAAAACCCTAACCCCGAAAGATGAAACGCCAAAAGGTTTGTGGGCCCCGATGGGGGTAGTTGGTACATCAACTTCCCAAGGGAATAAATTTTGCATATGATCTTTGTTTGGGGCACACGGTAGCTAATTTGAAAGGTATATCCGAGGAATACACATTTTTCCATCACACATTGGATAAATACTATAGTGTGACTATGGTGGCCCAAAAAACACTGTTTAGGGCCTCAAAATGGCTCCAAGAGTTTAGGACCCAAAAAGATGTAGAAAAAATGCCAAGGTGGAAACCCCTATTTTGAGCCAGTGGARTAGGTGGGTGGACACTAATTTCCACCTGGATCAATCCTCCCCCCTTAGGAACAAATGGTCTTCATTTCTTCAAGTCCCTGGGGAAGCTTTTGTTGAATCTGAACCTTGGTGAGTTGTTTCCCTTGCTGAAGAAGTTTTCCTTCTTAGCTTATTGGAGGTTGTTATGAACTTGTTGTTGGAGGGATTGGATCCATTTAACCAATATAGCTACATGATGTTCCTTAGTGTGGGAGGACTATGTCGGTGAATATGTATCATGAAGTAATTTATCATAACTTGGTTTGACTGGGTAGTGTGGAGGCACCCCCATAGGTGTAGTAGGAATATCTTGGTGCTTTTCTACAATCTTGTTGATCTGCTTCCACTGGAGAGAAAGGTGTTGGGATGAGGTTGTAGTGGTTGCAGTGTCTTTCTATTCACTTTCTAATAAGATTTTGAAGAGGCTAAACTTTGTGATACGAGAGATTAGTTTGCATCCCTATTTTGTTGGGACAGCAGTTAGAACTACCTATGTATCTTGTAGAGATGACCCCCCATAGTAACAATGAAACTATGGGTTCGAGACTCATAAATAGCATGAAGCTTCCACATATATGGTTGCCCTAACAGAACAACACATACTTCCAGTGGGGAAACATTACACAGTACCTCATCCCTGAAGGGATTGATGTCATATGACAGGAGGCACTGTTGGTTGACACGAAGATCTCATCCCTGGCGAATCCATTCAATGTTGTATGGATATGGGTGTAGTGTTGTTGAAAAACCCAACTGCTTGACGACCTCTTCTGAGATGATGTTCTTATGGCTTCCACTATCAACAATAAAATACAGTGGGGTCCCCTTCACCCACATATGTGAATGGAAAAGGTGCTCCCCCTCCTTAGGACCCTTTGGTTCTTCTAGTTGGATTGTTGCGATCACGACAGTAGCAATGGGTTTTGCATCAATTATATGTCTCCTTCTATTATATTTGAATTGGAGTCTGAGTCGAGGCTTGGATCTATTTCTTTGATCTTGGCCACCAATGACTATTTCAAGCGACATCCATCGGTTTTGTGCTAAGGGATTTTGTGGAAGTCACACCACTTCCCAGTGTCCTTCTTCGTCTTCCCATTTCTCTTATTTTCCTGTGGCTTGGACTAGTTGTCTTGAGGTTGACTATTCTGTGGATTGGGGTTTCCTTTAGTATACTTTTGTTGTTGCGGATTTGAAGACATAAATTCTTTCTTGTTCTAGTGCTTAAATTTTTACTCGATTTTGATAACATATCGATAAGTTTCTCTATGTGATGATATGTTAAAAAACTCCATTTTGGTTTGGATGTACGTATGTATAGCCCCGCAGTATTTTAGAACTAGATTTCACTCGGAGTCTTTGATACCCAGGTTGGTGCGCAAGGTATGGAAGGTATTTTTGAAATCTGAAAGTGTTTGGCCCCTCTCTTGATGTAGCGTGGTCCATCTCATGAAATGGTCATCATAGTTTCCCAGAGGGTAATATTTATCCTTGACTGCATCCATTAAAAAATCCCAAGTGGACTTGACAATAAATATTCCATACTCCTCTGTGGAAATTTTTTCCCAGTAAGTTTCCCACCAATGTTTGACATGGGGGAGAGCCTTAAGGAGCACAGAGGTGATCTTTTCTCTGTCGGAAAAAATGTGAATAGAGAAATAACCTTTTTCCAAATTTAACCATTTTTCGAAAGCATCTGCATTGATCTTACCTTCAAATATAGAAATATTAAAATTAACTTGTACCTTGAATGGGGTATCATCTCCAAAGTGCCTGCTTGAAAAAGACGTGCATCATATTGTTGGAAATCATTGAAGGATTTGGGAAAAATTCTCCAACAACGCATTCCTTTGATCCATGAGAAACAAATTGATGGGATCTTTTTCTCCCACATCTCTCTTTTCTTCCACCATGGGAGTTTTCTTGGGCTTGCGAGAGTGGTTTTCCTTAAGAGAAACTAGCTCGAGACCCAACTCTCTATACCCTGACCTCGTCGGGGACATGCACAGAGAAACAACAAGTAGCCTACTCTGATACCACTAATCCAGATTACTTTGAGAGTGAAATGAAGGAAGAGATATAACAATGAAATATAAATATATATTTCAATAAACACAGAGATACAACAATGTACATTTTTTATTAATGAGAGAAAGTACATAAACTGTAAAATTACAAAGTGAATGACTCACTAGAATGGTGGCAGCTTATCTTTGAGAAGAGATGTGATGGCTACGCACATTCGCAAGAATATGATGATGATTACAATGAGGCTCTAGAGGAATTTTTGACATAAATAAAATCCAAAACCATAACCCCGAAAGATGAAACACCAAAACGTGTGTGGGCCCCAATGGGGGTAGTTGGTACATCAACTTTCCAAGCGAATAAATTTTTCATATTATCTTTTTTTTGGGTGTAGGTTATCTCGTTTGAAAGGTATATCCAAGGAATACAAATTTTCCCACCACACTTTGGATAAAACCTACATAGTTACTGTGGCGGGACAAAAAAAAATTGTTTAGGGCCTGAAAACAGCCCCAAAAATTTACGACCCGAAAAGCTGTAGAAACATTGCCAAGGTGGAAACCCCTATTTTGAGCCAATGGAATAGGTGGGTGGCCACATATTTCCACATGGATCACATTCCCTCTGGGCCTTCATCTCCTTCTTCCCATGAAATGAGGGAAACTCCTTCTTGGGTCAATACACCTGAAAATCCAAAAGATAAGGAGACGAGGGGATGAAGTATGGAAAGTATGGTCGGGAATGGTACGATGAAATTTCAAGGGGACCTCCCAGTAGAAAACATATCCCAAATGGTGACCACTTACTAGGGAGAAACACCAAACACTAAGGTGAAACAGGGAAAAGAGCATAATTTATAAGCATACATTACATAATCAAAAGCATTTTTAAATGTAACAAATTCAAATGCCTCAAATATTGAAATGACTCACACCATAATACTTGGCTTGTACCTCATGGAGAAAGACCCAATGTCTTCTAGAAGAAATCTGATGTGGTGGATACCCTCATGATGAACTTGAGATATGTGGTGGTGAGGTGGGCCTCTATATGTGCAAGTGGACGTTGTCATCCATATGCCTCTCGATACTCCATGTTTGCAGCTTAAGGGCTTGGAGACATTGGCTCCTTAGTTATCCCTTGGAAATATGGATAACAAGGCCAACATTTGGGAAATGGATACAGGGTTTATATTAAAGATGGCCACGGACCCATCTATTGATAACACAGAGCATCGTTTAGTATTATAACATTGGGCGTAGAGGGATACTATCTCAGGAAAATGATAGGCCTCGGGTACAATATATTTGGTGAGTTATGACTCCCAGGTTAGAATTTGATCATGGGAATCCCTGAACCTACCTATTATTGGATAAATCAGTGAATGCATACATAAAATAATCTCCCTAGATCCACTTGGATCTATAACAAAATAATATAGGACATGATGCTTTCCCTAAGTTACTATCATTGAATTTACTACCAAAGAAGGAATGGATGACATACCTTTAGATATCACTTCCTTGTATCTTTGTTGTCCCTGCTTCGCTCTGGTGTTCTTGTGAGATCATATCTGCAATGACACAAACCAACCAAAGTGAAAGAAAAAATAATAGATTCAATGAAAACTTAAACATGTGATCAAGGAGTCATGTAATAAAATGCTAATGATTTTATGGGAAAGAAACATGTCACCGTATTATATTAAGTAAAAGGGAAAGATAAAACCAAAATGCCTTGATGTCTCAAGTTCCCTTTCAGTGGTCCTTTGTTCAAACACACACATACACTTTCTCTGAATTTGTATGAAGATGTTCCACAAAAGCTTGATGGAAAAATGGAGACCTCAAGCATCAGTTGCAACAGGATCCTTCACATAGTCTTCAGCCTATTATTTGCTCAATCTTGCTTAACCTTTTCCATGAGAAACCCATCATTATATAGGAAAAGGTGAAGTGGTTAAAAGGATGAGGATGATCCCACCAAATCAGAGAATCCAATAGGATCACAACCATACGAACGCTACCTCACATTCTAGAAGATTCTCCTTCTATAAACTTTGTGAACTTCTATCTTCTTTTAGCTTTCAAATGCTGCCACACCCTGCCTATATAGCATCCTGTGGAAACCCCATGATATAGGCATAGAGCATCCTGTGGAAATCATGGATTTACGCACTATGTACTACTGTCAGCCTGCGGCGTCATTCTAAAAACATTCCTTGTAGAGGAAGAAATCAGTCATTTTCCTCATGTAAAAGATCCTTTTGATAGCCTGAACACATGCTTGTAGAATCATCATCAGGGTGACCAAAATAATCTGTAACAAAACAAGACAAGACGTGACACTTTCCATAAGTTACTATCATTAAATTTACTAGCAAATAAGGAATGGATGACATACCTTTAGATGTCTCTTCCTTATATCTTTGTTGTCCCTGCTTCGCTCTAGTGCTCTTGTGAGATCAGATCTGCAACGACACAAACCAACCAAAGTGAAAGCAACAATAATAGATTCAATGAAAACTTAAACATGTGATCAATGAGTCATGTAATAAAATGCTAATGATTTTATGGGAAAGAAACATGTCACCGTATTATATTAAGTAAAAGTGTAAGATACAACCAAATTGCCTTGATGTCGCAAGTTCCCTTTTAGTGGTCCTTTGTTCCAACACACACATACACTTGCTCTGAATTTGTATGAAGATGGTCCACAAAATCTTGATGGACAAATGGAGACCTCAAGAATTAGTTTCAATGGGATCCTTCACACAGTCTTTATCCTATTCTTTCAACAATTCTTTGCTCAATCTTGCTTAACCTTTTTCATGAGAAACCCATCATTATATAGGAGAAGGTGAAGTTGTTAAAAGGATGAGGATGATCCCACCAAATCAAAGAAACCAGTAGGATCACAACCATATGGACACCACCTCACATTCTAGAAGATTCCCCTTCTATAAACTTCATGAACTTCTATCTTCTTTTATCTTTCAAATGCCACCTCACCCTGCCTATATAGAAGCTTGCGGAAACCCCATGAGCCAGGCATAGAGAAGCCTATGGAAATTGTGGATTTCTGCAATGTGTACTACTCTCAGCCTACGACATCATTCTAAAAACATGTCTTGTAGAGGAAGAAATCAATCATTTTCCTCATGTAAAATATTATTTTGAGAGCCTGAACACATGCTTGTAGAATCATCATCAGGGTGACCAAAATAATGTGTAACACTACCATAGGCAGTCTATCTTAGCTTCTAGGGAGTAGTTCAGTTCAACTTAGTTTCATAAATTTCCCCATATTTATCAGATAAATGTTGGTCTACAGAAGGGTGTTTGGATGGACATTTTGGTTTTGTAGGATTCTTTTTAGCATTCATTCTTATTCATAGAGGCGAATAGAATAGTTAAAGATTCAATAAGATTTAAAATATATGAAGAATTTACCCAGTGATGTTTCCATGTAGACTTCCAATTAGCAGAGTAAAAATACCGATGGAGATTTCTTTCCCAAAAACCCAAAAGTTGAAGCTCTTGTGTTGATTATGCCTTCCAAAACTTGGTGTTATACCCAGTAGACCTGGAATTTCAATTTCACCCTCCCTCTAAAGTGATTTTTTGATGATGGGTAAATTTTTCGAGTACCTTTATAATTTACAGTTTACCCAGTTTTATAGAATTTAATTTCCTTTTTTTATACATGAGAGTGTTTGTGAAATCTATCACATATATATATATATTTATGTATCACTACAACTCTTCTATAAAAGTTATTAACAAATTCTTATTAAATGCAACACTTATTACATAAAACAATCCAAATTTATCGATAACGCATATAATACTTTTATTGTACTATGTATTAGTGATACAAAAATTGTACAAATTATTCCTAAATTCTTGTTAAATATAGTACTTGTTACACAAAATTAATTACGAGATAAAATATTACAAACATGTTCAACTATGACCAAAGAATCCTAATTGTTTTCAACAATCCAAAATTGTCACTATAATTTTCCATGGAGGATTTTGAAATTACACAAACAGAGAATGATAAATACTAGCATCATATAGTCATAGCGCACTCAATTGGTCCACTTGGAAACACCTCATATATTTCATTTTTGGGCCCACATTTCATGACGTATAGCACACTAACCAACCCACATGGCAACACCTCATTTTCTATTTAATTTTCGGGGTCAATCTATCAGTCCACTTGGCAGTTCACTGAATTTGATAGTTCATTTATGGGGCCCATATTTCATGACATCATAGCACACAAACCATACCAAACCACTTTTGAATTTGACTGGTTTTATTTTTAGTAGTGCGGATCATTACATAAGTGGTAACACTTACCACCTAGATGATGTGTGTTAAATGAGAAGCTACTATGTCAACATAGTGGTTTCCGCTACGTGGATCGGTGAACCAAAATTAAGTGTCACTTATGTTCACAACCCACGTTAACTGAGAACCATTGATTTTCTGCAATTTAAACCATGGGATCATCGTCATACCCTGCTTCCAAATATCACTATGTGGTCACACAAGTGCACTTAATTAGTCCACTTGGCAACACCTCATTTGATGTTCATTTCTGGGGACCATTGAAGTTGAACGGTTTTACATTTAATTGTGTGGGTCATGACATAAGTGGTAATACTTTACCACCTCAAGGATGAGTGATAAATGAGAAGCCACCATGTCAATGTAGTGTTTTCCGCTACGTGGATCCATGGACCAAAATTAATTAACAATTATGTTAACAACCCTTATTATCTTACAACCATTCATATGCTACAATTTAAACCATCGGATTATCTGTTGTAGGTGAATCCCCCTGTGGAAAAGTGGATTCCCTCTTGGTCTCTAGAATCCCAAGGCCAAGACAGAAAATTTCTTAACATGGACACTGACATCCTTTTATATCTGATCAAGCTAGCATACGAAGGAGAAGAAGAAAGATATGTACCTTATTAACAATGTTTGTCCCTGCAAAGTCCAGGTTGAGCTTCGATCTTGAGCTCCCTGATAGGTCCTGTAAAACAAACAAAGATACAATGGACTTCCTACTCTACTGATATTATCTCAATTATAGATCCATCTACTGCAGACAAACTCATGTGGAACAAACATCAGTTTGAAATAAATAGGCCAAGCATTGATTATTAATGAGAACAAGTAAAAGTAATTACAATCCTTTGATGAAGGTGTGGTAGATTCTTCCAGTTCTCCTTGTCCAACCCTTTTTCTCAAGTAATCTACACAGATTGCTTTGATGACATCTCACTCATGAGATCATAATTCTGGTATAATTCTCAATCTCCATCCTCCCTTACACCATGAGAAGGCCTCCTTATAGAACCTTGGAGAGGTCCAACCACTTGAGAGATTTTTGGTATGAGTTGAGGATTCTTTTCCTTCAGTTGAGGATATTCCCTAAGCTCATGCCTTGACCATCTATTCGAATCCAACTACCTTCAGGAATTGAGGGATTCTTCCTTTATTTGTCTCAATAAACCCAAAACCTGCTCAGAATAGGGTAGCGCTCCCCCAAAAGGGTGCACAGGACGCTCAAACACTCCCCCAAAGAGGCTTAGGGAGCGCCATCACTCCCTGACAGTGGGTAGGGGAGCGCTCCTCTCCAAAATCCATTTTTTAGTGGTTCTGTCAGTGGCAAAAGGTTTGTACTCCCTGTCAAGTGATCTCTCTTCTTCAAAACTAGTCTTTGAGGTGTCTTAAGCGTCTTTATGATGTCGTTAGAGGCACGACATAGGAAATATGGTATTATGATGTTTGTGACACTTGCAACACTTATAGTCAATATGTGACACTTACAGACAAGATGCGACACTTAAAACACTTGTAATGACGACACTTGCGATGCTATCGAAGTGAGTAATTTTGAGGTGTAACATTATCGCCATACCCTACTTCCAAATATCTCTTTGCAGTCACACAAGGATGAAAAAATCCAGGGATATTTGATGATTGGAGTGATCTTAGTGTTGGATTAACCAAAAATTATACCAAGACCCTGCCAAATAATTTTGGCTTCTCTGCCAAAACTACAAGGTTTCGTCAAGTGCATCTTTAATACTCTTCCATGTATTACTTTTCCTCTTCAATATATTCTTTGTTTCTTTGTTCTTGGTAACATACTAGGGACAAATTCCCTCAAAAAGATAATAATTATATAGGAAGGAGGTAACAATCTCTACCTCCTATAGATGGATCGTCTTTCATGTCTCAAGCTACCTTGGTTCCTCTACATGTTGCTTCCTAAACTCATGGTCTGAATTTGCTTTAGGTTCACTCAATTAAGCTTAAAATCTTGAAGGTGTTTCATTTGTGAAAATAAGATTTGGGATGACAACCCTTTTTATTTTTTATATTTCAACCACCAATCAAAGCTAAATATAGCATCATTAACCCCAACCCATGTTTATGCACCTAATTGTTTGTTGACTAAAGGAATCCCTATGTAATTGATTTGTGGATTTATCATTGGTGCTATGTTCACTAGGTATTACACTTATTTATGCCCCCATTAACAATGTGGTGCACCTAAGGGGTTATAAGAGGTAATGAGTTAGGATATTGAGTTAGGTAATGATTTAGGCTATTTTAGGGTAATATATGCTAGGTTAGGATAGACTGGGTAAGTTTTTGATAGGGAATACTAAGATAGGGTAGGTTGGTTTATGTTAAGTTAAGATATGGTGGGGTATTATATATTAGAGTTAGGTAGGTTATGTTAGGATAGGGTAGTGAAATCTAGTCTAGGTAAGGTACGTTCGGCTAATACATTCTAGTTTAGGATTAGAAAGGCTAAGTTACTCTATCTTAGTGGAGGTGATGGTAGGATATCTTGATAACCTTGACAACAACAAACCCATGATTAAATATTGGTGCATAGATTATAGTATAACAACCACATCCATGACTAGGTGAAATTATTTGAAACACAATATTGTCTAAGAGATAATATAAGATAAGATAAGAAAAATTTATTATTGTGCAAAAGAGTCACCACAAAAAGGTTGATAGGACTATTGAGTACAATGTTGTGTAGACATCCAAAACCAGGTGAAAGAAACGATGACCTTCATAGTCCACAAATGATGGACTATGTAACATCTCATGAATGACTACAAATTGTTTAGGTGATGACCATATCATGCAATATGGACTATCAATATCATTTTCCATCCAAAAAAAAAAATCCCTTGATCTTTGAACAACACAACCACTCTTATTCACTTCGGCATTCCCTTCCCCTCTCTTTGGAGTATGCTAATTAACACCATGTGTGGGATCATGCTAACTGAGAATCGTTGATCCACTACAATGCAAACCATCAAATTTGTGTTGATAAATACCACTATGTATGATCCTCCATAATTCTAGACCTATGCCACATGATTGCATCGATGGGTTAGTTTTGATACCAAAAAGCATATTTTTCTAGATATCCTTAGGTAATTATTTGACACACAAAATACAAGATTTACTAAGTGGTTAAACTTTACAACTTACATAATTATTTGGAAGCGAATACACTTTTAGGAAACTTGAATGGCTTGCAGAAACTCGGTCGCATCTACAAAAATTAACAATAATGAGCCTTTAAAACAATAAAAAAATTAAATGGAGAAGGTAGAAAAGTTAACATACAGATTGTATTCCTTGCACTTGTCCCAACTCCACCTTAAGAAACATCATATCTCCTACATTTTCTACTTATCTATGCTTTCCTTATCACTCTACAAACCTCAATTGTTTCTGGAAGTTGGTGTTTCCTCTTAAATCCAACCATTTTACACCTATAAAATGCTTGACCCATTTGCACAAGAACATATGAATGATTAGAACCCCCTCCTTTATGTGTGTGTCTGTGCTAAATTGTACGAGCTAGCTTATGTGATTTAGCCATACCTAGTGTACCCCAAATGGCCAAGCTTCCATATTTTTCTGCAAACCATGACCCGTGTGCAAATAATTGATGATACAAACATATGTAGTTCAATCTATCTTAGATTACCAAACAAATGTACCAAATGATGTTAATTTACAATAATAGTATGTAAAGCAAAGATAAGTACAAAGGAAAGTACTGGTGGGATGAAAATTAATATGCCTACTATATAATGTGTCATATGGCTCTCTCCCCATGCTTATTTTATTTCTATTATGAAGTCTATAATAGCTTTTTGAAAGGATATTGTGTCACCTTCAATGAATGTTTCCTTATCCATCAGCAAAAATAAATATTAAAGTGACCTCCAAGCACGTTTCTTCTTTCTACCTAATTCACAACCTCCACTAGTGCAATCATCTTCTGCATCAATCAAGTCTTCATAAAATCCCAAACATCCATGTCCACATTTGTTTTCAACAAAATGGTGTGCCTTGACACTTGACATTGATGTATGTTTTGGAATATTACCTCTTATACCTGACCTCTTAATATATTTTTCAATTTTAACATTTCCACCATGCAAACCTACTTTTGAAAGAACTTGTTCAATTGCCTCAATTGAATTTTTACTTTCTTCTTTTGGGATTTTTTTCCAAGCAAACAAAATAGATAAATGCACTGTATTATCAGCAATTCTCACAAATGCATGAAAAGTGCACATGTGCACCCTAGTCAATGGTGCATAAATTACCTCATCTAAAGTTGGATCAAGTTGATCACAGTCAGGAGGAAGGTCTTTAGGACAACTCAAGATACCACTATTCCAACATTGATATTTTTTTTCATGCAATATAGGAAACTATGTGTTGCATTTGCACCATGACAAATGTTTTACATACACTTCAGAGTTTTTAAATTAGTTGCAAGATGCCATTCCATAAAATAAGAACCATATCCTTCCACATATAATTTTTCCCCTCGACCATTTGAAGACATAATTAATGGTAAAGGTGTTTTGCTGAAAACAAATTTCAAGGACTCGTGGGACTCCTTGTTGACACAAAACATTCCCAACCAAAAAAGGTGATCTTTATATTGAACTTGAAAATATTTATCACTTGTCTTATCAAGGTGTGGATCTAATTCACTATTCATTAATGTGATTGAAACTCTTTCGTGTTTTCTACTGTTTACTAACTCCATCTCATACAATTTAAGTACAACAATCAACTTCCCACATGTCTCCTCAATAGACATGTCATAGTACCTCACCATCATCTCTAACACTCATTCTAAATCATACCACAAGTTATTTCTTTTAACATATGGAATAATTTCACTTGATACTTTCTTTTTACTCTTACTTGCAAATTCATGCACTGCTTCTAATTTATATTCATCTCTCAATGAATAAAAAAAAATTGTGTTTCTTAGTGCATGCTCTTTCTTCACATGAAAAGTGTGTTGATACTGAGAGGGGGTGAATTAGTATCAAGTACAATTTAAAACCTTTTTCAACTTATACTTAAACCATTCAATTATATCCAATGAGCAATGAA
This sequence comes from Picea engelmannii, assembly GCA_009831015.1. Taxonomy (NCBI): domain Eukaryota; kingdom Viridiplantae; phylum Streptophyta; class Pinopsida; order Pinales; family Pinaceae; genus Picea; species Picea engelmannii. The sequence goes on along the minus strand of ML776901.1, from coordinate 1,663,316 downwards.
CAATAGTATAAGAGTTACACCATGCACAATATATGAGAAATAATCAATAGTTATTGTTCAAGGGAAGTAATGACTTCCAAAGGTAGCTACATCTTCCAAATGTAAAGGGAGGGATAAAAATCCAAGAGGAAGATACAATCCTCCAATATCAATATAGGGTTGAATTCTCCATCCTTGCCCCTTCCTTCCACCCAAGAATATATGAGATATAATAAAAATTTACATTAAATCATCACCATCAACCAACCATTACATAGAACCTGATAATGCTTCCTGAGACTTCTTCAATTTATGCAATTCTTCAATTCTTGGAATACTCTGATCCTGTAGATAATATTACTCAATGTATTCTCTTAAACTTCTCCAAGTTTCACTCCTTGAATCCTCCCCAAAAAGAAGTTATAGAGAGAATGGTAGACCTTGTTCAATTTTGGTTTATTCAGGAGAGCAAACTTGTATAGAATTTCTTGCGCTCAATATTGAACATCAAATTATGAAACTCGCACACAAGAAACCAAATTTCGTACTATTTCCAATGAAATTGGTCCCATTAATTTGGTTTCTCTATGAAGAATTTATGATTGTTTTACCCGGAACACTTGTTTATTGACTAGCTTCAGGACTGGTCAAAAACCCTATCTTCCACAGAGTGTATCTCCATAATTATAATGAATCAAGAGTTGAAAATTTTACCACATGTACCTTGATATGTTTTCTCAATACCATAGAAATTTCACCATCTGAATTGTTCTAGAAAAAAAAGTTATAGCAAAAATGGTAAGATGCCCTATAAATAACATACCTTAGAACACATCACCAAAAGACTTCATCCTCCCTTGAAATCCGACCTTCTTTACTTATGATTTCCTCTGAAATTAGACTTGTGTATCAAATGAATGTATAATGATATTTTTTTACACCATTTATGTCACCTCCTTTTAACATTAGGGCCGACCTAACACTTTCTTATTTTGTAATTCTTTTATTTAATTATCCTTGAGCCCCACATGTACTTCCTTCTTCAATTCACTTTGTCATCTTCAAAAATTCATTTCTCCTCAACCATGAGGATCCACATGATGTTACACCTACCACCGAAAACAACATGATGTATATTATCCATCCATGGGTTTTTTTCTGCATGTACATTGTCCTTCATGTCCAAATACCTTCATCAATATTGTGTTCCAAAACCATTGGCTAGGGTTGACATCAATGAAAACAACCAATCTTCCAACAATCTCCCCCTTTGTCATTGATGGCAACACTCAGGCTCCCCCTATCATCATGATCCCAATTTCTCTCCCCCTTTGACATCAGTGGAAAAGGGTAGGGCTTCTCCCCCTGAGTTTAATGGCAAAAGGTAACTCTCTTCTTTGGGGTTGGTCCCCCTGAACATGTGGCACTCAATAATACTCCATCCTTTTTTTTGTTCTTTGGGATTTTTTCTTCCTTTGAATCCTTTTGTGTGGCTTCTATCTTCTCTCTCTTCTTCATTTCTAGGATGTATATGTTGTTCGGTCTTCTTGTTGTAGTTGCAACCAATCTTCCTGAGTTATTTTCTTTGATTTTACATTTTCGGGAGTCAAACGTAAGAGTGTATCCTTGATCACATATTTTGCTAACACTAAGGAGATTATGGTTCAGATCTTCAACCAACAGGACTTTTCTTGCTTTTACATTTTCACTTCCAAGCTTTACAATTCCTTTTCCAAGTATTTTGGTAGATGAGTCATCTCCAAATGCAACATTTCCACCCTTTTTCTTCAAGATGACAAATTTTCTTTGATCTTCGGTCATATGAGATGAGCACCCAATGTCTATGAACCATTCATCTTCTTATTTTCATTCTTTAGTGACCAATGTTATTTGAAAGTTTTCATTTTGTGGAATTTCTTTCCTTTTCCATGTTGTAGTTGGTATACATACATTTGGCATACAATTATCTTCCTTCATCTCTCTGCAATCTCGTGCTTTGTGACCAAGATTATTGCACTTGTAACATACAATATTTTGATCCATTAATGGGTCAAATGGATTATAATTTTTTTTGACAGGTCTACGAACATTTCCATATCTACTATTTTCACCATTCATGTAGCTTGCATAGTTATGCCTTTCATTGATTCTACAATTGATTGTCTTGTGTCAAAAATTTCCACAAGTATAACATTGTCCAAGAAAGAAATTTTAATACCTGAGAGTAAGTGATATTCTTTGTGGTGTGGTCCATCTAGGTTCATGATCTATTCTTCTATAGTTTCCTTCATAATGATTTGTTTCATACCTGATGGGAGAGGATCTTCTTGATGTCTCATTCCTTCTAAATTCTAGTCTCCTATCTTGTTGTTCAACTTATTCTGGAGTGTTGGTTTCATCATTTTCATCTTCCTTCTCTTGTTTTAATGTCTTCAAACTGTCATTGTATCCTAGTCCTGTCTTGTCATTTGGAGATCTTTGATTGTTAAGGATCTCATCTAATTTTTCAGTGCTTTTTTTGAACTTCTTCATCTTTTATATTGTCAATAGTAGCTTCCCTTTTGTGTGATCCAATTCTGCTTTCAATTTATCATAATATTCTAATTGTTCCTTCGAGATATCAATGGTATTTTCAAGCTTGTAATTCTCTTCTCCACAACTACTCAATTCACCTTTTAGTATTATGTTTGTGTTTCTAAGCTTGTTATTTTTAGTTTCAACATGCTTCAACTTTGCATTGTCTTTGTATCCGCAAAAGGAATCAAGGTTGCTTTCTTCATCTGAATCTTCTTCATAAATGATTTCTTCTTCTTTAGAATTATTTTGATCATCATCTTGGGTTTCTTGGGTTATGAAGAGGATTTCTCCTCCATCATTATCTTATTCATCACTCTCATCTGAGGAGATGTCATCATCCTTGGAGTAGAAGCTATTTTTATTGTTGAGACTTCTCTTTTTATAGTAGTAGTTTTCAACAATATGTCATATTCTACCACATTTAAAGCATTTGAGAGAAGACTCACCTTTGTATCTTCCACTTACCTTTTGGAACCTTCTTACGAAATTTTCTATTTCTTCATCAAGGTCGTTATCCTTGCCTTTTGTCTTATTTATGTCTTTAAAGGTTGCTTCATTGTTTGGTTGCTCACTTTCTATACCTGTTCTCATTTCATATGCTATAAGAGACCCATGTAATTCATCCATTTTCATTTTGGTCAAGTCCCTAGTTTCTTCAATGGCGGAGACCTTAGCATCATACCTCAAGAGAAGTGATCTCAACACTTTTTTTACAACCAAGGATTCATCGAGCTCTTCACCTAATCCTCTGATAGAATTAACAACTTCATCAACTCTAAGAAAATATGTTGCGATATCTTCCTTTTCATTCATCTTCAAATTTTCAAATCCTTCTATATGTCGTTGAGGCTTGACCTGCTTAACTTTTGGATCACCTTCATAGATACTCTTGAGTTTGTCCCATACCTCTTTAGTAGTGTTGCAACCCATCACTTTGCTAGCAATGGTTGGTGCCAATTCTCCTAGAATAACATGTTTGTCTTTTGAATTATAACTCATAAGATTCTTCTCATTTGGATCGGTTGGAGCATTATTTGGGATTAAATAGCCATTTACAACTGAGTACCAAATGTCTAATCCCAAAGATGTTAGGTAAGTTTTCACTCTATCAGTCCAGTATGCATAATTTCTTCCATCAAATATTTGAATCCCATTTTAAATGTGCTCATGGTCATCCATCTTTGCTCGGGATTTTCCTTCCAATGGTTAAACTATTCTGAAGGAAACCTGCTCTGAAACCAATTGTTGATACTGAGAGGGGGTGAATTAGTATCAAGTACAATTTAAAACCTTTTTCAACTTATACTTAAACCATTCAATTATATCCAATGAGAAATGAACAATAGTATATGAGTTGCACCAATACACCACAATACACCATGCACAATATATGAGAAATAATTAATAGTTATTGTTCAAGGGAAGTAATGACTTCCAAAGGTAGCTACAGCTTCCAAATGTAAAGGGAGGGATAAACCTCCGAGAGGAAGATACAATACCCAATATCAAGAGAGGCTTGAAATATCCATCCTTACCCATTCCTTCCACCCAATAATATATGAGAGATAATAAAACTTTACATTAAATCATCACCATCAACCAACCATCACATAGAACCTGATAATGCTTCCTGAGACTTATTCAATTTCTACAATTCTTCAATTCTTGGAATACTCTGATCCTGTAGATAATATTACTCAATGTATTCTCTGAAACTTCTCCAAGTTTCACTCCTTGAATCCTCCCCAAAAAGAAGTTATAGAGAGAATGGTAGACCTTGTTCAATTATGGTTTATTCAGGAGAGTGAACTTGTACAGAATGCCCCATGCTCAATATTTAACATCAGATTCTGAAACTTGCACACAAGGAACAACAGTCTGTACTATTTCCAATGAAAATGGTCCCACTTCATTTGGATTATCTATGAAGAAGTTATGACTATTTTACCCGAAACAGTTGTTTATTGACTAGCTTCAACTCCATAATTATAGTGATTAAAGAGCTGAAAATTTTACCACAGGTACCTTGATATGTATTCTTAATACCATAGAAATTTCACCATCTGAATCGTTCTAGAAAAAAAATTATAGTGAAAATGGTAAGATGACCTGTAAATAACATACCTTAGAACACATCACAAAAAGACTTCATCCTCCCTTGAAATACGGCCTTCTTTACTTCTGATTTCCTCTTAAATTCGACTTGTGTATCAAATCAATATATAATGATATTTATTTATACCATTTATGTCACTTCCTTTTAAAATTAGGGCCGACCTGACACTTTCTTATTTTGTAATTCTTTTCTTTAATTATCTTCAGAGCCTACATGTATTTCCTTCTTAGATTCACTTTGTCATCTTGAAAAATTCATTTCTCCTCAACCATGAGAATCCATGTGACGTGCCACCTACCACTGAAAACAACATGATGTATACTATCCATCCATGGGTTTTTTTTCTGCATGTACATTGTCCTTCATGTCTAGATACCTTCATTAATCTTGCGATCCAAAACCAATGACTAGGGTTGACATCAATGACAACAACCAATCTTCCAACAAAGGGTGAGGAACCAAAATCTTCTTAATGCCACAATTCAACATTCACTCTCTTAGAACTTTAAAAAGATATGCATATGATTCCCTAATGATCCCTCTATCATCACAAACTCCTTGAACATCCTTTACATCAATTTTTTATTTTGCAATTAATTGGTTAACTACTTCTTTCGTCAAATCATCAAATTCTAGGTCTTTGAGAATTGTTTTAATGTCATTTTTCTTTAACACAGTTTTTCACAAATCCATAGAATCAGTGCAAGTTGGATATAATATGGTCTTCAACCCAAACAATCTTTTTTCTAAAGGCACCTCCCCTCTTTTCCAAACATGATATTGGTTTTATCTCTTTTGATATAAACCTCAACCCCATTGCAATTTTCTTTAACATAGAGAGTTTATTTTGGAGACGAGAGATATTAGTTTTCAACTGCTCAATTTATTTTCATGAGATGGATTTGACTTCAAGCAGTTTTTCCACATGTATTTGGCTCAAAATTGATCTTGTTTGGTTCAATCTAATGTTTTCATTATAATGAATCATATTTGAGTGATGGAGCGATTGTAATTGGATATTAAGATCTTGAATTTTATGTTCAAGGGAAATGTGGTTATCTTCCAAGTTTTTACAGTATCCCAGAAGACCACTTTTTCCATGGCATACATATCGACATAGTCTTGTTATTATTTTGAAATAAGGATGAGAGTTAGACATGGGTTCAACTGGATAGAGTTCTATGTTTACCCAAAGATCCAAATTTTTAGCGTTGGCTTCCCTTAATGCATTGTAATCAATGTTAGGGACCAATTTTTTATTTTGTTTTTGGATCAGCGCCACATCCTTACTAAAATTTATGCAGGTAACATGGTGATCATTTCTTACAACATATATATGTGTTGTAGAGTCCTGTAAACAACAAATATTATGAAAATCAAAATGTATTGGAAAATACCAAAATGAGAAAATCAAAGTTTCACTTTGAAACAGTTTGGGAGACCTTCTAAGGAAAAGCCAACTTTTTTAGATATTAAGGCATACCTCAAAGATTTCAGGCATCTTGTAGAATACGTTACAACCAACTAATATTCTATGTTTTCATCTAAATACAACTTAAATTAAAAACTAGTCAGTAGAATATATGAAACCAGTCTTACAACAACAAACAGTCTTTAAAATCTCCTTCTAGCCTAGTCCTGTTTATTTTTCTATTTAGATGATGAACTTGAAGAGTATCCCTTTTGTGTATCTAATGAACTTGAAGTGTATCCTTTTTGTATCTTTGATGATACTGAAGAATAATCTTTGGCCCATCATGTATCCTTTTTGTTGGTGATGTTTAAGCTTTGTGGCCTTTTGGTACATCTATCTGCATCGATGGATATAAAGGTCCTATTGGTGATCCCCAATAAGTGCATTTGGAATTGGGTTCAACATTTCATTCACCTATTTATCCACTTGAGCTCTGTGCTCCACCTCCTCCAATATTTCATTCAAATATTTTCTCACCCACCTATGCAGGCTATCAAACTACACATAGAATTCTACATATACTCTAATCTTCGGCATATACTCCAACATTCCCTCACATGGAGCCTATAAAGGTACATATTCCCATGCCTGAAAAGGTTGATCCAGATTGAAAACAAGGGTGAGAATTCTTATAAATATCAATGTGGCACTTTCTAGGAGTATCCATGGTAGTAAAAATAGTAAGAATGGTAGGGGGGTTTCCAACAATGACTTTTGGAGACCCTTAAGGAAGTAGGAATTAATCATCAATAGGTTTTTTAAGGTTATAAAGTACCAAAGAAACTATAGAAATAACTACATCAAGGGAACACTTATGTGAAGTAGAGATAATTAAGTATGAATACTCAACTGCATCCCTCAAACCAATCGGTATATTCTCAACAGTTTTCCCACAACCATAAATTTATGCAGTTGGCTCAAACTCCCAAGAGGGTTTCAGATCTGATGTAATAACATGTGTATCATTATTTACTTGGCATATTCCAGGATGAGGTCACAAAGAAAAAGGAAAAAGAAACAATGGGAGTCTGGGTAGAATGTCGATATGATCCCATACATAAATAACATGCTTATGCAAGTTTACCAAACTCTTCAAAATAAACATTAAAATGTAAAAAATTTCTAGTATTCTTTCTTCGACCACCTATCCAAGTGTTTATATTTGGGCCTCCTATTATTTTCCCTAAGAATGACCTCTTCCCAAAAATTTCATACTCCATACAATCACAACTAAAGATCCTATCCATGACACTTATCAACAATATATGTGCTTAAATCAAATCATGCATGTAGAATAATCAATAAACATGGGTTTCCAGCCACAAATTAAGACAAAACAAACCTTAATGCATTCTATTAGTTAAGGGAAAGGAAAAGGAGTAAATCGAGTTTGAGGCAAGGGTAGTTTTATCACTATGAAGGTTAAAACCATAATTTATATATTCTTATTCAACTAAAATAACCAACTAAACTTGTACATCCAAGAATACAGTTTTCTACAACCTCACCATGAACCAATCAGGACTTAATGAAATTGCACAATTTTGCTGACCTAGAATTCGTAAAGATTGCTAGGAAATTTTCCTTCAAAAGAAAACCATTAGGTGCCTTGGAAAAGATAAAATATAACCAACTTTAAAATACAACAACAAGTTTTGCAATAATAGCATGAGATTATTTCCAAAAAAATGCAACTTGAAATAACAACCAAAGGCAATGAACAATTAGATGATAAATCAATTACTTCATAAACATATAGGCCTTAGAAAATTCAAGCCCATGTAAAAATATGTATTACAAAATAATTTCCAAACCCAAACTATCAAAAAAATGACATCAATTATATATTAATAAATGCAAAGCTTCACAATATTGCATCTAACTATATAACCGAAGACAAACAAGTTTCCAAAGAAATTGATTAGTACTGAGTGAGTAGTGAAAACAATCACAAATTTCTCTATGTATAAGACAAGCACAAATGATGGACTAGGTAACATCTCATAAATGAAGTTCAAATTTCTCTAAGTCTAGGGCAAGCACAGTTTTACACATACAAATGCAAGCAATCCATAGACTCTAGGTTGAGGTAAAGTAGGATCATCAATAGGCCCATACTATAGTCATCAAAAAAATCCAACCAATCATCCAGAATTACAAATTAACAAGTTGGTCACAGCAAGTGAAATGACAGCAACAAATAGCTAGGCTTGGATGCTAAAGTAGATAAACAATATTTTTTGGGCCTTGTTTTCTCTTCGTCTTCCCTAATGATGTTGACGCCCGCAACCCCTCAACCCTCAGGTCGGAAGGTCTGCGTCAACAGGATCGTTCTTCTCTCCTTGGCTCGAAGAGCTTTGGAATGGCTCTTCTATTTCCCTTTCGGGAAATCTGCACCCACAGTCAATTTCAAGAATTCCCCCTTTTTCTTCAGAAAATCAGACTTCGCACTTTCGTGAATCCGTTGGTCACGCGCTTGTCTTTCAGATCTATGAAACCCAAAAACTGTCAACAATGACCCGTCCTTTTCCTCTTTCAGAATTTTCCTTATCGCGATTTTGATGGTCGTGGTGTCAAGCAACTTGTTCCCGCGATTCCCGAAACCCGATGTTCTGAAATTCCGACATGCTCACAAGGTTGACTTTTCAACGCCCCTTTACTCCTATCGAGACTTCAGACTTCACAATATCATGAATCCTAATGCAAAGAGTTCAGGACTTCACTCCACGAAACTCCGAAATGGTCAACGGAGGTTGACTCCATGTCAGTAGTGCGCCACCTATCCACTCGCTGACTCCTCTGTGGCCCGCACAAATCCTTTTAGCTTTTTGAGACTTCGTGTTTCATGATATCGTGATTCCCATTGCAAGGTTTTTCGGAACGTCACCCTACGAAATCCCGATACAGGTATCCACATGTAAATCCGACGGCCCTTGTGGCTTGGATCTATGGTCCTACTCCTCCTGAGCTTAGAACCCTTCCGGAATACTTGTCGTATCTCCCTTGATCCTTCGTGAGATCTGACGGATCACGAGACTTCGCAAATTCTCTTCAGAGAATTCCGACCATCTGTTCTTTCCTTGAGAACTCGTCCTCCTATGACCCGACGTCGCTACGCCTTCCTTCGACCCCTTCGAAGGTTCAAATCCTTCTGAAATTTTTCCAACTCCAAGTCTTTCAGAAAACCCCTTTGCACGCACTCCTTGCGGAAAAATTTTCAAACACTTCCAAGTGTTGAAATCCTTCGACTCTACACACACCTGCAGCAGTAGTCCCTCAATACTTCGCTCAGGCTCACAACCCTGAGATTTCACTTGGCCTGCGCACTCCTTGCACGGCTCCTGTGCCTGACTGCACCTCTGGTGTGAATGAGAACAAAAGCTATCTCTCCTGAGATTTCATAGACAAACCTCTGAACCCCTTGTTGACGAACGCCTTGCGGACAAATTCAACTACACTCCTTGCAAGAACTCTTGCTTAGATAGAGAAACAATTGAAACTCAATCCATTACCCTTTCCCCTTAGATTTCAAACATTCAACAAGAAATCGTCCACACATAGCATAAGAGAAATTTCATGACAGAAAGAGTAAAAAATTCATGACCATAACATTCAAAGATGCATACACAGAGAATATATGGACACCATGAGCCTGAATCCCAACTTTCTTGTATTAATTCAAAACTTATGTACAAGGAGTCTGCTACACAGCTCTTTGGTTCTCTTCTATGCTCATCATCATGCTAATATTACAATACACAATGAGGGTGTCTATATCCCATTTCCCTCTTGCACTCTAAAACTGTCTAATCTAACATTCAATTCTACCTACTTGCATTAACTACCATAAATTCCTTCTACCTACTAAGGACAAGAGCGGATCGCTCAAGGTCCGTTTACATTTTACAAGTGCGCTTCTTCTTAATGGCTTCATTTAAGATCACGCAATAACTTCAAGGTGATTTAAAAATTTGTGCTCGGCGCTTTTCCAGCTGTTTGTTGTCTCCGCGCTGGCTCGCTTGAGATGCTCCTGCATCACCTAATTAGATGAAAATACTCTAATAAGTCCAAGTATTGGAAAACATCCCCGATCAAGATGGAATTGAATGCTTTCATGAAAAGAACAAAGACTTGGTGTAAACAATGCAACAAAATAAATAGTGCAAGCCCTAAGAGGAACCAACATACATATTAGAAGAAACAAGCCCTATGTTAGATGTAATTTTATACATATCTAATCAAATCTAAGAATATTTTGAGAGAATTTACCAAAAAAAAGCATACCTATCAGAAGAAGCATGCCCTGTCTTTGATGGAAGTTTCGACATATCCAGTAGAACCCGCGAATATTTTGTGAGAATTTACCCCAAAATGTTGAGATTCAATTCCAAAGCCTGCTTTCCATTGGCCATATTTTGGTGCAAAATTTCTCAAACCATTGCCATCAATCCACATTTGGTGGAATTTGAGAAATAATTGCATGAGATCTTTGAGAAAAATTAAATAACTTGAGAGGAGGGTTTCCAATTCAATGGAATTCGCGCCAATTTTTGTAAAAAATGGCCAAGGAACTAGAGTTGAGAGGAGGTCCTTCATATTGAATCACATTTTCCCCTTGGCCATTGCAGAATTTAAAAAATAAGTGCATGAGATCTTGGAGGAAAATTTGAAAACCCGAGAGGAGGTTTTCCAATTCGATGCCATTCACACCCATTTTTTTCAACAAAGGTTGAGGATCCATAATTGAGAGGAGGCCCTTTCGATTCAATCACATTCACCCCTTTTTCATGGTAGAATTTGAAAAATAAATGTATGATATCTTCGACGAAAATTTGAAAACCTGATAGGAGGGTTTCCAATTCAATGGAATTCATGCCCATTTTTGTCAATAATGGTTGAGGAAACATAACTAAGAGGAATCCCTTCGGATTGAATCACATTTTCCCCTTGGTCATGGTTGACAAACCATATATAGTGAAAAAAAAATTAATTATATAATTTGTATTCTACAACTTTCTTTTAATCCTAAATAATTTTGAGTATGTGTAATTTTATATATTGTTTTTTAATAATATTTAATAGATTTTTTGGGAAATCCAAGTTGTTCAAATAACATTTAAGATAGTATTGTGTATTTAATATTATTTCCTTATTTCAGGGAAAACACTTCATCTTGAGATTATGCTTTCCTTAACATTTTAGCTTTTTATGAGATTATTTGTATCTTGTTTTGAATCTAACATAGAAACTGAATTGATTATATTTAGTTAGATAGAATATAACTACTTGTTTGCAATCACATACTTCTTTATTTGTAGGATTTTCATAAGATCGTTGTGAAGGATTTCTTGAATGAAATACCTTGAGTGGTATCAACTTCAAACGTTGGGTTCCAGGTATGTTCTCTTTCATATCTTCTGAAAGTTAGTTATTTCAAGTCATTACCTTTAATTAAATTCCTAATTAGAGTCGAAGAGAAGTCTTTTAAGGGCACTTCTCTATTTCATCCCATGACACAAATCCATAGGAATTAGATTTTTTCAATAAGGGGCCAACCAATTGCCTCTTTCCATCCCTCAGTAATCACCACATGTTATCACTTAGATGAAGGGGAAAATACATTGGATGAGGAAATGGTGAAATAATTCCCCCACGATCCTAAGTGTTACCCATGATTTTGGTCATCATGATGATATATTGATGATGGTCTACTCAGGCTCTTCATTGGAACTTTCTCTTGAGAAAAGTTACCTTCATCTCTTTCCAGAAATCACATTTTTGAGGAATGTTCGCAGGCTGCTAGTATATTTTCCTGCAAGAATGCATGATTCTTGCAGGCTTCCTTAAGCCAGGGTGCGAGAAGTTCGCACTGTGTTGAACTGCTAGGGTGCGAACTCTTTCTAAAGCAAGGAAAAATATGAATTCTCGATGCTTCTAGAAGGGAATCTTCTAGAAGGATGAGATGGCATTCGAATGGTTATCCTAGTACTAGATTCCCTGATATTTTGGGATCATTCTTATCCAAGTAACTAATTCATTCTCTCCTATATATTGAGGGAATTCTCATGGAAAAAGTTAGAAGCAAACAAGGTTAAGCAATATTCATTGGAGAATTGGTGAAAGATTGTGTGAAGCACTGATGCTACAGCAGCTAAGAACTCCAGCAAGTTTATCAAGAGTGGTTGATCTTCTTCATGCAAGTGAGCAAGTGTGTGTGTCGGAGTCAAGGGCCATCGAAAGGAAGTTTGCAACATCAAGGCTCAGGTTGTAATCTTTACTTTCCATAAATATGATACAGTAATATGTCCTTTTCCCATAAAGCTAATTCCACTTTATTGTATAACTCCTTGATCATATACATAGATTCATTGTTGAATAGATTGTGTTTTCTTCACTTCGGTTGGTTTGTATTTATTTGGTCTTGACTGTACGAGAGCACTGAAGCAAAGTGAGAGAAACAAAGACCAAAGGAAGTGATAATAAGGTATGTTCTTTGTTCTTGCCTCCTATTTAATTCAATGGTTAGAATCTAGTGAAAGAGTCATGTTCTGTTTTGCTTTGTTCTAGATCCCGGTGGATCTAGGGAGATCGGTTTGTGTCCGCACTTACGGATTTATCCAATAACAAAATTGGCGACTCCACTAGGGAGACATCCCATTTTATTTGTGGCTTTTGGTATTTTTTTGTGGCCATTTGCTCTTGTTTCATTTTTCTCCTTTCCTATCAATCTCTGAGTCTTCAGGATATCCTGATAGACCTTCTAGGTCCATAGGCCTTTTAAATTTTTAGTTCATTTTCCAAAAGTTTTACTAGTTTCATAGGTTCTCGCACTGCACTTCACTATAGCCTGCAAGAATCCATAGAGTTCGCACTCTGCCTTTAGGTTGCAGTGCGAGGTTATCGCACTCTTCTCAAGGGCCACCTGCGAGAATGCCTAATTCTCGCACTGTGTAGTATTGCCAGCCTGCGAACTCACTTTTTCAAAATTTTGGATTTGAGTTTTGGCATCTTCAACTGTCTAGATCAGTCTAGGTGCCTCAAAAGAGTCTCTTGGACCATTTATTGATGTCTTTCTTGTCTTCGTTTGCATGCATGAATAGTCTTAGGATTTCAAGGCTTTTCTTGTCATTTTGTCTTGACTTTCGTTTCTTGACTTTTCGTGGCAAAACCATACTCTCTGATTTTGGATCTGAGTGTGTTTGATTAGTTAAGAACCGGTGATCGATTGAAAGTTGAGTTTTCTTGGTCTTTAATCATTTGTTTATTATTTGAAAGATCACTTTTCTTATGCAATTGAAAATATTAGTTTGGATTTCTTTGTTTTAAGAAAGTTCATTATTGCTTTTAGTGAAATTTTTGAAACAAAAAGATTTAATTTCTTGCTTTATATTAGATTGGGGGCATCCTTTTATTTGAAGTAGCGAAATTGCATGATTCTTGGCATTTTTTGATATTAAATTATGAAAAAAATTCCCCCTCATGGCCGGGGGGGGGGCATGAATCGTGTATTGGTGTCCAGTACCTTTTTCTCATTTCTTGAGAATCTTTTTTATTTTGATGAGTTTAATATATTTTGGGACATCGTGCATATGGGAATGATAAATGTTTTCTCCTTCTCGTAGCATAGCTTTCATCGAAATGAAAAGATTGCATCTTCATATCTTTGCATAATTTTTGAGTCAGTCAAAACACCATATTGTACACACCACATTCCTTTTGAGTAACAACAGCCATAAAATAAAGCGCTTATAAAAATTTATTAGACATTTTTATATTTTCTGGTAGCAAACCTACATTAGATTAGTTGTAGGGCTTTGGAATAGGTGTGAAAGATAACTTTCCAAAGTTGAAAACAAACATAGAATCTTGAGTTAGGGAGCATTTAAATCCACTTATTACATTTTGTCCTGGGAATCCCTTCTAACACAAGGGTCAATCACCAAGTCGCATTGAGACTAGCAGAGTTACTCACCCTGCTTTGTTGGTCTTGGTGTAGAGATTGCATGTATTACAGGGATCACTTGAAGGTATACCCACAATGATGAGTGGAAGCCTCTCAAATTGATTTTGGGCTAGATATCCTGCCCTTGCGTGTGGATCAGACTGTCGACTGTCCCCCCAGGCTTTATCGTTTTCAGTGGTAAACTTAGTGGCCTATCTCTTTAGGGTCTTTACATGAGGTGTCTATGGAGGGGCAAGTTTTCATGGTACTTGGAATTGATGTTGGCCAAACTCACTCGGGCTCCTTGGAGGGTATACCCACGATTATGTGTGGGAGCTTGCACCAGGGTGTAAGTCTATTAAGCAGGTTATCAACGTAACTTTTCCACCCACTCTATCTTAGGCCCTTATTACATTGTTCCCGCAACGTTGGATTTCATAACCAATTAGTGTGCTCATTGTAAGAAGGTTTTGCTTGTTTGCTTACTTCCTAGATTTTTAGCGTGTGTTGTTTGTTTTCCTTAGTGGACTCTAGATTGTATTTTTTGTTTTTCATGGTGTCAGTTCTTGAAATGACCAATGAAGGAACCTCTTCTCCTAGGGAACCTTTTGTTTTTCCTTCTTATGGAAACATTGGTCCTCCTCACATCTCTACTTTGAGCCTTCCAGGTCTCACTATTGGATTATCGGTATGGTTGTTTTCCACTCAGGTAATCTGGAATGCAGTTAGTGCTTCAGTCACAAGCACACTTCCCCAAGAGCATCAACCTCATGTTGATCCTTCACCTTCTTTACCATTAAGGTCTTCTTCGCCTTCTTCGCTTGCAATGTCGCCTTCCGTTTCATCTTCTTCGTCAGGTGAAAGTTCTGAAGCTAGTAACCTGGTGAATAAGAAGAAGAAGAAAAGAAAGATTAAGAAGAAGAAAGATAAACAAGGGTCAAAACCTCCAACCACTGTCAAACATGTTGGAAAACAACCAGTTACTGCTAATCATGCTAGGAGTGTTGATGATGTCAAGATCACCCAAACAACCGGTAAGCCCAAGTACCTTTGTAGACTCTGTAAGGGTAGCCATCTTCTTAAGGAATTCCCTGTTCTATCCAAGGTTATAGAAGCATGGTCTACACATCCTCGCCAACCCATGTCATTAGCCTCTGAACAACATGATAACAAGCCCCCGTCAACCAACCATGATACGATTGGGAAGAAGAAAAGTAGAGTCAAGTTCCCGTGTATGTTATGAAAATGGAGTCATCTCAGTCACCTTTGTCCTCATATGGACGAAGCCTTGAAATTACTGGAAGACATGATTGTTTCACAGCCTCAACTTCCAGCTTCTTATCACAAGTTTTCTCTCAACCCACCTATAGTTGACAGAATGATCACTCTGTTCCCTTCACCGGTCAATCCAGTTGATCATGTCGTCAATCTCGTCACATCCTTAGTTGAACCAGTTGACACAGTGGTTGATCTGATACCATCCTCGGTCAATATCGCTCTCCCCTCAGAGAGTGAAACTAAAGAGGTCGATCTGATCCCATCCTCGGTTGATCCCACTCTCCCATTAGAGAGTGTCACCCAAGTGGTCGATCCGTTTACACCTTTCGACCCCATTCTCCCCTTGGAGAATAAAACCGAAGTGGTCAATCTGATCTCATTATCAGTCGATCCTACTCTCTCGTTGGAGAGTAAACTCGATACTGCCCATGTTTTTCTCGTTGATACAGACTCTGCCATGTCAGGGGCTATTCCTCCTTCTCCCGTGGAACCCCCTCCAAGTAATGAGGCCATCTGTTTCGATTGGGGTGTGCTAACTGGACCTCATCTTCCCTCTCACAGTCCTTTCCATATTACAACACAGGTTTGTGGTTGGGACGTTCCTCAAACGTTGATAGATAAAGGTTCGTCTGTTAGTATTTTGTCCTCTTTTGCTTGGCAAGCTTTGGGTTGTCCTCCACTTGCGTTGGTTATGCAGAATCTATTATCTTTTAATAGAAGAACTAGTCAACCTTTAGGGACCCTGCCTCAGTTTCCTGTAACTTTGGGAGGGAAAACTGTCTTCATTGATGTCATGGTAGTCCAAGACCCCTTGGATTTTTCTTTACTCCTTGGGTGAGATTATGTCTATGCCATGAAATCTATTGTGTCTACTCTTTTTCGTGTGATATCTTTCCCTCATGATGGACAAGTTGTGACTGTTGATCAACTTTCATTCATTGACCCCGCCTAGATTGCCTCCTTGAATGGTTCTTGTATGCAGACAGTATCACCCCTGCCACAGGTCAATTATGTGGCGTTGTCACCCATGGTTTCAACCTCTGATGACTTAGATCCAGTAGTTGACATGGTAATCTCTTCAATAGGGTTGTTAGAGCTTGATCTCTTTACTCCTGTCGTGACTCTCGAAATGGTGTCCTTCCAGAGTGTGTTTCTTCCTTCCAGTGAAGACCTCTTCGAAGCCATGATCGAGTTTTGTCCCTTGACATGGTGTCATTCCAGAGAATTGTCCTCTTGGAATCCATGATCAAGAAGAGAGAGTGAGGATATTTTTTGCATCTTTGTAGCAACCTCGTTAAAAAATGAAACAGAGGTAACAAGCATAGTTCTTGTTTCTGTGTCAAGCTCGTTAAAAAATGAAATAGTTTTCCCCCTCTCTATTTGAGTCAAGTCCTTCATCTAGTATTTGAAGCTTCATTTCATTCTCCTTTGCAGTTGGATGAAATGAAGCTTGGGGGGCATTTTCCTCAACCTCTGGACTTCATGTTGAAGTTTGAGCCACTAGCTTCTTAAGCTAGGGGCTAAGTACCAACCATCTGTTGGGAAGTTGCAAGCATAGTTTTATATGGTTCAAGCTTGTGTAAAAATGAAACCACTTACCTCAAGCATAGTTTCCTCTGGTTCAAGCTTGTGTAAAAATGAAACTAGGTCCAAGCATAGTTTTGTTTATATTTTAAGCTTGTATAAAAATTAAAATCTATCCCAAGCATAGTTTTGTTTTGTTTTAAAGCTTGTGTAAAAATGAAAACAATCCCGAGCTTAGTCTTTTTTCTTTCTCATACTCGTAAATACATGAGAATAAGTTACCGAGCTTAGTCTTTGTTCTTTCTCATGCTCGTAAATCAATGAGAATGTAACCGAGTATACTTTTATCACTTTTTCAGACTCATAAAGGTTATACGAAAAAGGAACCCCCCGAAGTTCCCTTTAAGCTCTTTTCAGACTCTCTAAACATGAAAAGTTCGTCGAGTGACCTTGATATTTTCACGTTCGATAAAGTATTTGAAGTAAGCATCTGGTGAGCGATAATTTATCTTTTTTTCGGTCTCATCCAGACTATTTTACAAAAAAGGAACTGAGAGAGTTCTCTTTTAAGTGTTTTTCCAAACTCTATAATCATGAAAAACCTTCAAGTTTTCTATCTCTGGACTTGTTAAACAAACATTGACAAACCCGTAATGGGACCGAACCACTCCTTCTTAGGGTTCGTTAAAAATACTCTGAGGGACTCGTCCGAAGGATGAGCTTACATCAACAAGCATATGTTATCCTCCTCAAGCTTGCGTAAAAATAAAGAGGTACTTTCCAGAAATGGTGGGGGAAATTTTGGGAAAGGGATATGTTTTCATCTTCGTATTGATTGGCAGTAAGTGTCACTCTTTAACATGACACCCCCTATTCATCGCATTTGAAGCCAGTTTGGGAAATCCATTTGTCTCGCATTCGATTTTCTACAAGGTCATTCCCTGTGTTTTCTTTGAGTCAATGCTGCCAAATCATTGGTTGTGTCGTTCATATGTTCAAGAGAAGTCCATCTGAAACCTATATTGAGTCGGCCATCTGCAGTTATCCATTCTCTCCATGTCGGCCTTCCCTGTGTCCGGTCCAATTTGTAAAATGCTTTATTTCACCTTCAAACTTTGTTACTCATTTCGTGTCATTGATGGGGGATACATCAAGGCCCTCCTGTGATGAGTTTTGTTCCGTTGACTTCAGCTCATTATCCAAAATCAAGACTTAGAAATTATTTGGTACCTTGGAACTTGCATACCTCAATGGCAGGTTTCCTCGCTTTCGACAGTGGGTTTACATCATTGACCCTTGATCGAAAGATTCCATCGGATGTTCGACATCAACTCATTTATTCACACTTGATGGATTGTACTATGGTACCTTGGGATTCATTGACATCAATGGTGATTTCCCTCGCACTTGTTAACAGTTTCATCATTGACCGGTAATCAAGTGGTTTCTACCATGTTCGACTTCAACACATGTAATCACATGGTTAGATTCGTACTTTGGGCGACGAGATTGAAGACCCTGGATATTAGCTTTGTGATCTAGGTTGCGATGGAGTATGTATAATTTGTGACACATAGATCCACTGTGTATGTTTCGTGGCTATGTCGTCTTGATTTGAAATTTCTCGCATAGATCCACAGTGTATTCTGGTGGCTATGCTATATTTTGACAACATGGATCCACAGTGTATGATTGGTGGCCATGACCCATGTCTATAATGTCATTAGTCTGTGATCTGAGTATGGGAATGCCTACCTCAGAATTGGTATATATGATATTCTGCAGATGCTTGGTTGTTCGCAGGTTTCCAATTAGATGTGCTCCTGGTTCCCGACACACACATGTAGCTTTCAAAGTCTATCGGCTATCACTGGTTCCAACCTCATACTTTGGGTGGCATTCTGTTACCCATGATTTTGGTCGTCATGATGATATATTGATGATGGTGTACTCAGGATCTTCATTGGAACTTTCTCCTGAGAAAATTTACCTTCATCTCTTTCCAGAAATCACATTTTTGAGGAATGTTCGCAGGCTGCTAGTATATTTTCCTGCGAGAATGCATGATTCTCGCATGTTGCCTTAAGCCAGGGTGCGAGAATTCCGCACTGTGTTGAACTGCTAGGGTGCGAACTCTTTCTAAAGCAAGGAAAAAGATGAATTCTCGATGCTTCTAGAAGGGAATCTTCTAGAAGGATGAGATGGCATTCGAATGGTTATCCTAGTACTGGATTCTTTGATATTTTGGGATCATTCTTATCCAAGTAACTAATTCATTCTCTCCTATATATTGAGGGAATTATCATGGAAAAAGTTAGAAGCAAACAAAGTTAAGCAATATTAATTAGAGAATTGGTGAAATATTGTGTGAAGGACTAATGCTACAGTAGCTAAGAACTCCAGCAAGTTTATCAAGAGTGGTTTATCTTCTTCATACAAGTGAGCAAGTGTGTGTGCCGGAGTCAAGGTCCATCGAAAGGAAGTTTGCAACATCAATGCTCAGGTTGTAATCTTTACTTTCCATCAATATGATACAGTAATATGTCCCTTTCCCATAAAGCTAATTCCACTTTATTGTATAACTCCTTGATCATATACATAAAGTCATTGTTGAATAGATTGTGCTTTCTTCACTTCAGTTGGTTTGTATTGATTTGGTCTTGACTGTACGAGAGAACTGAAGCGAAGTGGGAGCAACAAAGACCAAAGGAAGAGATAATAAGGTATGTTCTTTGTTCTTGCCTCCTATTTAATTCAATGGTTAGAATCTAGGGAAAGAGTCATGTTATGTTTTGCTTTGTTCTAGATCCGGGTGGATCTAGGGAGATCGGTTTGTGTCTGCACTTACGGATTTGTAGGTACCTCTTTATTTTTACGCAAGCTTGAGGAGGATAACATATGCTTGTTGATGTAAGCTCATCCTTCAGACGAGTCCCTCAAAGTATTTTTAACGAACCCTAAGAAGGAGTGGTTCAGTCCCATTACGGGTCTATCAATGTTTGTTTAACGAGTCCAGAGATAGAAAACTCGAAGGTTTTTCATGATTATAGAGTTTGTAAAAACACTTAAAAGAGAACTCTCTCAGTTCCTTTTTCGTAAAATAGTCTGGATGAGACCGAAAAAGAGATAAATTATCGCTCACCAGATGCTTACTTCAAATACTTTATCGAACGTGAAAATAGCAAGGTCGCTCGGCGATCTTTTCATGTTTAGAGAGTCTGAAAAGAGCTTAAAGGGAACTCCAGGGGGTTCCTTTTTCGTATAACCTTTACGAGTCCGAAAAAGTGATAAAAGTATACTCGGTTACATTCTCATTGATTTACGAGCACGAGAAAGAACAAAGACTAAGCTCAGTAACTTATTCTCATGTATTTACGAGCATGAGAAAGAAAAAAGACTAAGCTCGGGATTGTTTTCATTTTTACACAAGCCTTAAAACAAAACAAAACTATGCTTGGGATAGATTTTAATTTTTATACAAGATTAAAATCTAAACAAAACTATGCTTGGACCTGGTTTCATTTTTACACAAGCTTGAACCAGAGGAAACTATGCTTGAGGTAAGTGGTTTCATTTTTACACAAGCTTGAACCATATAAAACTATGCTTTCAACTTCCCAACGGATGGTTGGTACTTAGCCCCCAGCTTAAGAAGCTAGTGGCTCAAACTTCAGCATGAAATCCAGAGGCTGAGGGATCTCTTGAAGAGTTGGTATAAACCAAGTAAACATTTTAATACCTTCTGTTCTAATGAGTATCATACAAATCTCCTTAGGTTATCATATCAATATGTAGTGGCCATGTTATGTAGGATTTATGGGGAACCAAATGGACAAAATTTCAATATATCATGGGTACCCTTTATTCATTTTTTTATGTCCTCCAGGTCACCATTCAATTCGGAAGATATGTTATCCTCAACATTGGAACAAGAACTCATTGTCGCCAAGCACATGGCCCCTGGAAAATTTATCAACTTCCACATGTCATCATACATGATTGACATGATGTGTGTAATGCATACATACCCAGGGATGTGTTGGGCATGGAAACCAAGCAATCCTTCAGTCCATATTTACTATAAAAAAAATTGGAAACATAAGTATCATTTTCATTATCATAAAATTTGTGAACATTTATTGATTCCCTTATACCAACTATTGTTCTTCTCACCCATGCTCTACATGACAGATAAACCTCAGACCATTGTAGGGAAGAGTAGGTAACTAGTACCTACTCAATAATGGCATATACATCAGAGCTTATGAGACCACCAAAGCTCCTCATATGCTCCCAAAAATTTTCCATGATATATTAGTTATGTAGAAGATATCATATCAGATGGTGATACATAGAGTAGGAACAATGTTGAACAAAGAGAAAAAATAAACCTGACTACCTCTGCCACTCTGGGTTGGTTATTACTCATTCAAGGAAATCAAATAATCTCAGGAAGGAGTGAACTCCTTGAACTCTTTCCACTTCAGTGAAGAAATATATTCATAGGAAAAATCCACAGAGGGTCATTGATACTCATTGCAGCAACCATAAATATAGATGGAGTTACTGGTCAGACATTTGGGAAGAGGAAGAAATCCATTGCATACCAAGAACCTACAACAACATGATTTGTAGAAGAGGAAGAAGATCTCAACCTAGAGGTAGAATAGAAGATGAGAAAATGGCCAAAGAAGCACAAGAAAAGAGGTGAGAATAAGATAATCGATTAAAATTAGAGTTAGAGTAGAAAAAGAAGGAGAACGAGGAAGAAAAAGAAGTAGTGGAGAAAAGAGGAAAACAAAAGGAGAAATAACAAGAAGAAGAGGCGAAAAGAGAAAGAAAGTGGAAGCAAGTGAAGCAGCAGTAGAAGAACAAAAGAAGAATAAAGAGGAAGAAGTTGAACACAAAAGAAAACAAGCAACAACAATAGAAGTAGATGCACAATGGAAGAAAGAAGAAGTGGAGATGAAAAAAAAAGCAAGAGGAAGAAAAAGGATCCAATCCCATGGACACGGATATCCTCAAAAATCCTTAGACACACCCATAACTGGAGTAAATTTCCCTTTAGGAGATTTGGGACTCAGTGCATACACTCCATCAAAGGCCCAAAATGTAGCCAATCTGAACTCCTTCAGGTTTGACGAAGATTTAGGAAATATTATACAACAGAAAATTAGAAAGCTACCAGTAACTAGAATGGCCTCATTATTATTAATGACAGAGAAATATAGGTATAAAATATCAAATATGACCCTCTATCAATTGCTTCAGCTGGTGTGGCCTTCACACAAGATTTCGAACAAAACTTGAGGAACATGATGCAGAAAATGGAGGAATACAAGGAAAAATTAAGAATCCTGGAAGAGGAGATGAAATTATACAAAGAAGATAGAACCAACATCCAAGAATTTAAAGTAAGTGCAGCAAAATTAAGGAAGGATATCCATAGTTTGGCCATGGAAATCTATGTTGGAATACAAGTATTCAAGATGAAAACAATGAAAATTAAGGCACAATTAAAAAAAATCAGATCAAAAGGACAAAATTCACTATGATTAGAGAATATTTAGAAGAAATGAAACAATGGGAAATAGACAACCCAAATGCCTCAGAAGAATAACCATGAATGAAAAATTGGGAAGGTGAGCTCAACTACATTGCTCTTACCAACTACTAGGAAATAGAGGAAAAGTTGGAAAAGGAACTAAATAAACTAATGGAAATATGTGCTAAACTTCACAAGGCATCAGTGATCTTGACCTTTAAATGCCATATTCCCCTATTTGGGGAATTATGAGATCCAAGACCAAATGAAAAAATACATGTCGAATTGGAAGAAAACATGTGAGCTAGAGAAATGGTTGCAAAGACCCCTCTCAGAGTAACCATTTCCTGAATGGATGAGCATCACATGAAAGAAGCTAGAACACAAAGTATGATCCAATCCTACTTACCCAACCTACAGAGAGACATTAAAACTCTCTCATAGAATTATGCATTCCATGAGGTCTTCCTAGAGTCCCTACTATACCACATAATGCTTTCTATTTCTAGATATTATGAAGCATGGGCTATCTACATCAGGGATAAAGACAAAGGAGAGAAATAGAATGAAATTGAAATTTGCATTTATCATATTTCATTTTCTTAAGTTAGAAATAAATGGAATATAGAAGGAGTTTTTTTTGTAATTCTTTCTTGAGTAATTCAATAATTCTTAAGAACAGTCACCAAAGTAAGTTATATAAGACAAAGATCACTCATTATGAAGGGGCTCTTCAACTCTATAATTTTGAGAGAACTATTTTTCTGAAAATAATAGCGAGAAGTCACCAGGGCCATTTTGACAGAGAGAAATGCATGTTTCCTTGTAGCAATTATACTATGAACTATTTCCAGTCAATGTATGGGTATTATGAAGTGTTGTACAAATTTATTTTCATAAACATACTTTTCTTACATGAATGGATGTCTTCTATAGTATTTTCATTTTCTCTTTTATCATTGCTTTGAGATGATGAATAGATATGCATGAATGAGTTCATGTAAAGGATGTTTTCCCTATCATACATTTATTTATTCTTATGATAACAATCTTTTTATCTAAATAGAGGTTTTGTGTAGGGATTGTTGACTTTATATTCTGTTCATATGTTAGTTCTACTAATCCTATCTAGGATAGGATAGAAAATTTTTATTTTTTTAGAATTAGCGTAGTTTTCATTCACAGTTCCTCATATCATAAGACATTCACCCACCCTCTTACCAATAATGGAAGTTGGGCCAAAATATAGATGTATCTCATATTCCAAACAGTGTGAATTCTAATTGGGACCTCGTATCGAGGAGCACTCTTGTCTCTTGAAGGGAATTCGGCTCATGTCAACATGATCCTAGGAGAGGAGGCAACTCAACCTACCAAATAATATGTAAGTAACTCCCATATGGACTTCAAATCAGATAACCACATTCACCCAACACCTTACAAGCCTCCTTGTTTAGAACTTCACTCTACAAGGAATCACTCAAGAATTTGAAAGGGAAATGGATTGGATTAAGTTTTAATCCTCTCTCCTCTTTCAACCTTCACAACCAATATATTTGGATAGATAAAGGGAGAAGAAAGAGTGGGAAGATATTGAAACAACTATTGGATATTATGAACAAGGAACCATAATGAGATACACAGCATGGAACATTAGACAAAGATGCAAGGAGAAGAAAAATTAGTTTAGGAGTAACACCTCATCATTTTTGTTGCATGGGGATGTGAAAGACATTCAACTAGGGGGTAATGATGGGCCTCCATAATGTCTATCACAAGGCCCATCAATAACACTATTTTTTATCACCTTCATATCTATAAAACTAATCTTTGGCCATGCTTAATATAAATTATGGTTTCTTCCAAATTATTTAATGAGAAATGTGAGTTTGCTAGTGTGATGAGTTTATATTGATATATATGTTTTGTTTTCATGATAATTGTGTGTATGGAATCATAACCCAAACAGGTCGATCCACACATGGAGGATCCTAGGTCCAAGCACCTTGATAAAAACAAGGGATCTTGTCTCCTCACCTACCTCCATCTCGATGCCAAACATTAAATAAGACACTCTATATCATCTCTTAAAACTCAAACTCTAGGGAAACAAGAGACAAAAACCATAGTATGAGGATCCTGATTGAAGAATTGTTGGGGAGAAAATCCTTGAAATCCCTCCATGATTAAAGGGATATAATTTGTTATCGCACAAACTGTAAGTTGGGAAAATCCCGACCCAATCCACAAGATTGCGATAATGGTGCGATATTTTACCCACTATCACCTAAGATAAACGCTCCCCTCGCTTTAGTGAAGGAAGAATCCAACACAAGGCGGGAGTCTCGGGTGATTCTAGGGGGGAATGAGATGAAAAATGAGACAATGTAAATGATTCCCATATAGGTCAACATGATAAGTGGAATATAGATTGGAAATGAGTCTTGGAAGTAATTAATAGTTTTTGGGAAGTGTAATGATCCCAAGCCATTATGCAAGGATCATCATTGTTTTGGTGTCTTTTTAAAACTTTTTCTGAGTGAGGTATTTCGTCAAACACTTTGCTGATCTACCTTTTAGATGTGTTTATATGTGTGTATGCAGAAAATAACAGAAATGGATAACCATGGAACATACCTCAACCATATGCAATAAGATAGACAAGCCAAAACATCTCAATTCTTCTTTATTCATAAAATAGAGAAACCTACTACAATGAAGATGTCGATCTGGAATGCTCAACAGATGGCCAAGAAGATAGACAATAGATAAGAGCTGCTACAAAATGCTCCCGCTAATAAAAAAGATGCCTCCAAAGGCTGAATAAGAAATGAAGATCAATACAAGCAGATCTGAATGCCATGCTCCAATAGAAGGTTGAAACCCTCAACAACTCGGCACTGCTGCCAAATGTGTCCAATCACCCTAATAAATATGTCAAATGATAGATCAGGTGATGGTAAGAACAACCCAGGTGACCGAATCTCCAAGATCCCTCTCAATCTCTGTAGATCTGAAATCCCCCACTAAATGGTGCGCCCCACTGGATGACTGAAACCCTAGATAATTCGGCCCTGCTGAAGGAGGCCTCCAAATTCTCTGAAACTCTCTAGAAATATAGATCAAGACATTGAAAGTCACTAGGTAAAGTCTCAGGGTCAGATCTGAAGTGTAACCCCTCCAAACAGACTAGATCTGGATCTCAAAAACGCCCTCCTTCTCTTCAATTCGCCCCACTGCTCAAGAAATAATCTGAGCCATAAAACTGTCTCAGAAA
>ML776901.1:1595714-1622202 GCA_009831015.1 Picea engelmannii | reverse complement strand
CTTGTTCTAATTGCCTTGAAGACTATCAACAGATTATTGGAGATGATCATTCAGATGAATGATGAACAGAGATTTTCCAGACGGAAAATAGTTCAAAGCTTTTACTCCTCTTGTATCACTCCATGGTGAGAGTGACTTATCCAGCATCATATCTAACTACTCAAATGAAGTATGGTTTCGAGAGATGATGTAGCTGATGGTGATGGTGATGCTCATGATCTAGTCATGAAATAGTCTAGATGACTATATTGATTCTACCGGGTAAATGGTATGTTTTGTGCTCAAGTCCATTACCTATAAATACCTCTCTAGCTAGGAGGGAGTGTTAATATTATGGTAGTTGCGGGAGGTATTTACCCCCACGTGTGAACCTGACGAGAATAGAAGATTCCGAGAAGCAAGAGAAAACCTAATAAGTTGGATAATAACCCTAGAAGCCTTGTCGGCTCAAGAATATAATTTATATTAGGCTATTAGCCTCCAAGAGAAGAAGTCGGCCAGAATTAATAATAATATACTGAATAGACACATACCCAGAAGGAGAATTCGGCCCCAGCAAACTGGAAGTATTACTATAAATACAGGGTGCCAGTTCTCATTTGACATCATCTCAGAATTGCAGTTTCCCAGTTGGTGCGCACTGCAGTTTCATTCTGGTGCACAGGTTTGGAGGAGGGTTGTAGGTGCAGCTGCAGCAGCAGCTAGTTTCAGTATTGGCTTGGATATCTCTTGGCTAGGGTTTGGAATATCTGATCAGTCTTTTGTGATGCGTTATCCTTGGGGATTGATGCACTACTCTTTGTTTGGCTATCTAGCCTAGGGTTTTCTTCCGGAGGAATTCTCAGTCAAGGTTAAGGTGCTTGGAGGGACGCTTCAGCCTGTGGTTGGGTGATAAGAGTATCGTCAATGGTAAAATGAGCACACCATCATGAGAAGTTATGGCCATGAGAAGTATAGATGCATTGTTGGAAAAATGTATAGATGAATCAGTATTGTCTTATCATGATTGATAATGTGCACAAATGGATGAACTGCAAAGTGGTCCCCTTATGGTGAAAGCCCTCACGGGAAGATGCTTTGCGGATGGATTTATCCTATAAGAATGGTTGGAGGAACCTTTCTCTCATTATTTTATTATCATTATTGATAAGGTGCACAAATGGATGAACTCCAAAGTGGTCCCCTTATGGTGAAATCCCTCACAGGAAGACGCTTTACGGATTGAGTTATCCTAGAAGAATGGTTGGAGGACCCATTCTTGTATGTGGAATAATGAGATGAAGATCAAGGAAATTGTTGGTGAAACTATCCTAGATGTATAGTTATTTTCATTCCATTTCTGGTGGTATGTAGAATGTCACATAACTCCTCACGGTTAGAGAGTTATGGCCATGAGAAGTTGGAGACCCCGGGTTTGGGTAATGGACCCATGTTTGTTTGATGGGTAATAGTACGAGTTATGATATATTTTCAGACAATAATATTATATATGAATAGTACATTTCATGCCATTTCTGGTGGTATGTGGAATGTCACATAACTCCTCACGGTTTGAGATTTATGGCCTTACGAAGTTGGAGGACCCTCACATGTCATCTAGAAGCCCCAAAAGGTCAAAGTAGTCAAAGTGGTTTAAGGGATTTTAAAAGGTAAATAATAAAGTGAAGTGATGAGTGTACTATAATTCAAAGTGAATACAAAATAAATTATTTAAATAATAAATTTAATGGAGAAGTTAGAAGTGGGTTAACCCTAAAATAAGGAAAGTTGGGCCAAGTGACCTAGAAGATGTTTTTAAGGAAGCTACTTGGAGAGTATAAATAAGAGGCAAGGCTCTCTCATTTTAATCACACTTGAGAATATTGAATATCTATATGTTTCTGAGGTAACCAAGAATATCTAAGCCGAAATTCTGAGGAAAGGTGAAGAAAAGAAGGCTGAAATGCAAGGAAGGATAAATTCTTTTGATGGTGCTTTCTAAGGTATGTTATTTACAGGCCATCTCACCATTTTCACTATAAAAATTTTTATATAATGATTCAGACAATGAAATTGCTATTCCATTGAGAAAACCTACCCAAGTATCTTTGGTAAAAAATTTCACTTGTGGGTCATTGTATTTTGGGAGTTACACTCTGTGGAAAATAGGGTTTGTGGCTAGTCCTGAAACTAGTCAAAAACAAGTATTTCGGGTAAAAACGTCATAACTTCTTCATAACAGGTCCACATTTAGTGAGACAAAATGTGTTGGTTCAGGTACAATCTTTAGTATTTTTTGTAACAGTTTCATATCAATTCAATTAATATTTTGTGTGGGCCACGCTCTACAAGGTCGCTCTCTAGAATAATCCAGAATTCAGCAAGATATGCCATTTTTTCTATAACTCCTTTTCTGAGAGGTTCCAAGTAGTGACACTTGGAGGCATTGCATAAAACACAATGAATAACATTGTATATCAGTTTCATATATTTATACATTACAATTACAAATTTATGATTACTTCAAGTTAGGGTTGTTGACTAATCCAAAACTAGGCATGTGAGACTAAAGAAAAGTTTGATGAAAATGCTAGTCTCTTGTTGTTAAAGTTAAGGAAGGTTTGCAGGAATGTGATAATATACAGCAGGTCTATTATAGAGCTACAAATCAGATTTGGATGATGAAATTGATGAGGGATTTTGGTTGAGTACATGGTTGAGACAAGTAATTGATGAGTTGGCACATACATGAGGTGTATAGTTGATGATGTTGGTACATATTGATGAGTCATAGTTGATGAGTATGATGAGTAGTTGAAACATGATTGATGCATACTTGGTACATGGTTGGATGCACTTTTTTATGGTACGGGTTGATTACAGGTTGGTGCATGGTTGATGCACTTGTTTATGTTGACAGATTGATATATGTTGAGGATTGTTGCCTCATCTCAGTTGGTGTTGAGAATGTAAGATGAGTCTTGCATATAGAGATGGTGCTCTTGTAGAGTTGTATTGTATTCAGTTTTTGCTGAAAAACCCGCAGATAGATGTCCATAATAAAAAGAAAAATTGTACATACATCTTGTGTTCTTTGTATTCCTTGTGTAGATTATTTGTTGATGATATGTTGTTGATATATGTTGCTGATATGTATTCACATATAACTGATTATAAATGAAATCAATGAGTAATGAGCAAATGTTGAATGTTAACTAAGGATTTTTTGTGTAAGAGGGAAGTTTTGGGAAAAAGATCTCCACACTCATTCACCCCCCCCTATAAGTGTGGTAGGTGTGTCCAACAATAAGGAAAATTTAGGGGTTTATTTCCTATGAAATGCATCAGCATCCTTATATGATACTTGTAAACCTTGTTGAAGTGTCCCTCACAGGTAAAGTACCTTTGAATGATCCTTAAAATCTTATCAAAAGATTCAAGCAAGTGTTTCATTGGAACTCCAATTGTTAGGTCTTCATCTTGATGTTCAGGTTTAAAATGGTCATTGCATAAGGTGAAATCAAGTGTCGTACCTTTGAACCACATGTCTCCTTGTGTGGGAATTTATATTGCAATAGAAATTGTCTTCTCTGTCACTTGGAAATCTAGAGGCCCAATTTTATTTTTTTTCC
Source organism: Picea engelmannii (assembly GCA_009831015.1). NCBI lineage: Eukaryota > Viridiplantae > Streptophyta > Pinopsida > Pinales > Pinaceae > Picea > Picea engelmannii. The sequence continues at coordinate 1,618,591 of ML776901.1, read as the reverse complement.
CTCAAAGTTCAGGGAAAATCGCTTTGCCACCTCTACATTGTAGCCCTGTAGATTCTCACAAAATTCTAAACATCTGACCTATTGGAACGAATCCTTGCTCATCAAAAATTCATTTAGTAAATTCATTCCTTGAGGATGCAAACTTCCCCACCCTTGTTGTATTTCTTCGTTTTCGTTGATGTTGTTTCTTCCATGATGTGATGAAATGAAACTATTACTTACACAATCAAATACCTACAATTGCAAGGGTTTAGATGGTGCATGTTGGCACAGGGGTAGACCCAGGGTTCAACGCTTCAAAAATGCACCAACAAAACCCTAACTATTGGCCCTTTCAGCAACACCTGCAAAGCAGATGAAGTCTCACCCGAGGTAGAGGCAGGTGTGGTTGCAAGACCCAGGTGTCTACAACCTTAGTTGGGACACAGATCTATGATTCTTACTCTTATCAAGTACTTTAGAAAAGATCGTTCATCAGTATTTAACCCTCAAGTCACTCCGCAGATGGCACAGAGCACCGCAACATTCACTTCGATCTAGGTTAAGTTAGCACTTAGCAACATCAAAATAGGTTTAACACTTAGCACTTTCACATATGTCAGATCTACACCCATACATCTAAGAAGAACAAAGAAAAGTGGATCTATCTAAGAGTATCATAGAAAAGAACATAGAATAATCATATCAAATCATAACACATAGAAAGAAACCAACACATTAGGTCAAAGCACCAAGCATAATACACAGAGTTACCATGGTTCACCCCCACCCTAGGGCTACATCCACAAAGTCTTATTCTTCTTTATTAGCTTTGGTCAATCAGGTTACAGCACAGACCTCAAAATTGTACTCCACATAGGACAAGAGATCTGCGCGCACCTTGCCAAATCCTCCTTCCTCGGGTAGATCTGGCACAGAGCCTTCTTACAATCTATGCACTCAGCACTTACAGCACTTGCACTCAACTCTGCAATTCAGTCACATAATATACAAAAATCCTTTACAAGCACTTAGCTTATCTTCCTCCTCTCTCTTACATTTCTTAGCTACTTGTACTTTACAAAATAGGCCTAAAACATGGGTAAACCCATGGGCCAACATCCCTTTCCCATTACATTAACCCAAAACCCTAAAAAGGATCCCAAAAGTGGGTCAAGATCCCATGATATTTTCTTCACTTGGAGCTCCATCTTCGACAGACTGTCGAAGTCCAAAAACTGTCAAATATGACCAAGTGTTCCTCAAAACTTGGTCAAGGGCCAACAGGCCCCCAACACTCACCTATGACTCATCCCGATTCACTCTAGTCTGATCAACTCCGCTTCGAATGTCTCAAGCTTGGCCTGAGCTACTTCGAGCTACTGCAGTGCAATAGCCTCTTGCTCAGTGAAATCCTGGATCACTACATCGTTTACTGGTCCTTCCATGTGTTATTCTACGGTGATGAAAACCTGTTCAAGCTCGGTTGCCTAGCTCTCAACTTCAGTGAACAGTTGGCATGATTTCTCTTGGAGGGGTTGAATTTGTTGAGAGACTTCCATCACTTTACTTTACAGCATGTGTACCTATTGTTGGGCGGTGCATTGTTTTGGAAATCGCTTCATTCTTTCGACTGGGGTCAAGGCCTTCAGTTGCACCTGTAGTGTATCTGCATGTTGCTTTGCTTCTTAGAGATACGCCTCTAATGTCTGCAATTTTGGGTTCTCTGTGAGGTTCTCATAAGTCTGGGTGCTTCTAGTGCTCAACTACTTACATTCCAAAGCCAAGGTTTTTAACCTGTCAACTACGCTATGGGCAGTTGCCTCCCTTAGATCTCTGACTTCTTGGGGAGTCTCAGGCACGGTACGAAGCTACATATCTGCAATGCACTGCTGAAGTTTTTGGATTACTTCTTCAAGTTGTGTCACCTACTATGGGACACATTCTTCAATCTTCACTTCAATGACCGTCACAGAGCAAAGTGCTTTGTGAACTCGTTCCTACACGTCAAGTTGCTCTGTTAGCAATTGGTCCTTTCTCTGTTGTAACTGTGATTTCTCCTCCTCCCACTTCATTTGTAAGGCAATTTTTTCATGTTCTGCCTTCCTCTGTTGTACTATAAGTGCGCTCTATACTTGTGCCAAATCCTGGGTGGCTTGAGTTGTGTCTTCTTGAGCTTATCGAAGGCGAGCTTCGACTTTCTTGGTGATCTGGTGTAATTGAGTGGGATCATCACTTATTCCTGTTGTTCCCATCGTCAAGGGCATAGTAGAAACGAATCAGCTAGACTGGAGTGCCTACTACAATTCTTGAAGTTCACCCTTGATTCGGTTGAATATCTCCTCCTGCTTCGCTTCTTTCCTTTCTGTGATCTCTAGTGAGCCATCATTTAGTGCACCGATCAAGAAGTCAAAGTCGTCCTGTGTGAGGGTAGTCTTAAACGTATTTTGGGTGGCCTTAGTTTTCTTCCAGGATGAGGGCTTTGGTGGGGTGACCTTCATTTTATTAGAGGGATCCTCCTCCTCTCTAGGCAAAGTAACCTAGCCATTGTTTTTCTCAACCTTTGTGCCACCTAGTTCTTCACCATCACCTCCCTGCATAGGCGAGATCGAAGTAGTCTTCGTGGATGTACTATGGATATCTTGAACTTCATCATCCTTCTTAGTCTTTCTCGGTCCAGGTGTATCCAATATAGCTTCAGGGCTTTCCACGTCAGATATTTCTACAAGTTCCACTGGAACAAGGAGGTCCGCCAACCATTCCTTGGAAATCTGCTCCAAGTCTTCTTCTGTCAACTTGTAGTACGAATGGAGTTGTTGTTTCTACTCATCAGTGTGCACTGTGATATAGGTGAAGTGGCGGTCTACGCTAAATTTGATCAAAGGTATAAACCTATGAAGTGTTCTTGGTGTAAGGCGCGGTGTAGACTGGATTGCATTCTTTAATTGGTTGTAATAAGTGTGGAAGATGGCATTGGACTGCCACTGCTTGTTCATGTCACTGGATTACCACAACTTACAAAACTTCACAGCCAGTGGATCGAAGGGTTCGATCTCCAGAAAAGTGGCACCTTCTGGTAGCTGCCAGGCGATGAAATCGATGAGTATGAGCAACCAACTAAAGTGGAACTCATACCCTTGGTCTTGTGCTTCTCTGTAGTCAAGCTCGAGCTGATTCACAAGGTACTTTGCCTAGTTCATTTGTAGTCCCTCTACACACTTCCCTGTGAGGTCAACTACAAATCCAGTCACCTATGTGGGTTTGTCCTTGCAAACTAACTTCCCTGTGATCATCTATAAATCGAGGTGCACTGCTGCATTCTCAATGGAGGCTACCTTGTAGCCTCACATTCCCTTCTCTACATCACCATATGTGTCTTTTATTCATTGGGTGAGAGCGTGATCTGTGGTCTTTCCAGGATAAAATTCCTACGAGTCAGGGCCCTGGATGCTTAGCCCTGTGATCCGATTGATCAGAATCTGATCCACCATGATGCGGCGATCCAACCATAAGTATCCTCTGTGGTAGTAGGACAGCAATAATATGATGCATGCATTCACTTCCTGATGCCTCCCGAAATGTGGAATCTTCATTACATTGAAGAGGGTTGACTGTGCGAGGTTATGGGTCCTTTGTTGAGGGACAATCTTTGGTTTCCTCCCTTTTATGATAGTTAAGTACTTGTGCGGGGCTAGCATACTATAAACTTTGCGATCTCCAAGGTTAAATTCACTAAATTTCAGCGCTGTGAGCTTATCCTGGTCAACACGAAATGCACTCAACCCTTTCAGGAGGTACGCAATGACCAAAGCATAGTCAAAGTCTCTGGGTACAGTGTCTTGATTCACTGTGTTGCTTAGTGGTGGGATATATCTAGGCAAGATACTTGGGATCATCTTCACAGTGGTGAAGTCATTTCCGAGCTTAGATCATCTTTCTGAAGGCGGTCGGGATGGTCCTACTCGAACAGTGGAGGGGGAAGTTGGAAATGTTCCTGAGGACAATGCTTGTACACATGTAGACACTCCTCACTCTGACATGACTCTCTCAGTCATTAATTCAATTAAAACTTCTTCAACTTCTTTCTCAACAACATTGAGCTCGTCCGACATACAAGCTTGGGTCAGCTAGCTCGGGTGTGAAAAGAATTCTAGGACTACAATGAATAATATGGCACAAGGCAATGATCTCATGGTAAATTAATATCAGGTTTCGTGCTCAAATTCTCACTTAGAAAAAAGTATTCTTGATGCGTGGTGCGATGGACTAAGTAGGGAAACTTAGCAACGGTCTGCTTGCAACGGGTATGATCCTTCATTAACTCTTGTTCGACCCGTTATGGCACTTTTCAATGGTTGGATGATGAACCTTTATTTCTTTTCTTCCCATTCGGAGTGGAATTCGAACAAATATATTGGCCCCAATGGCTAGATTGCTTCATCATGGCGAAGTACTCTATGTCGTTGTTCTAATATCTCAGTGAAGCTCAAATTCTGCAATTTTTCTTTCTGCGAAGTATCCTCTAGAACCTCTTGTAAACTTACAGTATTAGCCCTTTTCTTTCTTAACTTTCTAGCCTTCTTCCCAGTGAGATTTGTCTCAGTAATGCTTTTACCATTCTGATGCTTACATTACGTGGTCTTAGTTGCTTCACGCTGTTGAAATTCTTTCCTAGGGTTTCTGGGTAATACTTCTTCTGTATCGAAAATAGGTAACTCAATCTTCTGTGGATCCTCTAATGTTCTCTTAGCCTCAACATCAGGGTTGCTAGTATTAAATGTCTGGGACCGTCTCTTATGTTCTTCAATCAAGTGCATGACCCTTCTAGTCATAAAGTCTTTTAACTCTTGCATCTTTTGTTCCAAAAATTCTTCTTCCTCTTTTCATTTGGCTTGTTCTCTATCAATCCAAGGTTTTCCTATGAGCATGGTAAACGGGACGTTGTCTTCAATAAATTTAATAATTTCAAAGTCTTCCTCTATCGAAGTTCCATTGACAGTCATAGGTATCTGGGCGAGCCTTCCACATAGGTTTACTAGCATTCCTCTAAATAAACTTGTTCCTCCTAGGGAAGGGATCAAGGCAGGATTTCCTATAGCTTCCCCAGTTTTTTCTATCATAATGTTCACTTGTGTTTCTTCATCAAGAATACATTCAATGTCGAAGTCCCATATTCTTGCTTTGACTTGCTCCTTTTCTTTGAATATATCTGGTAATTGGACATCTTTATGTTCCTTCGGGGTTTCTTTTATCCATATTAATATTTTCTCTGATTCTTGCTGGGTTTCTGCCTTTTCTGGATCTGCCTTCTAGTCTTCTTGATTCAAATTCATCCTTTCCAACTTAGCGATCATTCTAGGGAAATACAATACGTCATGGTCGAAAGATTTGCAACAGAGACAACTAGGTTTTCTCCCAGGGCATTCTTTAGCAAGATGTCCTGGTCTTCTGCAACTGTAACAAAGAGTTAATCCTATCTTTCTCTTCAATGATCCCCAACTCTTCTTGTACTGTGAACTAGGATCATATTGGCTAACCTGCAAAAACAAATTTCTAGGATCCTACATCCACTTGTTAGTCCAGACATTCTTTCGATACATAGGTATAACATATCTATTATTATATTTATCAGATCTATTCATATCAAACTTCCTTTCATTTATTAATGCCCTAGGTTTTAAGCTAGGACAGAATCTATAAAACATACCTAGATCCATGCTCTAGAAATAAAAAATTTCACTTATCTTACTTCTATAGAGCATAGAGCTTCCATATCTAAGAAATTTTGACTATTCTTACATTTATTAGAGCACAGACCTTACAGATCTTACCTCTTTTCTGCAAATCTGACTTCTTTCTTTCAGAAATTTCCACTTTTAATTTTCTTAGAGCACAGAGCGTTCAGATCTCACTTCTTTTCTTCGGATCTAATCTTCCTTTCTTCAGATCTGACCTTATTCCTGGCACAAAGCTTCACAGGTCGGATAAAAAGCTATGCACTAGGGCGACAGATCTACTCACAGAGCTTCCTTTTGAAAAAAAATTCTTCTTCCTCAGTTCCCAGCAATCACAGTTTCAGGTCCTAGCAACAGAACCATTTGTTGGCACAGGGGAAAACCGAAGGTTCAACTCTTCAACATCACACCAAAAAAACTCTAACTACAGTCCCTTTCGGCAACACCTGCGAAGAAGATGAAGTCTGACCTGAGGAAGAGGAAGGGGTGGTTGCAAGACTCAGGTGTCTGCAACCTTAGTTGGGACATAGATCTATGATTCTTACTCTTAGCAAGTACTTTAGCCAATATCGTTCATTAGTATTTAACCCTCAAGGCACTCCGCAGATGGCATAGAGCACCGCAACATTCACTTCGATCTAGGTTAACTTAGCACTTAGCAATAGAAAAATAGGTTTAGCACTCAGCACTTTCATATATGTTAGATCTACACCCATACATATAAGAAGCACAAAGAAAAGTGGATCTATCTAAGAGTATCATAGAAAAGCACATAGAATAATCATATCAAAGCATAACACATAGAGAGAAACCAACACATTAGGTCGAAGCACCAAGCATAATACACAGAGTTACCATGGTTCACCCCACCCTGGGGCTACGTCCACAAAGTTGTCTTCTTATTTATTAGCTTTGGTCAATCAGGTTACATCATAGAGCTGACACTTGTACTCCGCATAGGACAGTAGATCTGTACACACCTCACCAGATCCTCCTTCCTTGGGTAGATCTAGCATAGAGACTTCTTACAATCTGTGCACTCAACACTTACAGCACTTGCACTCAGTTGTGCAAGTCGGTCACATAATATACACAAATCCTTTACTAGAAATTAGCTTATCTTCCTCCTCTCTATTACATTGCTTAGCTACTTATACTTTACAAAATAGGCCTAAAACATGGGTAAATCCATGGGCCGACATCCCTTTCCCATTACATTAACCCAAAACCCTAAAAAAGGTCCCAAAAGTGGGTCAAGATCCCGTGATATCTGCTTCGCCTAGCACTCCATCTTCGACAGACTATCGAAGTCCAAAAATGGTCAAATATGACCAAGTGTTCCTCAAAACTTGGTTAAGGGTCAATAGGCCCCCAACACTCACCTATGACTCATCCTGAGTCACTTTGGTCTGATAAACTCCGCTTCAAATTTCTTGAGCTTGGCTCAAGCTACTTCGACCTGCTGCAATGCGACAGCCTCTTACTCAGTGAACTCTTGGATCACTGCATCGTTTATTGGTCCTTCCATGCATTGTTTTGCGGTGATGACAACCTATTCAATCTCGGTTGCCTGGCTCTCAACTTCAGTGAATAGTTGGCATGCTTTCTCTTGGAGGGGTTGAAGTTGTTGAGAGACTTCCATCACTTTACTTTGCAGCATGTGTACCTGTTGTTGGGCAGTGCATTATTCTTGAAATAACTTCATTCTTTCGACTGGGGTCAAGGAATTTAGCTGTGCCTGTAGAATATCTACATGTTTCTTTGCTTCTTCGAGCTACGCCTCTAATGTCTGCAATTATAGGTTCTCTATGAGGTTCTCATAAGTCTGGGTGCTTCTAGCACTTTGCTTCTTACATTCCAAAGCCAAGGTTTTTAACCTGTCAACTGGGCTACGGGCAGTTGCCTCCCTTAGATATTTAACTTCTTGGGGAGTCTCAGGAACGGTATGAAGCTCCATATCTGTGATGCACTGCTGAAGTTGTTGGATTAATTATTCAAGTTGTGTCATCTGTTGTGGGACACATTCTTCAATATTCACTTCAATGACCATCACAGAGCGAAGTGCTTTGTGAACTTGTTCCTGCACGTCAAGTTGCTTCGCTAGCAATTGGTCCTTGCTCTGTTGTAACTATGCTTTCTCCTCCTCCCACTTCGTTTGTAAGGCAAGTTGTTCATGTTCTACCTTCCTCTATTGTACTATAAGTGCGCTCTGTACTTGTGCCAAATCCTGGGTGGCTTGCACTATGTCTTCTTGAGCTTGTCGAAGGTGAGCTCCGACTTTCTCAACGATCTGGTGTAATTGAGTGGGCTCATCACTTGTTCCAATTGTTCCCATCATCAAGGGCATAGTAGAAACAACTTGATTGGACTAGAGTGTCTTCTTCACTTCTTGAAGTTCACCCTTGAGTCGGTTGAATATCTCCTCCTGCTTTGCGTCTTGCCTTTTTGTGATCTCTAGTGAGGCATCATTCAGTCCAGCGATCAAGAAGTCGAAGTCGTCTTGTGTGAGGGTAGTCTTAAAGGTAGTCCGGGTGGCCTTAGTTTTCTTCCGGGATGAGGGATTTGGTGGGGTGACCTTCCTTTTCTTAGAGGTATCCTCCTCCTCTCTAGGCAAAGTAACCTCACCTTTGTTTTGCTCAACCTCTGTGCCACCTAGTTCTTCACCATCACCTCCCTGCGTAGGTGAGATCGAAGTAGTCTTCGTGGATGTACTATGGATATCTTGAAATTCATCATCCTTCTTAGTCTTTCTCGATCCAGGTGTATCCAGTATAGCTTCAGGGCTTTCCACGTCGGATATTTCTATGGGGTTCGTTGGAACAAGGAGGTTTGTCGACCATTCCTTGTTAATCTGCTCCAAGTATTCTTCTGTCAACTTGTAGTACGACTGGAGTTGTTGTTTGTGCTCATCCACGCACACTGTGATATAGGTGAAGTGGCGGTTCATGTTGAATTTGATCAAAGGTCTAAACCTATGAAGTGTGTTTGGTGTAAGGCGCGGTGTAGACTGGATTGCATTGTTTAATTGGTTGTGATAATCGTGGAAGATGGCATTGGACTACCACTGCTTGTTCATGTCACTGGAGTACCACAACATATAGAACTTCATGGCCAGTGGTTTGAAGGGTTCGATCTCTAGAAAAGTGGCACCTTCTAGTAGCTCCCAGACGATGAAAGTGATGAGTATGAGAAACCAACTAAAGTGGAACTCATACCCTTGGTCTTTTTCTTCTCTGCAGTCAAGATCGAGATGATTCACAAGGTACTTCACCCATTTCATTTGTAGTCCCTCTGCGCACTTCCTTGCGAGGTCAACTACAAATCCAGTCACCTATGTGGGTCTGTTCTTGCGAACTAACTTCCCTGTGATCATCTGCAAACAGAGGCGCATTGTTTCATTCTCTATGGAGACTACCTTGTAGCCTCACGTGCCCTTCTCTACATCGCCATATGTGTCTTTTATTCGTTGGGCGAGAGCACGATTTGCGGTCTTTCCAGGGTAAAATTCTTATGGGTCAGGGCCCTGCATGCTTAGCCCTGTGATCCAATTGATCAGAATCCGATCCACCATGATGAGGTGATCCAACCATAAGTATCCTCTATGGTAGAAAGATAGCAACAATCCGATGCATGAATTCACTTCCTGATGCCTCCCGAAATGCAGAATCTCCATTACATTGAGGAGGGTTGACTGTGCGAGGTTATGGGTCCATTGTTAAGGGGAAATCTTTGGGTTCCTCCCTTTTGTGATAGTTAAGTACTTGTGTGGGGATAGCATACTATAAACTTTGTGATCTCCAAGGTTAAAATCACTAAATTTCAGTGCCATGATCTTATCCTGGTCAGCACGAACTACGCGCACCCCTTTCGGGAGGTATGCAGTGACCAAAGCATAGTCGATGTCTCTGGGTATAGTGTCTTGATTCACTGTGTCTCTTAGTGGTGGGATATATCTAGGCAAGATACTTGGGATCATATTCACAGTGGCGAAGTCATTTCCGATCGTAGATCGTCTTTCTGAAGGCGGTCGGGATGGTCCTGTTCGAGTAGTGGAGGGGGAAGCTGGAAATGATCCCGAGGACGATACATGTACACCTGTAGACACTCCTCGCTCCGACATGACTCTCTCAGTGATTAAGTCAATTAAAACTTCTTCAACTTCTTTCTCAGTAGCGTTGAGCTCATTCGACATACAAGCTTGGGTCAGCTAGCTCGGGTGCGAAAATAATTATGGGACTACAATGAATAATATGGGACAAGGCAATGATCTCAGGGTAAATTAATCTCAGGTTTCATGCTCAAATTCTCACTTAGCAAAAATTATTCTCGGTGCATGGTGCGATGGACTAAGTAGGGAAACTTAGCAACGGTTTGCTTGCAACGGGTATGATCCTTCATTAACTCTTGTTCGACCAGTTATGGCTCTTTTCAATGCTTGGATGACAAACCTTTATTTATTTCTTCCCATTTGGAGTGGAAGTCAAATGGATATATTGGCCCCAATGGCTATATTGCTTCATCATGGTGAATTACTCTATGTCATTGTTCTGATATCTTGGCGAAGCTCAAATTCTGCAATTTTTCTTTCTTCAAAGTATCCTCTAGAACCTCTTGTAACCTTATAGTATTAGCCCTTATATTTCTTAACTTTCTATCCTTCTTCCCAGTGAGCTTCGTCTCAGTAATGCTTTTACCATTCTGATACTTACCTTCTGTGGTCTTAGTTTCTTTGCGCTGTTGAAATTCTTTCCTAGGATTTCAGGGTAATACTTCTTCTGTATCGAAAATAGGTAACTCAATCTTCTATGGATCCTCTAGTGTTATCTTAGCCTCGACATCAAGGTTTCTAGTATTAAATATCTGTGACCGGCTCTTCTGTTCTTCAATCAAGTGTGCAACCCTTCTACTCATAAAGTATTTTAACTCTTGCTTCTTATGTTCCAAAACTTCTTCTTCCTCTTTTCGTCTGGCTTGTTCTCTATCAATCCAAGGTTTTTCTATGAGCATGGTAAATGGGGTGTTGTCTTAAATAAATTTAATAATTTCAAAGTCTTCCTCTATCAAAGTTCCATTGACAGTCATAGGTATCTGGGAGAGCCTTCCACATAGGTTTACTAGCTTTCCTCTGAATAAATTTGTTCCTCCTACGGAAGGGATCAAGGCAGGCTTTCCTATAGCTTCCCAAATTTTTTCTGGCATATTGTTCACTTATGTTTATTCATCAAGAATACAGTCAATGTTGAATTCCCCTATTCTTTCTTTGACTTGCTCCTTTTCGTACAATATCTCTGGTAATCAGACATCTTTATGTTCCTTCAGGGTTTCTTTTATGCGTATTAATATTTTCTCTAATTCTTGTTGGGTTTCTGCCTTTTCTGGATTTTCCTTCTGGTCTTCTTGATTTGGATTCATCCTTTCCATCTTAGTGATCATTCTAGGGCAATCCAATAAGTCGTGGTCCAAAGCTTTGCAACAGAGACAACTAGGTTTTCTCTCAGGGCATTCTTTAGCAAGATGTCCTAGTCTTTTGCAACTGTAACAAAGAGTTAATTCTCTCTTTCTCTTCAATGATCCCCAACTCTTCTTGTACTGTGAATTAGGATCATAGTGGCTAAACTACAAAAAATTCTTTCTAGGATCTTGCATCCACTTGTTAGTCCAGACATTCTTTCGATACATAGGTATAAGCTAGGACAGAATCTATCAAACATACCTAGATCCATGCTCTAGAAACAAAAAAAATCACTTATCTTACTTCTATAGAGCACAAAGATTCCAGATCTAAGAACTTTTGACTATTCTTACCTTTATTAGAGCACAGAGCTTACAAATATTACCTCTTTTCTGCAAATCTGACTTCTTTCTTTCAAAAATTTCCACTTTTACTTTTCTTAGAGAACAAAGCATTCAGATCTCACTTCTTTTCTTAGGATTTGATCTTTGTTTCTTCAGATATGACCTTATTCCTAGCACAAAGCTTCACAAGTTGAGTAAAACGTTGCACACTAGGGTGACAGATCTACACACAGAGCTTCCTTTTACACAAATTTTCTTCTTCCTCAGTTCTCAGAAATCACAGTTTCAGGTCCCGAAAAAAGAACCATTTTTTAGCATAGGGGTAGACCTAGGGTTCAACTCTTCAACAACACACCAACAAAACCCTAACTACCGACCCTTTCGACAACACCTGCGAAGCAGATGAAGTCTCACCCGAGGTATAGGAAGGGGTGGTTGCAAGACTCAGGTGATTGAAACCTTATCTAGGACACAGATCTATGATTCTTACTCTTATCAAGTACTTTAGCAAAGATCGTTCATTAGTATCTAACCCTCAAGGCACTCCGAAGATGGCACAGAGCACCGCGGAATTCACTTCGATCTAGGTTAAGTTAGCACTTAGCAACAACAAAATAGGTTTATCACTCAGCACTTTCATATATGTCAAATCTACACCCATACATATAAGAAGCACAAAGCAAAGTGGATCTGTCTAAGAGTATCATAGCAAAGCACATAGAATAATCATATCAAAGCATAACACATAGAGAGAAACCAACACATTAGGTTGAAGAACCAAGCATAATACACAGAGTTATCGTGGTTCACCCCCACCATGGGGCTACATCCACAAAGTCTTCTTCTTCTTTATTAGCTTTGGTCAATCAAGTTACATCACAGAGCTTGCATTTGTACTCCGCATAGGATAGGAGATCTGTGCGCACCTCGCTAGATACTCCTTCCCCAGGTAGATCTAGCACAGAGACTTCTTACAATCTGTGCACTCGGCACTTACAGCACTTGCACTCAGTTCTGCAAGTCGATCACATAATATACACAAAGCCTTTACTATCACTTATCTTATATTCCTCCTCTCTCTTACATTTCTTAGCTACTTATACTTTACAAAATAGGCCTAAGACATGGGTAAACCCATGGGTCAACATCCCTTTCCCATTACATTAACCCAAATCCCTAAAAAGGGTCCCAAAAGTGGGCCGAGATCCCGTGATCATTGCTTCACCTGGTGCTCCATCTTTGATAGACTGTCAAAGTCCAAAAACAGTCAAATATGACCAAGTGTTCCTCAAAACTTGGTCAAGGGCCAACAGTGCCTAGGGTTTTTGGTAGACAAATTTATTTATGCAGAGGAGGTCAACACTCAAGTAGTTCAGGGTTTCTTAGGGATGAGAGGGTTTTGATAGGAAGAAACCTTCAATGGTCATGACAAAAATGCAGCTCAAAGAAAGGATCCTCGTAGTGTTAGGGTTTGGTGCATAAATTAAGGTTTTTCACTATAAATATTTTGCAGCAGGAGAGTGGGAGATGTCACAGTATCTACAGGTTACTGCAAAACAAAAAGCATCAAAGAAACTCCATTGAAACAAGTTGCATTCAAAACTTACCACATAAATCAGGGATTTCGCAGCATAACTTAGTTTTGCAGTGAGCCAGACAGTTGCACAATGAACTAGGCGATTTCGCAGTGTGCGGGTCTAGACACCAGTTTCGCAGTGAGAGATCCAGGAAGTTTTGCAGGGTGCATGAGCTTTCGCAGTGAAATAGGTTGAAGACTATTTTTAATGGCTTGAAATGATTCTGAGAAGGGGAGATGGTTATTTATGATCCAAGTATTTCTTATTGTCCCCACATGTCTAAAATATTCGTTCTAAACCCCATGATTGCACGGTGTGCTGAAAATGATCATGATATTGTTCGTTGTGAAACTCTAGGAATTTTCGCAATGAAATTTGCAAAGCTGGAGGAAAAACACTTGTTCAAGTGGTAGAATGATATATTAGCATAATACAACTTTCCAAGGCTCAATTACATGCCACATAAAAATATTACATTACCATGATGACCTCTTGACATGAATTTTATCTTTGAAATGATACAAGATCACTTTTACAAAGCATATGACTTATGACCCTTTAATGACTCAATTGACATGACCATTAAAAAATGACCCCTTATCTCCTCCAAATGCAAGGTGTAATCTTGGACTTATTTGACTCAAAGACACAAATACACAAATACTAGACTAACAAGACTCAACCTACATATATACACTTTTTAAATGAGTCATTTCTTGGTCTTTATAAGACCAAGTCATGACTCTGAAACTCAATAGACATTTCTAACTTGAATTTGACTTTATTCACATTAGTGAACCCTAACACAATGCATTCTTTTTCCAAACCCATTTATTGCATTTTATTATTATAAGATGTTTCCAGGTTGAAGCCAAGGTGGGGATTATACCTAAGGATGAAAAATAGTGCCCGCCTTGACTCTACCCTGGTCACATCGTACTTCCCCAACTTAAAGGCAATGTGTGGGGCTTCTACCTAAGCATGAAAAACATTGCCCACACATGCTCCACTTTGTTTGGAATTTTGTATTAGTTATTTTTCATGGGTACCATCAGTTTCTTATGAGATACATTTCATTGTCCTCGGGATCTTTGGGAGACCATCTAGAAGGTTCACGCTCAGCTTTTGTCTTTTTCCATTTATCTCCCTTCTGGGCCTTCAGCACCTTCTTCACACGAAATGAGGGACAATCCCTTCTTGGGTCAGTATACCAAAAAATACCAAAAGGTAAGGAGATGAGGGGATGAAGTGGGGAAATTGGTAAGTATGGTCATGAACAGTATGATGACTCATCAAGAGGACCTCCCAATAGAAAAACTATCCCTAAGGGAGAACACTTACTAGGGTGCAATTTCAACCACCAAGGTGAAACAAGGAAAAGAGCATAATTTCCAAGAAGACGTTACATAACAAAAAGAATTTTTAAATGCAACAAACTCAAATGCCTCAAATATTGAAATGATACTGACCATAATACCTGACTTTTACCTCATGGAGCAAGACCTAATCTCTTCCGGAAGCAAGATGATGTGGTGTATACCCTCACGATGAACCCAAGATCTGTGGTGGTGAAGTAGGACTCTATCTATGCAAGTGGACACTATTGGTCAAGTTGTCTCTCGGTACTCCATGTATGCAACCTAAGGGCCTCGAGACATCATCTCCTTAGTTATCCCTAGGAATTAGGGATAACATATGGCTCCTACTTGGGGACATGTACCTACCGTAGAGTGCATGAGAATCATATAATATCTTGTTGGACATGTGCCTACACTTAAACATAAAACTATAAAATCTAGGGTGGTTCTATCACCCTTCGTCCACATATATCAAATATCGAAATAACAACTAATCTAGAAAGAAACTTTTTCATTTTTTCAAAAATTTCTACACTAAACATGTAATATGATGAAAGAAATATGCAAGTAGAGAAAAATGAAATATGAAATGAAGCTAATCTACCATGAGAAATCAAGATGCAAATGCAAGGAAAGAAAGATGACCTACCTACTTACCTAGGGCCTGGTCCCTAGAGAAGTCAAGTGCCTTGAACGTAGGGTCGGAGAAGAGACTCATCTACTGGTAATGGCATATTTCTCCCATCCAAATTTTTCAGGTAGTACTTTTATTTCTTGGACTTATTCTTGATGATGTAAGGTCCAAGCCAAGAGATATTGTCCTTTTGGTCATATTTAGGCTTTCCCTTCCTCTTGTCCCACATGAATGCAATAATTCCTTCACTATAGTTGATGTAAGGTATATTCTCAATGTAAGGATAGGAAGGAGGCTATGTGTTGACCACATATTTAATTTCTTTCTCACATTATTGGTTTCCTTTATCTTCGTCTTTCTCCAATATCTGGAGGGGTTCGGGTTCTTTCCCTTGGAACATTGTAAGCTTCTCCTTATATTCATCCATTCTTTTGAGTAGAATATATATGCAATCTTCATGTGCAAAAGGAAATTCTCATGGATTGTACTCAATGATTTAGCGAGGTACATCAAAGTCGCACTCACTAGTGTAATCATGATTAGTTGGATCCATCACATGTTTTGTTGATTTTTGGACAAAATCGAGAAGACATTATCTTAGATTAATAATTAATAATATAATTATTGATTATTAAATACTATATATAATAAGTAAATGATAATAATAAATAGTTATTGATTATCCAAGGGATGAATCCTTTCATGGATGGTCACCATATGTTCTCTATATATGGAACACTCATCATTGTAATAATATATCGATCATATCTCATATGAAGAAAAACAACATGGTATCAGAGCCGAACTAGGCTTGATTCCTTCACAGGAGGGCCCAGGAAAATGAGAGTAGAGTAAAATGTTGGGAGTGTTAAATTTATGGGGTTGTTACAATATCTATGTACAACATATTTACTTTTTACTCCTACCTAAATTATAGAAAGAATTCCATAAATTATGGTGGACAGTAATTTCTAGTAAAAATGACTAATTACCTAAATATGAGGAATGTACTGCATATTTAATTCTACCTATATTTATGTAAAGAATCACATGAATTATGGAGGAACAATTTAACAAACAAAAAAACTACGTGGATGAAATTATAACCAAATTAATATTTGGGTAGTTACAGGAGGTATTCTCCAACTCTTTATAAGAAATAAAATTTAATTTAATTTTAAATTTAATTTTCAAAGAGACATGTATTTTTTGATCAATCTAATATTACTATAAAAAGACACTTGAAAGACACAACAATAGACACACATATTTTTTCTCTTTCACACGTGGGAAGTGATCTAAGGAAGAGACGGAAGTTTCTAAAAAGTTGAAATTTTCTGAATTACTCAGTGATTAGAGTTTACTAAAGTAATATTGTATATCATTAGAAGTAATTGCCACTTTCAGAAAGTTGTGTTTGTCTAATTTAACACTAGAAAATCAACATGGTTAGTCGTATGACATCGAGTATATGATGGATGTGTGTTGGTATCCATATTAAATCAAGTATATGATGGATGTGTGTTGGTCATAGTAGAAGATGTATCATTTGGAGGGTCACTAAATATAGTTGTGCACTAGATAAATTGATCTCCTCTAGGAGATTCTTTTTGTTGTTCTTGTTTCTTGTTTCGGGTGGGTCACAGGTAATAGCTCTGAGAAGGAGCCGTAATGGTGGTCACAGGAGGAAGACATGGATGGAAATACCTTCCAACATGATATCAAGGAGATACATTCCAGACATGATGCTCAGAGACAGGAAGTCTCTATGAGAAATGTACCTCCCAGGATAGGACCATGCCAAATAGAAAATACAGTTCTAGTGATCATGGATACAGAGAGTCAAGAAAAACTGTAGAAAAAATATGGTGATAGATCCCAATAGAGGAGGTTTTACTACATCCATAAGGAGCAAATATTGATTTACCATCACAGGATGAGGAAGATCTACCTTCGGTGTCAGAGGGAGCATAGACAGAGGAGGAGTCACCTCCAACTCTAGAGGGAATGTTTATGTTTGAGGAAACATCATGAGACATTCTCCCCGAAGGGTCCTGTGTGGACTAGTATGGGGGAATATAGACTTCATCCTAACATGCCTTAGATGGTGAGATGAAGGTGTTGGACAACTAAGAGAGGGGGAGGGGGGGGTGAATCAGTTGTTACCAAGCTTAAACAATTATGATCATTTTAAATTCATTACAGAACTTTCAATGATGATCAAAATAATACAAGGAAGTAAGCAATAGAATATTTAGCATCATTCACACATATGAGATACACAGAGACAGATATTTCCTTAGGAAACCCATAAAGGGTAAAAACCTTTTCTTCTTTATATGATAAGTAATATTTACATTATGTACATTATCATACTTATGAGCACCAACTCATAATGAGGCTACAACCTCTGTTTTGCAAGCTGCTACTTGCTGAGAGCACCAGCTCTTTGGATTCTCTAGCACCCACTAGAAGGAAGTATCGACTCCCTGGTTTCTCTAGCACACACTAGAAGGAAGCACAAACTCCCTAAGAGATCCAGCACCAACTGGATGGAAGCACTGCCTTCCTAAGAGTTCCAGCACCAACTTCCAGTTACACAGGCACCGACCTATATATCAGAGAACCAATGTTCTCCCTTGCACCACCCTACCACCCTGGTTTCTCTGGCTACAACCAGATGGAAGCTACAACTCCCTATGTTCAAGCACCCACTTGAACCTCTGAGGACAACAGTCCTCCCTAGCACCTCCCAACCACCCTAAAATATCAATCTTTGCTACTAAAACTTATTACAGTGATATAATGTTCAGCAATGGCTTACCAGTCTCATCACTATTTTTCTACACTGCCCTACTCTGTCTACCTCACTGTCTTCCTGCACACATGCCTTGCGCTTTCTTTTCTTCTGTCTTTTATGCTCTGTGTGCCATGTCCATTCAATGCACCATTCCTCTTCTGTGTATTTCAGTTGCTGCACACTACCTCCTTCTACACGCCTAAATCACTCTCAATAGAAGCCATCATCTCTTCTTTATTCTATGTTCTCCTCGTCTCTATGCACCTTGTGCATGCTATATGCGCAATGCTTCTACATGCTCTTCCCCACGCCATTGTTCTTCCCATTGGGATATACACTGCCACTCCACATTACCACCACTTCACTCCCTTGAACATCAACACATTCTCTCTATTCTGCATGTTCTCCTCGTGTCGAGTCCTCTTCTTGATCATCATGGCAATTCCTTAGCTTTTCTGGCGGTTATACCCATGCGTTCATCATCACTAGGTGTTATGCTGAGATTCCTTAGCATGTCTAGCAGTTGAGACTCTTCGTCTTCTCTATCATAGTCAAGCTCATCCTTTCTTTTGCAGTTACAGGCTTCAATGCTCTTCCATATTTCAATCGCCTCTATGAATAGTCTTCATTCCACTGGCAGATGCCTTGAGACTCTTCAGCTCCTCTGGCAATCACATTGAGGCCTCTTTGATTTTTCTGTGCAAAAACAATCAGTGGTTTCTAGAAGTTACACTGTGAACCTCTTGAGCCTTATGCCTTTGGCACCTTTCACCTTTCCTTTCACATGTGGCCTCAGGTGGTGACCACACGCCTATTCAGAAGGCACTTTCGCGATTCACATTTCAAAAATTCTTGTTGTGAGGCATCTCGACTCTCCAAGTCGCGATCTTCGAAATGGAGATTAGCTTCATGCTAGCTCCTCCCTTGAGCCTTCACTGATGTGACAATAGGTTATGACCAGGGGCCAATTTTGAACATGCATTTCACATTTTGTGTTTCAGGGATTCTGTGAAGAGTCCTCTCGACTCTCTATGTTCCAAACTCCGAAATGGAGCTTGTCTCTTCGAGCTCTTCTCTACAGCTTTTCGACGATGTGACCATCGGCGGTGACCAAGCGCTTATCCATAAAGTGCTTTTGCAATTTCGCATTTCGCCATTCCTATGATGAAGGGTCTCGACACTCCAAGTTGCAATCACCGAAATGGAGCTTGGTTACACTAGCTCCTTCCTCCATCTTTCGTAAATGTGACCACTGGCTATGACCACAACCTTATTCGAAAATGCAATTCAACATTTCAGCATTTCTATGATGAAGTGTTTCGACACTCCAAGTCACGAACCCCGAAATGATCTGAAGGTATTTTGACGTTTCGCATTTCGGTGTTTTGGAATTTATGTGATGAAGTCTTTTGACACTCCAAGTCACGAACCCCAAAATGATCTGAAGGTATTTTGGTGTTTCGCATTTCATCATTTCAGCATTTCTATGATGAATTGTTTCGACACTCCAAGTCACAAACCCCGAAATGATCTGAAGGTATTTTGGCATTTCACATTTCACGATTTCATCATTCTTGTCATGAGTGTCCTTGACACCTCCAACTCTCAGTATCTGAAACTCTGAAATGGATTCAGATCAACGGTCCACGATCTTCCTTTGATCAACGACTCAGATTAAATCATGGTTTCACATTTCGTGATTTTGAGAGGTTAGAGCACCTCCTTCCTTTGACTTTCCAGTCAGCGAAATGTTGATATATGACCACGTGTCCTACCTGAAGATGGACGGTCCTCCTGCTTTCGAGATTTTGTAAGCCCACTTCTCCTAGCACTTTAAAGAACGTGTAGGTTCTCTTGGATCCAACGATGGTCGGACCCTGTGCTCGGATCTAACACCCGAGATCTGTCCTCCATCTTTGCGCTCCTCCTGTCTGGATTCAGATATGACGGTCATCGGGAAATCTGAATGGGATCCAATGATCATTGTTTCTCTTCATTTTTACACTTTTGGTCTTTCCATGCCATCGTCATTGTTGAACTTTCTTGCCTTCCTATTTTCCATTGTTGTCTCCCAACTGTAAACCTGCCAACATCGCTACTATTCTTTCTTGTAACCATACCTTCGTCATTGTTGTTCTTTCCATCAATAACTGTAAGCATGTTATATTTGTTGATGTTCTTTCCTGTATACATGCCATTGTTGTTGTTGTTCTTGCCATCAATGACAAGCACGCTCTTCTTGTAAACATCCCAACAATCTCCCCCTTTGGCATTGATGGAAACCCTGAACGGCTGCGCTAATCTGTTTGGACCTCCAACTATAGCATCTGGTCCAGACCACTCCTTTTCTCCCCCTTTGACATCAATGTCAAAGAAAACATGCTCCCCCTGAGCTATTGCAGTATGTTTAAGAGGTATCAAATATTCAACCAACACAAAATCCCCCTGACATGATGGATTTTCTTATTTGAGTCCTGCAGAATATTTGTATCTAAACCAGAGTCATCTCCTTCTGATTCTTGGATCTGTTCATCTTTAGCTTCCATTGTATCCTCTGTAGAATACTCAATATTGCTCACCTCTCTTACTGGGACTCCTTCATCAACATTTTCTTGTCATAACTGGATGACTCCCCCTGTCACTGTTATCTCTCTGCTTCTGACTATTTTCCCCCTTTGTTCATAAAAGGTTAGCTTTCCTTTACAAGGTCTTTCCTCTTATTATCTCTACAAGATGTCATGTATATCATTTTGTAAAAAAAAATGTTGTTGTTGAAGATGTTGTTGTCCTACTGACACACTACGTAATTGTAGCTCGTACTTTTCAAACAACCCTTGGATCTCCCCATTGATTCTCATCGATCTCTATTGCTGCAATTTCATTTTTCTTCCATGATGCATACAATCCAAGGATTTTATGACCATATTCAATCATAAGAAAAAACTGCTACAACCACTCTCATGCCTGCTTTTCTTTTTCACAGACAAAGGGCCTGTATCGGGTTTCTTAGGAGTACTGATTTCTTCCTTGTTGTATCCAATACCAGATTTTTCATTTGGTGATCTCTGACTATCCAAGAGCTTATCCAGGGACATGGAGTTGTTTAAGAACTTGCTTTGGGTGTTTGACTTCTCAACCTTCAAAACTTCAGCTTCTATCTTATGACATGATTCTTCTTCTACTTCTTCCATGGGATAGATGCTAACCGAACATTCTTTTATTGTATCTATGTCTTCTTCTTTACTTGCAGGGGAGGATTCAATATCAACATCATTAATTGTCCTTATGCCTTTATTCACCACTTGTCCTGAGTTTACATTTACCTTACACTCTTTGGACATGAACACCTCTTCACTTCCTTTATCACACTTTTGACTTGTACTGAGCAAATTATGTTCCAGACCATCCACAAGAAGAACATATTGGGCATCTTCTTTGTCATTACTCAAACTCACCATCCCTCTATCCTTGATTTTACCTGGTTCATCATTTTCAAGGATCACATTTCCTGTTTTTCTTTTACTTATGGACAGAAGCTTATCCTTGTCTCCATTCATGTGTTTGGAACATCCATTGTCTATATTCCTAGAGGCCTTTTGTTTTTGAGTTGAAAGTGCTAGACCACATTTTTCACTATCTTTCCTTTTCCATGTGCTGGACTTTCTATCTAAGAACTTTATCCTTGGATCTTCTTTGTAATTCTTCAGATGGTAGTTTGCATCTTTGTGGCCAAAGTTGTGATAGTTATAGCATTCAATCTCATTGTCCAATAGGTCAAAGTTATTGTTGCAGCGTTGTCTACTCATTGACTGTTTATTATTTCTTGACCTCCTCAGTTGCATGTCTCTAGACTTAATTTGGCAATTTGCAATCTGTGGTGGTTTGTTACTTGGTTGTATCATTCTTTGTTGTGGTAGATATTTATTCCTTGGAAATCTTAATTGCTCATGTCTAAGTCTTAAGGAACAATTTACAACTTTGTGACCAAAGTTAGAACAGTAGAAACAATATCCATAGAAAAATTCTTTGTACCTGTAAAATGGTTGTCTTCTTTGAGCAAATTGATTTCTTCCATGTTGATGATTTCCTTGAGAAGGGAGTGTATTATTTCCTTGTTCTACAGATTCAGTTCTGGCACCTTTTTCTTTACTCCTCCTAGGCGGTTGATTATCTTCCTTTGTTTTTGCAGGTTTGTTGTCATCATTGGTTGTAGATTTGACAAACTTGATGAAGTCTTTGTTGCTTGGATGACCACTACTTGATCCCTCTTTGTAACCCAAACCTTTTTTCAACTTTGGATTCCTTTGTTGATTCAAAATGGTGGCTAATCCTTCTGAGGCTTTGATACTTGACAGATTCTGATGATACAAGGCTTGAAACTTCTCCAATTCTTTCCTAGTTTTCACTACTTCTTCTTCTAGAGCTTTACAACTTGCCTTCTTTTCTGATAACTGTTGTTTCAAAATGTCCTCAATTTTCTTTGCCTCTTATAATTCCACTTTTAGCAAGGAAAAGTCTTCATAAATCTGTTTACTGTCTTTCTCGAACTGTATCGGCAATTGTTTTTGCTTTATGTTCTTAATTCTGAGTCTATCAATCTCTTCTAGTGCACTGATCAGTTCTCCTTCCATATCAACCACAGCTTCTTCTTCATTAGCCTCACTTCATGTGATTTTATTATCATAATCATCTTGGGCCATAAGAATGAAGTCATTTTCCTTATCTTCATGTGAGGAGTCACTATCTGTGTCTTCTGAAGAGTTAACATCGTTTACACATAAACTTTTCTTTCTGCCAATTATCTTAGGTTTGAACTTCTTTTCACCTTCATAGTTCTAATCATGTTTCTTGTGTGCACATTTATTTGCAAAATGACCTATCTTACCATAGTTGAAACATTTGAAGGGCAGCTTACCTTGGTACTTGCCCAAACCTTTCTTTAGTCTTCTCACGAATTTTGCTTCAATTTCATCAGGCTTGGAATCTTCATTCTTATTT
>ML776901.1:1547806-1595614 GCA_009831015.1 Picea engelmannii | reverse complement strand
GTTGAACCTATCTGGCAGAGATCTCAAAATTTTCTGAACTAAAGAGGGTTCCTCAATTTTTTCACCAAGTGCTTTCATTGCATTTACTAGTTCTTCAATTCTCAAAAAATACTTCCCAATGGTTTCATCTTCTTTCATCTGTATATTTTCAAACTTTACTCCGTAGGTTTGAAGCTTGGCATCTTTTACCTTCTCATTACCTTCATAACTGCTAATGAGTTTATCCCACATTTCTTTAGCAGTTTCTAAATGCATAAATTTTACAAATTATGCTTCTGCAAGCCCACTCAAGATAGCATTCATAGCCTTAGTGTTGAAGCTAAATTCTAGCTTGTCATCCTTATTAGCCAGTACAACTGGATTTGCATAACCAATATCTACCACATCCCAGACATCTGCACCTAAAGCCATTATGTAGGTTCTCATTCTAACTTTCCAGAAGGCAAAGTTTGTTCCATTGAACAGAGGGGCCTTATTGGTTGAATTTCCTTCATGGATTGACATGTTTAAGCTCTAGGATCTACCCTTAGATAAAATGGGTCGGCCTTGATACCAATTGTTGGACAACTGAGAGGGGGGGGTGAATCAGTTGTTGTCGAGCTTAAACAATTATGCTCATTTTAAATTCATTACAGAACTCTCAATGATGATCACAATAATGCAAGGAAGTAAGCAATAGAACATTCATCATCATTCACACATGTGAGATACACAAAGATAGATATTTCATGAGGAAACCCATAAAGGGTAAAAACCTCTTCTTATTTATATGATAAGTAATCTTTACATTATGTACATTATCATACTTATGAGCACCAACTCATAATGAGGCTACAACCTCTGTTTTGCAAGCTGCTACTTGTTGAGAGTACCAGCTCTCTGGATTCTCTAGCACCCACTAGAAGGAAGCACTGACTCCCTGGTTTCTCTAGCACCCACTAGAAGGAAGAACCAACTCCCTAAGAGTTCCAGCACCAACTGGATGGAAGCACCATCTTCCTAAGAGTTCCAGCACCAACTGGATGGAAGCACCAACTTCCAGTTACACAGGCATCGATCTGTATATCAGAGAACCAATGTTCTCCCTTGCACCACCCTACCACCCTGGCTTATCTGGCTGCAAGCAAATGGAAGCTATAACTCCCTGTGTTCAAGCACCCACTTGAACCTCTGAGGAAAACAGTCCTCCCTAGCACCTCCCAACCACCCTAAAATATCAATCTTTGCTACTAAAACTTATTAGAGTGATATAATGTTCATCAATGGCTTACTAGTCTCATCATTGTTCTGCTACACTGCCCTACTCTGTCTACCTCACTATCTTCCTGCACACATGCCTTGCACTTTCTGTTCTTCTGCCTTTTATGCTCTGTGCACCATGTCCATTCAATGCACCATTCCTCTTCTATGTATTTCAGCTACTACACACCTGAATCACTCTCAACAGTAGCCATCATCTCTTCTTTGTTCTACATTCTCCTCATCTCTGTGCACCTTGTGCATGTTATATGCACAATTCTTCTACATGCTCTTCCCCACACCATTGTTCTTCACATCGCGATATACACTACCACTCCACATTACCACCGCTTCACTCCCTCGAGCATAAATACACTCTCTCTGTTCTGCATGTTCTCCTCATGTCGAGTCCTCTTCCTGATCATCATGGTAATTCCTCATCTTTTCTGGCGGTTATACCCATGCGTCCATCATCATTGGGTGTTATGCTGAGATTCCTTAGCCTGTCTAGTAGTCAAGACTCTTCGTCTTCTCTATCATAGTCGATCTCATACTCTCTATTGCATTTACAGGCCTCAATGCTCTTCCATCTGTCAATCGCCTCTATGAGCAGTCTTCATTCCACTGGTAGATGCCTTGAGACTCTTCAGCTCCTCTGGCAATCACACTGAGACCTCTTTGATTTTTTTGTGCAGAAACAATCAGTGGTTTCTGGAAATTACACTGTGAACCTCTTGAGCCTTATGCCTTTTGCACCTTTCACCTTTCCTTTCACATGTGGCCTCAGGCGGTGACCACACGCCTGTTCAGAAGGCACTTTCACGATTCACATTTCGACAATTCCTGTTGTGAGGCATCTCGACTCTCCAAGTTGCGATCTTCGAAATGGAGATTAGCTTCATSCTAGCTCCTCCCTTGAGCCTTCATCGATGTGACCATAGGTTATGGCTAGGGGCCAATTCTGAACACGCATTTCACATTTCATGTTTTGGGGATTCTGTGAAGAGTCGTATCAACTCTCCATGTCCCAAAMTCCGAAATGGAGCTTGTCTCTTCTAGATCTTCTCTATAGCTCTTTGATGATGTGACCATCGGTGGTGACCAAGTGCTTATCCTTAAAGAGCTTTCACAATTTTTCATTTCGGAATTCCTATGATGAAGGGTCTCAACACTCCAAGTCGCAATCACCGAAATGGAGCTTGGTTGCACTAGCTCCTTCCTCCATCTTCCGCATATGTGACCACTGGTTGTGACCACAGCCTTATTCGAAAATGCATTTCAATGTTTTGGCATTTCTGTGATGAAGTGTTTCGACACTCCAAGTCACGAACCCTGAAATGATCTGAAGGTATTTCGGTGTTTCGCATTTCGACGTTTCGCATTTCAGTGTTTTGTCATTTCTGTGATGAAGTCTTTTGACACTCCAAGTCACGAACCCCAAAATGATCTGAAGGTATTTCGGCATTTCGGCATTTCTGTGATGAAGTGTTTTGACACTCCAAGTCACGAACCCTGAAATGATATGAAGGTATTTCGGTGTTTCGTATTTCGTGATTTCATCATTCTTGTCATGAGTGTCCTTGACACCTCCAACTCCCAGTATCCGAAACTCTGAAATGGAGTTAGATCAACAGTCCACGATCTCCCTTTGATCAATGACTCAGATAAAATCGTGGTTTCGCATTTCGCAATTTCAAGAGGTTAGAGAACCTCCTTCCTTTGACTTTCCAATCAGCGAAATGTTGATCTGTGACCACGTGTCCTGCCCAAATATGGACATTCATCTTGCTTTCGGGATTTTGTAAGCCCGCTTCTCCTAGCACTTTAAAGAACGTGCAAGTTCTCCTGGATCCAACGATTGTCGGACCCTATGCTCGGATCTAACGCCCGAGATCTGTCCTCCATCTTTGTGCTCCTCCTATCTGGATTCAGATCTGACGGTCATCAGGAATTCTAAATGGGATCCAACAATCATTGTTTCTCTTCCTTGTTACGCTTATGATCTTTCCATGACATCATCGTTGATGATCTTCCTTGCCTGCCTATTTTCCATTGTTGTCTCCCAACTATAAACCTGTTAACGTCGCTACTATTCTTTCATGTAACCATACCTTCGTCGTTGTTGTTCTTTCCATCAATAACTATAAGCATGCTATCATTGTTGTTTTTCTTGCCTGTAGACATGCTATCATTGTTGTTGTTCTTGCCATCAATGACAAGCACGCTTTTCTTGTAAACATGCCAACAGAAGGAACTAAGACATTAGTTTCACAAGGAAACCTCGATATGTATTGTGAGACATTGATTCCATGAGGGAACCTTGATATGTCTTAGAGATTGGTTTCATGAGGAAACATCTATATGTCAAATATGGTCCAAGATGAAATTACCTTTCAAAGGGATTGTTCGCCCTCAAACAATTTATGGGGAAACTTTGGTCAGTTTTGGCCCACTTTTGGGCTTCGACAGGATGGTTGAAGAAGGAGTGCCCAGGCAAAGCTGAGATCATGGATCTCACTGATTTTAAGGGTTATGTGGACCCAGTAAAGGGTCCTCTAGGGTTCTTGTAACAGGTTTATCAGATGTCAACCCATGGGGTTTTCCCATGTTTAGGCCTTATTGTAAGGGTTTCTAAAAAATAAAAATAAAAAGAATGTATTGTAGAAGTAGCTAAGTGTTAGTAGCTTGAGTTGCTTTGTGCAAAGGAATGTATGTGTGTTAAGGCTTTGTGCTTGATAGAGAGTTGTCTATGTGCATTGACCTAGTTTTGGAAGGATGATCTAGTGCTTAGTGCGCAGATCTCATGTCTGGTGTAAAGCTCGACTCTGTGGCTTAGTGCACAGAAGCGAACGAATGTAAGATATTGGTGAATAATAAAGAGGTGAAGCAGTTTGTGGACATAGCCCCACCCTGGGGTGAACCACGTATATATGGTGTCTCATGGTTTTCTTTGTGTTGTGTTATTTCTATTATGAATCTACTTAGTACTTTGATTATGATGTATAATAGATAGATCTTTTGTTGTTTAAATACTTTACTTATGTTAAGGAGTAAGTGAATGCTAGATTTAACTTATAATGCTAAGTGCTAAGTTCTCGGGGTACATTGTCATTTGTTGTTACTGCATCGATCTATCCTTGGTTATGTTTTGTGGTGTTAATAAGGTCAATAAACTAATTTATATCACTTCCTAAGCGTTAACAGAATATTCTGTGAAGTACTATTATCACATATATGTGTCCCATCCTAGTTACAGACACCTATGTCCTGTAACCCCCCTTGCTTCTACCTCGGGTGAAACTTTGCCTGCTTCGCAAGAGTTTCCGAAAGGGACGGAGTCGGGGTGTTGTTGGTACATTGTTAAGAGTTGAACCCTGGGTCTACCCAGGTGCCAACAAATGGTTTCGTTGTCGGGACCTGAAACTATGATTGTTGGGAACTGAAGTAAAGAAAAAGAGAAGCTCTGTGCGTAGATTTGTTGTTGAAGTGTGTAGTAATATACTTGACTTGTGAATATTTGTGCTAAGAAAGTAAGATAATATGAAGAAAAGAGGTAAGATCCTAAAGAAGCAAGCTTTGTTCTTTGGTAAGAGAAACATAAGTGAAAATTTTTGTCTCGAAAGCATGAACTTAAGTATGTTTAATATATTTTGTCCTAGTCTGAAGGCTAGGGTGTAGTTGAAAGAAAGAGTTGATTTGAGTAAATTTAATGGAAATGAAGAAAGATATGATATTCCTATGCATATAAATATTTTTTGGATTAATAAGTGGATGTAGGAATCTAGAAATATTTTTTGCAGATTGCAAGTCCAACACTATGATCCTAGGGGAGATGCACAGTACAGAAAAGGTTGGGGAACATTTAAAAGAAAAAGAGGATTGACATTGTGTTATAAATGCATAAGGATGGGAAATATTGCTATGGAATGTCCTGAGGTAGGACCTATTTGTCTTTTTTGTAAGGTTGTTGGTCATGAGGTTGAGGATTGTCCAAGGATTATTGCGATAGTTGAAGGGATGAACATGAGACAAGAAAATTATGAATAAAGTCAAGAGACTAAGGGCATATTAATTCATAAAGAGAAAATATCAGAGGAAGTTTAGAATATGTTATTAAAGTTGAAAGAAACAATGGATGTTCATAAAGATGTCAGTTTACCAGAAATCTTGAAAGCAAAACAGCGCATAAGTGTAAGAATAGAAGACTTCGACATAGACTGTGTCTTGGATGAAGAAACACAAGTGAATATTGTGACAGGAGAAACTTGGGAAATTTTGGGAAAGCCTATTGTGGTACCTTTGTTGGGAAGGATAGGCTTTTTTAAGGGAAATATGATAACCTTATGTGGAAGAGTTACTATTGTACCGATTATTATTCATGGAACATTGATTGAAGAAGAATTTGAAGTCATTAGGTTTGTTGGGGACAGTGCCCCTTTCCCATTATTTGTAGGTAAGACCTAGATTGAGAAGGATCATATCAGAAGGAAAGCAGAGGAAGAAGCTACAAAAAAGAAAAAGCAAGAATTAAGGGATTTCATAGCTAGGAAAATAGATCGACTAATAGAAGAATGAGAGGATAAGTCAAAGCAACAGAACAAAGTAGAAATGCAGGAGGGACAAAAAGAAAGAGAATTAGCTATAAGGGTTGAAAGAATGCAAGAAGGCTTGAAGAAACTATCTATTCAAGAAATAAGTATGCCCACTCAGGAAGTGTTAAGAAAAAGGATATTAACTTCAGAATCCTTGAGGGAACCTCAACAGTGCGAAGCCACTATGCTATGGGAAGATAAGAATAAAAATGGAAAGAGGATTCCAGAAACAGTTAGAGAGACTCGGATAATAGGAAAGAAAGCAAGGAAGCTCCATAAAAAGAAAGCTAAGTTGGAAAAGCTACAAGAAGTTACATAAACCATATGGAAGACTTCGCAGACTAGAACCTCGCAAGAGGTAGGTTCGCAGGATTTGAACCTCACTGGAACAGCAGGTCCGTGCCGATTTGGACTTCACCCTGGCGAAGTTAGATGACCATTAGAGGTGCACCGGTCATTAGAATGAAGCTCTGGGATGATTAGAAAATGCATTTATGGGCTTATGGACCGCTTTTGGATGTTGAGACCGTGCCATAACGGATAGATTTCCATTGATGGAATCATTTACTAGTCGTTGGAATATATGTCACCATACCTCACTTATTTAACTCGTCAATCATTGCACTGGGACCACTTTTTTCTACCTTTGATTTACTGAGCTAAGCAGAGAATTTTCCAAGTGTCGAGTTGTGCTATCTGAAACTAGACCCTGCCTGTCCGTTTGTCTACCCCACCTTTCTGTTAAAAGCTAGAATGTCGCGTGAACCTAGTGAATTGGATAAGTCTGTAAAGGAAGTTCTTGAGAATCTAATGGCCAACAGACTGATATATGAAGTAATACAGGCGCCATCGACTAGGGGACTGCAGGATTCCCCTTCGACTCAACGTTGTTCTACACATGTCAACCTCGTAACTGAACAGAGAAGCAAGCACCGCGGTTATCTGGCTAATGTGAAGCATATCCCGTCAATCCTACCTGAATATATTCCACCTCTGGTTGGCGTTGTTAACTGTGATAGTATCCCCCGATATTTTGAGTACTT
Organism: Picea engelmannii; assembly: GCA_009831015.1. NCBI lineage: Eukaryota > Viridiplantae > Streptophyta > Pinopsida > Pinales > Pinaceae > Picea > Picea engelmannii. The sequence goes on along the minus strand of ML776901.1, from coordinate 1,588,740 downwards.
TGTGTTCACTGCGTACATTCTGAAAGGAATTCGCATAGTCAGGAGTCAGTTAGGACAAATCCCATTGTTGAAAAACAATGACTTCAACTTAGGAGACCGGAATAACTACGCCATGTTAGATCCCCACCGCTACTTAACAAAGACAACCGAAAAGAAACCTTGCCTCATCTCAAAGACATGGATTAAGGGTTTGGTGCAGTCATCCGTGTTGAACGTGATGAAGATACCACATTTTGGCCACCACCAGGATTTTAATACTTGTGTTAAACTCCTTCTGTCGTGCTATCATGGCGGATTTCTATGGCTCAACAGAAGGATTACTATGGATCCGGTGTTGATCCACCGGATCACGGGTTTAAGTGTGAAGGGTCCTGGCCCTCAGCAGTTTTATCCAGGGAAGGCCTCGGACTGTTCGTTAACATAGCGCATCAAAGAAGCTTATGGAGAGGTAGAAAAAGGAAAGTGAGGTTACAAGGTAGCCTCTATACAGGATGGCGTAGTGCACCTCTCTTAACAAATCTTAGCTAGAAATCTAGTGAGGAAGAACCACCCCACATAGGTCATTAGGTTCATGGTGGACCTCGCAGGAAAGTGTTTGGAGGGCATGCAGATGAACTAGGTGAATTACCACATCAACAAATTAGAAAAGGACTGTCGTGAAGCCCAAGACTTGGGATATGAATTTCAATACAGCTGGTTGATCATCTTGATCGCATATGTCGCTTGGAAAATGCCCGAAGGAGATACCTTCCCAGATATTGAACCTACAAAGCCCTTGGTTGCTCAGTTTTCCACCCTGTGGTCTACCAACGACATGACGAAGCAGTGGCAGTCCAATGTCATGTTCCATGGATACTATCAATAGTTAAAGGTTGCCATCGAATCATTCCTGCATATGACACTGCGCACTCTGCATCAATACCGACCCATAGAAAATTTTTTCGTTGATCCCCATTTCATTTACATCACCGCACGAAATATGACCACCAAGAAGAATTACAGTCATACTACAAGCTGGCAGATGAAGATATGGAGCAGATTACAAAGGAGTGGCTAGAGGAATTTCTTGTACCTATCTCTGATGCAGAATTATCTGAAACTGACACCATAGGAAGCCCGATAGTTACACGATTTGAACATGTCGGAAAGTCCAGTGGGACAAAGAAGTAGAAAACTCATTTTGAAGTCCAATACATAGAGAGTGATGAAGAGGACAACACTTATGGAGATAACTGGTCTGGCTGGCCAGGAGGAGGAGAATATGAAGTAGAAGGATAGGGAGGAGGAGATGAAGGAGAAGAAGAGTAAGGAGGAGGCGAAGCTACACCACCTAAAGATCCAGATGTTGGGACAGTGACAGCACAAAAGAGGAAAGTTTCTCCAAAGAAACCTTTAGCAAGGAAGAAAACTCCCACCAATAAGCCACAGTTGGAGGCCAATCTCACTGAGGACAATATTAGTCTAGTCCATGGAGCTATGGAGGATGCCTCTGAATAAATGTTGCAAAGATACAGAGAGAAGCAGGAGGAGTTATACGAAAGGATTGAGAGAGAATTGAATGAAGTGAAGCAAGTTGTTCGCTTGGTCCACGCAGTACCTACTACGTCATCTGCACCTTCCTCATCATAGACTATAGAATTGGGGGACAAACCAGCCCAGTTAAAATGGCTTGCAGATGCAACAGAAGCCTAGTTCCAGAGAGCTTGGGAAGAGAGGGAGAAGGCTACAAAATCCTTTCAAAAGGAGAAATACGAAGTCCTAACAAAATTACGGGCAGTGCAGGACAATGTAACTTCCCATGAAAGTGAGAAAGCAGACCTTCAAGCAAAGCTCCAAGAGGAAAAAGACCAGCTACAGAGAGGAAAAGAGCATCTTCTCACAGAACAGGTCATGGTCAAAGAAGAGGTAATTAAAGCATGTCGCTTTGTGCCAGGCTTGGTATAGGAGGAACAAGATTCGGTCGAAGCTCAAGTAGTGAAGCTCGCAGAAACCCTCCAACAACTTCAGGCTAGGATAACAAAATTGGAGGCCCAAACAATGTCGATCACCCCACAGGAGGTGCGTGACCAAGGGAGGAGACCGCTAAAAACATAGTAGCAAGTATAAGAGCCCTCGCCTCGGAATGTAAACAGTTAAGTGATAGAAGCACCCAGACAAATAAACGCCTCGCCGAGGATCGAGAGCTAAAGAAGATAGAAGCGAAGTTACAGGAGGTGCAGTAGCAAGAATTTTTGTTACAGACGCAGATGAAGCTGCTCACTGCAGTGGATAGGATGAAGATATCCCAGGAGAAACACACAGTACAGTAACAGATCACTGCCCTCCAGGGTAAGGTAATGGAAGTAACACAGAAGCTACAACCTGTACAGGATGAATCTTGCAAGGTATTCAAAGAGATTGATGGACAGGGCTCACAACTAGATCAAGTAGTTGTAGCAGTAGAACATTGCCTAGAAGGGCCTGTTATGGAGTAGAAAATCCAGGAGCTCGTTGAGTAGGAGGCTTAGGCGAAGTAGCAAGTCGAGGCAGCTTGAGTTAATCTCGAGGCTTTCGAAGCAGCATTGTCCAGACCTGAGTGACAGGGGACGAGTCACAGGTGAGTGTTGGGGGCTTATTGGCCCTTGACCAAGTTTTGGGGAAACTTTGGTCAGTTTTGGCCCACTTTTGGACTTCAACACAATGGTCAAAGAAGGAGCACCTAGGAAGAGCTGAGATCGTGGATCTCACTGATTTTGAGGATTATGTGGACCCAGTAAAGGGTCCTCTAGGGTTTTTGTAACAGGTTTATGGGATGTCGGCCCATGGGGTTTCCCCATGTTTAGGCCTTATTGTAAGGGTTTGTAAAATATAAAAAAAGAGGAATGTATTGTAGAAGAAGCTAAGTGCTAGTAGCTCGATTTGCTTTGTGCAAATGAATGTATGTGCAGTAAGGCTTTGTGCTCAATAGAGATTTGGCTATGTGCATTAACCTAGTTTTGGAAGGAGGATCTAGTGCTTAGTGCGCAGATCTCTTGTCTGGTGTGAAGATAGACTCTGTGGCTTAGTGCACAGGAGTGAATGAATGTAATATCTTGGTGAATAATAAAGAGGTGAAGTGAGTTGTGGACGTAGCCGCACCCTGGGGTGAACCACGAATATCTGGTGCCTCATGGTTTTCTTTGTGTTGTGTTATTTTTGTTATGAATATGCTTAGTGCTTTCATTATGATGTATAATAGATATATATTTTGTTGTTTAAATACTTTTCTTATGTTAAGGAGCAATTGAATGCTAGATTTAACTTATAATGTTAAGTGCTAAGTGCTCAGGGTACATTGTCATCTGTTGTTACTGCACTGATCTATCCTTGGTTATGTTTTGCGGTGTTTATAAGGTCAATAAACTAATGTATATCACTTCCTAAGCATTAAAAAAATATTATGCAAAGTGTTATTATCACAGATCTGTGTCCCAGCCTGGTTATAGACACCTGTGTCTTGTAACCCCCCTACTTCTACCTCAGGTGAGACTTCTCCTGCTTCACAGGTGTTGTTGAAAGGGCTGGTAGCTGGGGGTTTTTTGGTGCGTTGTTAAGTGTTGAACCATGGGTCTTCCCCTATGCCAATAGGGATACAGTTGAACCTATTGATCAAATTGGTACCATTGATCATGTAGCTCCAATTAATGTTCCCAAAGTTATTGCAATAGCTCGGAAGAGACCTTCATGGGCTCGTCAGACTCTACAAGAGGCGGAAGGGAATACAACTCCTCATGGTACCTTTCGAGTGAGAAAGAGACCTCAGAGATATCTGTGTTATGCTGCAGCTATCAACCACAACATTCATTTTGAACATTCCTTTTATGAGTAGGAAAATAGTCATCTAGTATGGAGAGATGTCATGATAGAGGAGTATTAGTCCATAATGAAGAATGATTTGTGGGATATTGTTCTGATACCTGAGAGGAAGTTTGTAGTGACTTCCAAATGGATCTATAATATCAAACACATAGTTGACAGGAGTATCGAGAGGAACAAAATGAGATTTGTTGCTAGATGATTCTCTGAGGTGGAGGGAATATATTATGAGGAGACACTTTATCTTGTTTCTTGATATACTTCTATCCAAATGATTATTTCCCCAGCAACATCCATGGGTTGGAGAGTACATCAAATGGATGTGAAGATATCCTTTCTCAATGGAGAGATTGAGGAAGAAGTATGCATCAAGAAGCTAGATGGCTTTGTGATACATGAGAAGGAGTCTCATGTGTGCAGGTTGAATAAGGCCTTGTATGGACTCAAGCAGGCACCTCAAGCTTGGTATACGAGGATTGATGGACACCTTATGAGTTTGGGCTTCAGCAAAAGTGTTGTTGATCCTAGCCTGTATTACACGATTGTTAATGGTGAGTCCCTTATTTTGGTCCTCTAAGTTGATGATTTATTCCTTAGTGGTATAGAGATCACACACTATGGGGAGTTGACCCTAGTGTTTCTAGAGGGATTATCCTCTAGAATTCCACATGGGAGTGTCATGTGTGAAATTTATTCTCTATATCATACTCTTATGTGAACTGAGTTGATTTGATCTATGAGGACACTTATTTGAGAAGGGATAAGTGAGACACTTATCTGAGAAGGGATGATTTGGTTTGGGATTATAGCCAAACGTCCCTTGTGGAGAGAACATGAGGACACGTCCCATGTTGAGAGAACATGAGGAAATTTCAAAGGAGTTGACCTTGACGTCACACACTATGGGGATTTTGACCCTAGTGTTTCTAGAGGGAGTAGCTTCTAGAAGTCCACATGGGAGTTCCATGAGTGAAATACATTCTCCATATCATACTCCTTTATGAACTAAGTTTAGTTGATCTGTGAGGACACTTATTCAAGAAGGGATAAGTGGGACACTTATCCGAGAAGGGATAAGTGGGTTTGGGCTTATATCCCAATATCCATTGTGGAGAGCACATGAGGACATGTCCCTTCTGGAGAGCACATGAGGACATGTCAAGGGAGTTGACCTTGACGTCACACACTATGGGGAGTTGACCCTAGTGTTTCTAGAGGGAGTATCCTCTAGAATTCCAAATGGGAGTGTCATGTGTGACAGACCTTTTTCTACTACAATGGTTGTGTACCACTGGCGGAGACTGTGTGTCTTTGGACAATATTTTTGTACTACTACCGTGGTTGTGTACCACTAGTAGTGACTGTGTGTCACTAGAAAGTAGTTGTGTGCTACTAGTAGTGGTTATGTACCACTGGATAGTAGTTTTGTACTACCCTGGAAAGATACCTCCCTAGATAAGAGGGAGTGTTGATGTTTCAGCATCAGGCGGACCTTCTCCTAGATTGGGCTGCAGACCAAGGGAGATAGGATACATTTATCATAAATGTGCACTTATCGTAAATGGGCCCAGGTGTAGTCCTTCCTTGATCATGACAAGGAATAATATGGACTCAAGGTGCTTGAAGTGATTTCCATGTGTCAGTTAGCATCAGGCTAACATTCACTCACAGGTGTGTACCTGTGGTGAAATATCATGGTGTGGCCTTTGTCCTAGTCATGGTGATTTGAAAAGGAATGATAAATACTCAAGATGCTAGATGTTATCACATGTGGACCCAGAGTGAGCTTGATCTCAAAGAGATCCAACTGGATTAGAGGGAGAGTCGCAGAAGGAGTTACTCCTCGGTTTAGGTGGGAGAGATACATATCCCACGACTAACAGACAAGTTTCATGATTCTAGGGTGAATTTTGTATACTTCAAATACAATCTTGGCATGATACATAATTTCTCCCTCGTTGAGAGGGAGTGTTGATGTTTGGACAACATCAGGAAGACATTATCTTAGATTAATAATTAATAATATAATTATTGATTATTAAATAATATATATAATAAGTAAATGATAATAATAAATAGTTATTGATTATCCAAGGGATGCATCCTTTCATGGGTGGTCACCATATATTCTCTATATATGGAACACTCATCATTGTAATAATATATCAATCATATCTCATATGAGGTAAAACAACATGTTTCTCAGCCCTCCCTACTATATAGAATCTCAAAGGTTCCATATCCCATGGGAATATGTGCATGGGTGATATCCATGATAAGAAAACCTCCAAGAGTGGTGGACCAACTTCTTGATAGAAGAATTCCCCAAGCATCGGGAACGTCAATCACTATTATGTTCATAAGGATGTTGATATGAGGGAAATCAATTAGATAAACCTCAACATTTTCACATAGTATGTAAACCTTGACCCTCTTGGAATATATACCGCAAACATTTCCATATGGTTTGGTTGTCTTCAATTGAATTTGTTCCATCACCTTCAAGGACATGACGTTTGTTGAGGCACCGAATTCTAGCATACAATTGTTCATGCAGAGACCATTTATGCCCAAGGAAAGATAGAAGGGAGGGTTGTTATCCGTTTTCGATCAAGATACATGGTGTTTAAGATGATTGGAGGGTATTCCTTCTTGGTTGGTACCTATAATAACTTTAAGATTTCCCTCCTCACAGAAGGAATTTTGCACATCTCTGTTACAGGGACTGTCGTATTCAGCATCCCAAACATGGTTGGCACGTCTATGTTTAACTAAATATCCTCCTCTATTGGAGTTGGACTTGGAAGCAACTCATGTACTGGAGGTGGAAGTGGTGGGACCACATTCTTTGTATATGGAGGAGGAGTTGTTGCTTCAGGCTAAGGTTGTGGTAGAGGAACTGAGGATTTATTTCTTCTTGAATACGTCAAAATCTATATTTTCCTCGATTCCTTTCTTTGATCATCTGTCAACTTGTTCAAAATTTAGAGTCATCCCTGTCTTGCTCCTCTTCTGCTGGATTAATCTATATGTTCTTGTGTAATCTCTTCCTTTTATAAATTACATATCATGTCCATGAAGTTCATACTATTATGGGAGTCTTATCTTGTCAGGGACATTGATATTCTCAATGGGGTTCTTGACAAGGAGAACACCATGGAACTTCTTCTATATTGACCATCCCCATTGATTTCAATGTGTCGGGATCTTTTTCCTCTTGTTGAGTCTTAGTCTTCCAACATGTCATATCTCCTTGTTGCCTAACAAACTGGGTTTTCGGGGTGGATTTATTTCTATCCAAAGTGGTAAAGCGACCCATGATCTGATTCTGAACCTGAACAAAATGAGTACTCATACGGTATATCTTTTGAGTCAAGAGAGCAATTGGATCTGGTGAACTGATACTGAAAGATTTAGTCTTTGGTTCTATCTTGGTATGAGGATACCAGAAAGGGTCAACCTTTGAGTCAATAAGATTTTCTTTAATCTTTGCATTTTACTCCTTGGTGTGTGCCAAGGTGGTGGGATTTTTATCCTTCGGGATGAAATGAAATTTCCCATCAAAAGAATCCATATAAAGGAGACGAACAGTTGCATCTATAGGACGAAGATCTATCAGGATTTGACTATACAACCTGTCAAACCTGTTGTCAAATTCACTTACTATCCCATTCTCCTTCTTATTCATTTGATTGAACTGAACTACAAGCATTCCATTATCTTTCTTCATTGTCAATCTGTTCTTGAATAACTTGGAAAAGTCTTCATAAGATGTTATGTGATTATCAGAAAGTCCTCTAAACTATCTCTGAGCATCTTCAGTCAAGGATGAAGCTAGTAGCTTCATTGCTACATCTTCATGTTCTACTTATGCTTTTTCCATGTCTCATCCCATAGCATAGAGACGATCGTTAGTAGTGATCACATTATTTCTTGGAAACTTTGGCAACCATTTGTCATACTCTTTTGGCATGGTGTTGGGATATATGGGAATGGTGGCCATGTTCAATGGTTTATGAAGGTCTTTTTCCCAAGGGTGAGCCATTGGAGTAAGGGGAAGGGTACCTTGGAAAAGGGGTTTGATAACGAGAGACTTGAGAGGAGGCCTTATTTGGCAAACCTTAGAAGGCTTGAACCTCCAATGGGGGGACGTTTTTTAGGCAAGACAGATTCTAGGAAGGTGGAGTCACTAGATGGGCTTCAAGAAGATCTCATCAAGGGTGGAAGGGGACTGTCCTTCAAGGGGGTCACCAGGAAAGATAGGGTCAAAATCTTTGGGAAGGAAGCTTTCAAAAATGTCGTTAGGGCATGAAAGAGGATTCAAAATCCTCCCTGGAAACGACACCAAAATGTTATCACATAAAAAATAGGTTAGCAAAATCCTGACCCAATCCATAAGATGGCGATAATGGTGGGAGCGTTTTCCCACTATCACCTCAAATAAACCCTCCCCTCCCTTTAGTGAAGGAAGAATTCAACACAAGGGGAGAGTCTCGAGTGACCCTAGGGGGGAATGAGACAAAAATTTATACAATGGAAATGATTCCCCTATAGGTCAATATACTAAGTGGAAGATATCTTGTAAATGAGTCTTGGAAGTGGTTAATAGTTTCCAAGAAGCTTGAGTACCTACAGAAGATGATTGTACCTTCCCGAGACACAAGAAAAGACAAGTATGCAAGATTAAGTTTAAGTGGTAAAGAAAGTTAACCTTGTTGTCCATATTTGAAGAAATCAATAGAGATATATTTCAGCAAGTAAATGGATATTAGAACTGCTAAACAAGATGCTAAAAGTCAGATAAATGATGCAAGAGATAATCTAGCAATTACTAGTATAACTCGAGTACGAAAACATAAGACTTTAGAAATAAACTAAGGCTTTTATAAACAAGTATTACAGAGATATTTTATCAGCCTTATGGCTGTAGCAAACTATTGTTACAGAAAAAAAAATTCAACCCACAAAATAAGCAAGTAAACCACCCAAAAAGTGTGTTGAGGCCAGTAGATTATAGGGGGGATTTATTAGCAACTTTTGATGGTTGAAATGTGAGTTGTAACCAAGAATAGAGTAATCTGTTGCAGCCATAATGTTTGTAGCTTTTATTGATTTATATCTCTAAGAATTCCAAGAAAAACAAGACTCCCTATAGGCCTTAGCAACCTCAAAGCATCAAGAAAAGATTCCAACTTAAACAACATCAATATCTCTCTAAATCACGTTTACCAAAGAAAACAATTTATTTCTCCAATGCAAACTTCAGATTAGTGTCTTTAAAATTTGGGTGAATGGAGTCTTGTAATCATGAGTTAGATCAAAAAAAATTCTACAGGTGTAAATCTTCTTACTCTCTAGAGCATGCAAATCAAACTAAGGTAACTCTAGGAGGGTGCAGACCCGTGTACTCTTCCTAGAAACCTTGCACTAAAGTACTTGTAAACTAGCAAATGAGATGAAGCTTGATGGAGGGTGTATACACTTATACTCCTCCTAGGATTTCAACCAACAATAATCATGAAACAAGAAAAAAAGAACTAATAATTTCATATTTTCCTCACTAATTTCAAGAGAGATGTGAGATCAAACCCTAGTTTCACCAAGCAATGACCATTCATAATCAAGAGAAGATGTCTCCAAGAGGTGAGAACAACCTTAGCTCAACAATTCACCAAGAGAGATCACCAAAAATTGTTTGCACAAGAGAGAGATACCAAATTTCCTAAGTAGGGTGCAAATTTCAACCACAATGGTCTTGTCACAATGGGAGAGCTATGATAAAATGACAATATTTTGATCTCTATTTATTCAAATCCTCCTAAAAGTGTTTTTCCACTCAATTTTAGGGTAACCACAAAGTAAGGGGTCAACAACCCTTACTTATACCCTTTACATTATCAAATTCAAATTTAACTTTTAAAATTGCACATAAGAAACCTTAATGTGATGTCATCCCTCCTCTAGGGTGACATTTTGACACTTTTTGCAAGTCGTTGGAGTTGAGAATGGAATTTTTTGGCCATTATAGGGCCTCCCTCTCATGCACTAGGGTTTCCTCCTCCAATCCAAGCCATCTACCATCAACATGTGCCAAGTGTCTTTCACCGCCAAAACCCTATCCCTAGGGTGACATCAAGCTCCTCAAATGTGACATTTTAGCCTCAAAGGCAAGACGTTGGGCTGGAAATGGGCTAGGATAGATCCTCCAAGGTGTCTCTCGTGGCCTCCAAAATATACCAGCATCTTTATGTGTATGGGCCATGGTATCCATCCTATGGGCTTCAAGCCCCAAGGAAGCCCAAGTTAGGCTTGTTCTTCCAAACTTGTCCACCAAGCATGGTCTTGAAAAGACAATGAATACACCCTCAAAGGATCTCAAGTCAAATGCATCATGATAAGTAAATCAAGTCAATAAAAGAGACGTATAAGTATGTCCATCAAAAACCACCTCATTAAAACAAACAAGTGCTCAAAGACCCTATGCAATTTTCCAAGTTTGGGTATGGGAGGGTTAGAAAAGTGACCTATTAGGTGAATCATACCTCAATTTTAAGAGTTTTTCCCAAGTGGACCTCTTTCTAGATCATGTGGACAAAGTTACATGGATGGGCCCAAGAATTTTGGGCATGGGTTTCATGACATACAAGGGATCGTAGTGTCTCATTTATGGGTGCCTTTGTAGAGGGTGTGTTGCACCTTCGTTTTCAATGTATCATTTTTCCAAACCCATTTATTGCCTTTTTTTCTTTTAAGATGTTTCCAGGTCGAAGCCAAGGTGGATATTCTACCTAAGCATGAAAAACAATTCCTTCCTTGACTCTACCCTGGTCACATCATGATTCCCCAAGTTGAAGAAAATGTGTGGGGCTTCTACCTAAGAATGAAAAACATTTCCCACACATGCTCCACTTTGGTTGGCATTTTGTATAAGTTATTTTTCACGGGTCCCATCAATTTCTTATGAGAGACATTTCATTGTCCTTAGGATCCCTGGGAGAGCATCAAGAAGGTTCACAATGGGCTCTTATTTTTTTCCATCTATCTCCCCTCTGGGCCTTCATCCCCTTCTTCCCATGAAATGAGGGACAATCCTTTCTTGGATCAGTATACCTGAAAATCCCAAAAGGTAAGGAGATGAGGGAATGAAGTGTGGAAAGTGGCAAGTATGGTTAGGAACAACACGATGACTCGCCAATAGGACCTCCCAGTAGAAAACATGTCCCTAAGGGTGACCACTTACTAGGGTGCAATGTCAACCACCAAAGTGAAATAGGGCAAAGAGCATAATTTCCAAGCAGGCGTTACATAATCAAAGGCAGTTTTAAATTCAACAAACTCAAATTCCTTGAATATTGAAATGATACTCACCATAATACCTTACTTCTACCTCATGGAGAAAAACCCAATGTCTTCTGGAAGCAAGATGTTGTGGTGGATACCCTCATAATGAACCTGAGATTAATGGTGGTGAAGCGGGCCTCTATATGTGCAAGTGGAAACGGTTGGTCAAGTTGTCTCTCGGTACTCCATGTATACAACAAGAGGGCCTCAAGACATCATCTCCTTAGTTATCCCTAGGAATTGGGGATAACAGACATGTTCCAACTAGTATTATAAATAGAAACTAGAGACTAGCCTTGAAGGGGAGTTTTTGGAGAGGAGTCACTTTTTGTAATTTTGTCATTCTACTTACATACCTTTGAGAAATTGGAACCATGTTCCATTGATGTATTATATTTTGATCAATCAATGAAAAAATTCCATTTTTGTGCTCATTAGTTTCCTTTAAGTATCCTTGTGCTACATGGGTAGGGCCCACTCAAGAGGTCTCAAGGACTGATATGTACCTTTTATTGTTATGTCTTTCCATTGTTAGATTATTCTTTTGTTGTTGTGAAGTAATTATCATGTTAAAAATACAAATATGTTTGTTAATATAATTCAGTATTATTTCTTGTAGAACAATTATAGTCATGTAAAATTTATTTGGACTTCTTTTCTTATCAGTAGGATTTCATTCCAACCTTACTCTGTTTGTAATAGATCATTTTTCATCAATTTTAAGAAAGAATAACAAGTTGTGTGCATATTCTGAAATTTTTCTGTAGGTCTGTTACAATTCCTGTAGAACAACACAGATTCATATTTCATTGTATTTTTCACTCAACGATTGATTACTTCTAGGTGTCACACTGATGGTATCTAGCCATGGTGATTTTTAAGGGTTTAGGAGCTTAGTTAGAAGTTGAATCTTTCTGCAATAGCTTAATTTCAATTCAGAAAAGTAATTTGTTTATAGTTCAATTTCCTTCAGGCTTATTTATGCAACAGTTCTGTCAGCAATACTTTTTTTTCAACCTTAAGCAATAGTTTTGTTTCATTAATGTGTGTTGTTAGATAGTATCCATTTATTTACAACATTCTTAGCATTCAAATACTTAGTTCAATTTTCAGTCATAGATTATTTTTATTTCTTAATGGTTTTTACCCTTATTGAAGTACTCAGAGTAAGACTTAGGATATTACAGGCCCCAACTAGTAGATAAGTGCATAAAGCATTTAAATAGGTGCATACAGAGGTATATAGGTGTGTTCTACATATATAGTGTACAATACCTCAAAATTTTGTACGAACCCTAGGTTGATAATTAAATTAGCAAGCTAAGGAAGTGTATAATTCTCGCTACTATTCAAAGGCCCATGACCAAAGATGATAGGAAGAATTAGATTATGGGAACAAAAGAATATTTAATAGAATTGATTGAACAAACTTAGAGCCGAAGTGGTCAATCATATAGTTATTAAACTCATTGGGCTTTCTCATTTTAAAGGTGATCATTCTCTTCTCTCTCCCCTTCTCGATCTATAAATACAGAAACGCATATCTTCTATTGTCAATACTTTTTTATTTCCCATGTTCTTCATATACTTTCCTAATCTTCTCTCCTCAATTTATTAGGTTGTTGAGACCATGCTCTTCTTATCGAAACATAAATCCCTATTTATAAAAAATTGTTAGTGTCTTCCTCCAATCTTTTTGCACTATGAAAAATACTAAATCATTATGGGGGATCTTGTGTGTTGATTGATAACCATCAATTGTTGTGTGACTAACAAGAGTGGGTTTAAAGATTCATCCATGTCATCCCCTTAGTGAAGCCTCAATTCCATCTTATCTTCATGTGTCTCCTTGCTCAATTCAGTGTTTGACAAGAGTTAAACCAAAATTCAATTTGAGGTGGACCCTCATTCTCAAAATTATCAAGTAGGATATCATTTGTGATTCATCCATTGCATTCAACCAAACAGATCATGGGCTCTGGTTTCTTTGCTCCCTGTTAGGATCTCCAAGATTGCAAGCATGCCACTTGTCTTTTTTTCCAAGTGTCTAGGACTTGTCCTTTTTCAAACATTAGCACGCTAGGCATCATCATGTCCACCCCTTCTTGTCAAACTACCAATGTGAGGATCCTTCACCAAGCATTGTTGATCCAAGCCTAATAAACCACTCATGGGATCAAGTTATAAAAGGAATGTCAAGACATTAGAGACCATAAGAACAACACCTACTCTCAACATAAAGAGGGACCCATCCATCCTCATCCTCAAGTTATTTTGTATTGACAACTATAACCCCACTTAAATTCCATAGACTTATTTTCCAAATAAGGATGTGCCATATGTGACCTATTTTTTCAAAATTGTTCTCCATGCAAGGCTCCTTTTATAAAGGTGTTAATCCTCACTACTTGGTCCATTACCTATTGAATTTTAAAAAGGGAGTGTGGCTTAGTGCTACAATGGGTTGAATCAAGTATAGGACTAGTAAAATCAAATCAACACTTAATCACTCCAAAGTATGACCTAAATACAAAAACAACTACAATAGAGGAAAATCTCTAGTAAAGATAATGGGAGAAAAAGTAGATCCATAAGGGATTCAAGTAGAAGACCTCATTAGTCAAGATCATTTACCAGTGATCTTATGCATCTAAATGAAAGAAGTCCACAATGTTTTGCAAGTATCCATAGAAGAAAGAGGCACCATGGAGATAAATTGTCCACGGAATTTTGCAAGGTGAAAACACCCACATTTTAATAATGGTGAAATAAAAATGGATAAGAAGGAAAATCATGGATTTTGGAAATGAGGAAACAATCTCAACTTCATGAACTCTCTAGAAACATGAAATATAGAGTTTTCATCCATAATTAATGGGTAAAGCATCTTTATGGTGAGAGAACCACACACAAGTGAAGTGACTTAATGATAGAAATTTTGTGTGAAGAAATTCAATAGGTATTTTGAGCATAAATACCTCTCTAAATATTCTTATCAAAAGACAAAGTCAATGAATTTTATGATATCAAGCACGGGATGATCTATGTCAATGAATATGAAAGGAAGTTCATGGAACTTATAAAGTATGTTGATTCAAGTTTACCAAATATTGGAAGTTGAAGATAAATCACTTTTTTCTATTGGAAGTTGAAGATAAATCGCTTAGAATCATTCAGAATTTTCACTCTCTTTATTCATTACCACTTCACCCATGAGGTATGGAGTGAAACCAAAAATTAAATTCCCTACATGGCATGGGAAGGAAACTCCCTTGAGTAGGCTTGGCACTGATTGTTTGAGTCTCAAGGCACCTCAGAACACTTGGTCGCTTTTATTTTTCATATTATTTGGGACATATGGATAATGTTAAATGAGTTTGTTTTTTATGATTCCTCCCCATAACCAGTCCACACTATATACAGATTCAAGTATTCAATGCCACCATTGATCAAGACAGAACCAAAATCTCAGGTGTGATAACCCACTAATAGTTTGATGAGAATGGGATCAGCAATATGTGGGAACTCTCACTAATATAAGTTCTTTCTTTTTTAATTAGGAGAATCAGTAAACCCCATATTGTTACCGAGGATACCCAAGGTTGATTTGGAAACATTGTCCTTATAAATTTGTCCCAACACAAGTGCCCATAGAAAATACTAAGTAGGTTATACAATTTTAAAACCTGGGTGGAACCTCCATAATGGAAAACTTACATATTCCAAAATGGGACATCCTCCATTCAACTTATCTCGATGAACTATCTCATTCATCTAAGTTAGTGATACTCTAATAAAAAAATTTGGAGTTGTACGCAGAAATACCTCTACCTCTACATCAGAAATATAGCATGGTCAATAATAGCTTTATGGAATCAACCTAAAGAGGTAGTTCTAGATGTAAATTTCTTTCAAAACTTTGAATAAAATATATCGACATCTTCCTTTGGTAAAAAAAAAAAAAAAAAAATTGTAAAAGCATGGTTTTTGGAAATAAGGATTTAGTTTCAACTTCATGGCTACTCTAGAAAGATGAAATTCGGAGTTGTAATTGATAATTTAGTGAAAAAATCATCTTTGTGGTGGGAGAACCTATGTGTGGAAGCATTTGAATAGGTATTTGGAGCATAGATATATTTTTGAGTATTATTATCATAAGATGAATTCAATGACTTTCATGATCTCAAGGAAGGGAAGATCTATGACAATGAATATGAAAGGACGTTCATGGAACTTTTAAAGTATGTTGATTTTATCAAATATCTAAAGTTGATAAATCATTTTTTATGTGTTTTTTCATCTTAAATAT
Source organism: Picea engelmannii (assembly GCA_009831015.1). Taxonomy (NCBI): domain Eukaryota; kingdom Viridiplantae; phylum Streptophyta; class Pinopsida; order Pinales; family Pinaceae; genus Picea; species Picea engelmannii. Next base: position 1,573,256 of record ML776901.1, on the reverse strand, counting down.
AGAGATTAGATTGAGATTATGGAACTTTAAACTTTTGAAGAAGAAATTCTAAATGCCAAATTTTGTGTAGTGTGAATAAAATGTAAGCAATATTTACAAAATACCTAGAAGGACAAGAAAATAAAAAAGATGGACCAAAACGAAAAGAGGGTTCAAACCACCTATTTCTAAAATAGTCCAAATTTTCTAGAAAAACTGACGGGCTTAGAGTGGAATAAAACTAATGCAAACAACACGAATAGGAAAAATATGTTTCTTTAAGTGTTGGAGTGGTCAATAGGAGCACATGTGCAAGCACTAACCATGTAGGAATGAGAGAAATAGATTTATCCACATTAATAAAGAGACTATAATAGTGAATGGTGTGGCACCTACCATACCCATGATCTATGCTACATTAGAAGACGTCTAGGTTGATCATGATTTTAAGGCTATCAAAGTTGAAGGTAAGATTGAAAATCAATATGTTTCAATTTTAATTGGTCCTAGATTTATCCATATTTATGTCACTTCTAAACTTGTTGAAAATTGATCACTTAAGATAAATAAATATAGCACAATTTGTCTAGTGTGGTTAGGCCACTAGGACCAAGATGAAGTTAAGCGAGAAGGTAGAGAGTTTCCCATAGTATTGCAAGCCTTGACCAACCAATTTTATGGTATAGAAGTTGCAATAGATGTTGAACATGTTGCTTCATTATTCATGTCCCGGAGACTATGTGATCTAAGCCACCATGAGAAATATTTTTGTTATATGCAGAAATCAATAATTGAATCAGGAAAATTTGCAGATCCTGCATACATTAAGTACTATGTTAGAATTTTTCTTGGTGCCCTACTAGATGTTGTAGAAAAATATTTCAAAGACAATAATATTACTCTGGAATGGATGTCTTTAGCAATGGAAGATCATCATATCAAAATTTTAATTCAAGAACATTGTCTCGCAAAAAGGGTAACAAAATATTTTAAGATATTTGATAATATGTTCACCTCTTCTTTCTATAAAGATGTAGGTATGATGCCAGAATGGGGATGTGGTGCTCATAATCGAGCACATCAGTCTAAAAAGACACATTGCTCCTACAAAACCAAAGGAAAGAAATTTCATTCTTTCGGGTCTAGATTCAATCCTGATCATCCTTGGCCCAAGAAAAAGAAGCACAAATACAAATCTTATAAGAAAATGTCATATCTTAAGAAAAGAAAAAATCCTTAAAAGGACTCAACTTGCTTCAACTGTCAACAGAAAGGCCATTGGGCTCATCAATGCCCTAGAAAGAAAAACAAGCCAAATTTGTATGCACTCTTTGCAAAGGAGCTTGATCCCAAGTGGTGGAATTTATTTACTGTAATCCTAATGAAGCAGTTGATGGAAATGTCATGTTTCTATATCCTTGTGAATTTTCAGAATATTATTCATATTCTCTCTCCTCTTCCTCTGAATTTAGTGATTTGGAGACACTAAATTGGGGGTGTGAGAAACCCACTTTTGATTTTTTCATGTTCTCAAGTTTGCAGAAACCAGATCCTAAATAGAGATTACAAGAGATTGATTGGTTGCTTGAAATTACCCCAACTTGGAAATATACAATCAGGTAAAATCTAAGAAAACAAAAGGCTGATCTACTAAGGTATGTTGCTACTCCTAGTAAAGATCTAGTTAAAGTCCTATATGGTAATCCATCATCTAGTAAATATGCCCTGACAGACTTGTATTTTGATTTTCTAGATCAACATAAAGACAGACGAAGTTTTAGAAAAGATAGAGAAAAGATGCTAAAACTCCATTTGAAAGAGCAGCATCAAATGTTGAAAATTACTCTAGAAAACATTAAGCAAATCAATCTCTCTGTTGAATAAATAAGAAGTGAGAGAAATAATTCATCAGGAGAAGAATTATCTAGACTGTATGAAGATGCATTCACTGCACCAAAGGGATATAGGAAAAATAAATCTGAGGAAAAGATGATAGAAAGGTCTGATGATTCTTCTAAAGAATCTTCCAGTTCCTCTGAAAAAGAAGACTCAAAACCCAGTTCTCCAAAAGAGGTAAAGACAAGTCCTATATTACTATCATTTGGAGGAACTAAGTTCTACATGAAGATCACATTTTTTCCACCTGAGACAAAACCATATAAGTTAGATTTCTTAGTTGAATCTGGTTGTCAGTTAAATTTACTAAGAAAGCATGTAATTCCATAATTCTATTGGGAAATACCTACCATGACAGGAAATTCCATAGATGGTTCAGAAGTACCCATACAAGGCCAAGTGGAAAACTTCCCATTAAAAATTGGTAAGCTTTCTTTCCACTGTGTGAACCAGATTAATGATGATTTTGTGTTAGGTTCAAAATTCCTTGAACTTATAGATTCCATGAAAATAAACAAGAAAGAAAATATGTTTGAATTCTATTTAAATGGGAAAAAGATCCAAACTCCTTTTTTTACTAAAGGAAGATCTAGAAGTAGAGAAAAAAAAACAAAAATAGGTCTCTGAACAAGCCCCATCATCAAGAGACTTACACAAAATGGAAAGGAGCATATGTTATGCACAGATACATGGAGAAAAAATGTTGAAAGAAATTTCAGAAAAAACTCATCACAGATTGCACTTCAAAATCCCCTAATGCCTTCTGGCACAAGGAGAAATATTTTGTGTCTATTCCATATGATCCCTTGGTCAAAATTAATCCACAAAAGGCATCAGTAGCCTTTATGATTCAGAAAGAGATCCATACTTTCCAACAATAAACTAGCGATCTCCTACAGAAGGGATTGATAGAGCCATCAAAGAGTGCATAGGCTTGTAGAGGTTTTTATGTCAACAAGCACTCTGAGCAATGTACATGTTATAATGGACTAGTTGGAGTCACTTTGTGTTATGCATCATCGTGACAACTAAACCTTTGATTGTTTTAACCCAAGGATAGTAAAAGACGTTCCAAGGCCAATCTCTCTAAGACAGATTCCATCCTTGTAATTGAAGAAATGCTTCAGAAAGAAGTACCAATTGTACACAATACATGTGTTGGATCCGGAAAAGAAAAAGGTCCCAAACTATATGATTTTCCAATTTTACAAAAATTTAAAGATTTATTCTTGGATGAAATCCCTAGACTCTCCAAAGAGAGACATTGTTTTCTCAATTGAACTTGTGCCTAGAGTTGCACCTATGTCTAAAACTCCCTACCATATGAGTAGTCTGAAATTACTAACTAAAAATCAATTGCTAGAATTGGTTGAGAAGGGATATATGTTTCCAAGTGTCTCACCTATGAGAGAATAAGTGTTGTTTGTGAAGAATGAATATGGGACACTCAAGTTGTGTATTGATTATAGATAGCTAAATCAAGTCACAATCAAGAACAATTACCTTCTACCAAGAATAAATGATTTACTTGATCAATTGAGAGGAACATGATTCTTCTCAAAGATTGATTTAAGGTCAAGTGATCACCAAGTCATAATCAAAGATGAAGACATTTGCAATATAGCATTGATGATAATATATGGACACTGAGTTTATAGTGGATCCCTTTTGTTTGACAAATCCATGACTAGCGACAATCATGGGTATCATGAACAATGTATTTCTTCAGTGTTTAGACAAATTTGTGACCCTCTTCATTGATTATGTTATGATCTATTCTAAGTTTAAATAGGATAGATTAATACAACTTGCACTTAGTTTTGAAAGTATTTTGAGAACATCAATTGTATGTCAAAGTAAGAAAGAGTGTTTTCTATCAATAGAAAATTCAATGTTTAGGAGATATCATTTCTTAAAAGGGAATACTGGTGGATCATCATAAGATTGAAGATATAATGGAATGTCCTAAACCTAGAAAAGTCTTCGATGTAATATTAGTTATGGTTCTTTATAATTACTAGATAATTTTCATATGCATGTTTTCTTGGATATCATACCTAACGACCTCTCTTTAGAAGGGAAAAAAGTTTGAATAGATGCAACATTGTGAATAAAGTTTCTAGTTGTGAAGAAAGTTTTCAGAGGCTAAAGAAACTTCTTATTAATGCACCAATCCTATAAATAATAAATTCAAATAAATACTTTATTTTATGTAGATATACTTCCATATAAGGAATTGGTGGATTCCTTGCATAGAATGGTCATGTTGTGTGTTATGAGTCTCAAAAACTAAAGGAGCATGAAAATAATTATGCCACATATGATTCGGAACTTGTTGTTGATAGTGCATGCTATGAAAATGTGGAGGCACTAAATGATAGACAAGAAAATTGCGTTGACATATCATAACGGTTTGGAATATTTATTTGGTGAACATAATTTGTGTGCCATATAAAAAAAGATGGTTAGAATTCCTTTTTGAGTTTGATTTTGAAATCAAACACATAAAATTAAATAAAACAAGGTTGTTTATGGACTTGACGGAAGAATGCATGCAATGCATGTATCAGCAATCAATGTATGCAAGTATGATTTGAGGAGAAGAGACCTTCAAACTCTTATGTCATATGAGTGTTACCTCTAAGTGAAGGGGGAATTATAGAAGGAAAAAGTATAGAAAAATTATGAAGGATATCAACAAGTTGATGATGGTAATCTCATTTATAAAAATTGAATATATGTTCCAAACTCTTTCAAGTTGAAGAAAATCATTATTTATGAGATGCATAATGTGCCATATTTGATCATCCAAGATACTAGAAAACAATTGTAGTGGGAAGAATGATATTGTTGGATACATTTCCAAGTGTATGGAATATCATTGAGTGAAAGTTTAAGATCAACATCCAGTGGGCTAACCCTTATTGCTTCCAAAACAAAAAAAATGTGATGTGGTAACAATGGATTGTATTATTGGATTTCCAAAACCAATGAAGAAAAATTAATCCATCATGATGGTGATCAATAAATTGAGTTAAATTTCCTATTTCATTCAAGTTCGATCAACACATAAGGTTATTGACATAACATAGCTTTTTATGAGAGGTAGTTATATTGCATGAAGTACCCAAAGCAATCATTCTCCACAGAGACACAAAGTTCACTTTGAAATCTCTTTTAAAAAATGAGCATGCATCTAGATTTCAATATAGATTACCACACAACCTAATAGGAAACTAAAAAGGTAAATCAAGTAATTGAAGGAATGCTTCATATGTATGTGATGGATAGGCCACCCAAGTGGAAATATTACCTTCACTTAGTGGAACTTTCATATAACAATGGACATCATGCATCATTAGGAATGAGACCATTCAAAGATTTATATGGTAAAATATGTAACACTTTAGTACGTTGTGATAACCTAATGAACAAACTTGTACTTAGGTCATAATTCTGAGAGAATTATGCAAGGAAATGGAAGAACAAGTTGCTAAAATTAGACAAAATTTGCAAGAAACCCAATTGTATCCATAAGAACTGAATGCATAGTGAATTCAATTTCAAGGATCATTTTTTCTTAGAGTAAAACAAAGGAAGACCATATTGAATATTAGGAGTTGTGTCAATATAGCATACAAATATTATGGACCATTTGAAGTTCTAGATAAGATGGGACTAGTTGCATATAGGCTAGCATTACTTGCTAACATTAGAGCTCCTAATGATTTTCATGTTTCTATGTACATGGTCCTTACCATATGATTGATCATGAATTGATGTAGGTGGACCCTAGGAGAGAGCTCTTAACAGATCCATTACACATCCTCAATAAGAAAGTAGCATTGACTAAAACTATCCCATTGACTTGTTAAAGGTGGAAGGGAAGAATTATGGACTAAATGAGGCCACATGATAAATATAGTATATTGTGATGGAAGCATATCCATATTTTTTTTAATACAGGGACTACACCGAGGTTGATGATATTCCAAGGGGAAGGGGGAATGTAATACCATGGTTTTTACCCCCGATATATATTTAATTATGTAAATAAATAAGGACATGTATATTTGTTTCTTGTTGAGTCATGTGCACTAAGTTTGAAACACACCATGATGTAAATGACGTAAATATATTGCACATATTATTAGTGTGGAGATAAATTCCTAAATTCCTAAATAGATCCATTATGCATCCTCGGAAAGTAACATTAATCTGAAATCAACCCATTGTCAAAGTAAAGGTGCACTAGAAGCACAATGACTAAATGTGGCCACACAGAAGATAAAGGATATTGTGATGGAAGCATTTCTATCCTTATTCTAATCTAGTGACTACACTAAGGTTGGTGATATTCCGTGGAATGTAATACCACCGTTTTTACTCCAGATATATTGTTATTTGATTATGTAAATAAATAATGACATGTATATTTATTGGTTGTCGAACCATGTGCACTAAGGTTGAAACACACCATGATGTAAATATTTTGTACATATTCTTAATGTAGATCTAAAGGCCAAGGCTCGATTATATAATGATAAGTCTTAGACTTGGTGGCATTTTATAAGTTGTTTTCTTATTTTGACATGTTAATTCTATAGTCTAGCATATCATGTCCTATTACTATTTGTATGAAAAATTGAAAAAAAAAATCCAATGAAAGGTGCACATGACGAAGACTTGTTAGGAGAACAGGCGTTATGAACCAAGAGGAGGGAAGATAGGATATGGAAAACGAGATAGTACATGAGTGAATTTTATGTCCATGATTACTATAGAAAGTGGAGTCCTTTATTATATTCCACATATGCATGGTAGTGGATAAATATGAAAAAAGTATTCATGACTTTTGTGCCCATGATTGTTGAGTTAGTGGAGCTCTCCCATTGTCCTCCATTTGTATATGCCATTGAGTGTCTATAGGGGAAAATGGTCTAAAGTACCCTTTTCTTTTTATTCTCATGATTTCTTTAAGTTCTCATTTCATCCTCCACCTAGGGTACTCTTCTTTCATTGTCCTCTTTCCATCCCTTTCCTTTAAGAAGATCCATTTCATCACTCTTCACCTATGTTACATGCATGACTCATCTATGTCCAAAGTGTGTTACACATGTTTTGTGTTGAGAGAATTCATGGGGAAGAGTTAAGTTGATTTACTACAATAGAGAGTTAAATTTAGGAAAAATAGTTTCCACAAGTTACCCAAACTCTAACCATCTTAGGTTGTAAGAGAGTCAATTTTACTTGAATTTGTCAAAGACTACCTTGGCTAAGAGATTTTGACAGTTGAACCACTACTCATTGGTTTCTCAATAAATTATCAGTGTCCTAGAGTCTTATTATTTAAATTACTAACCTTGTAAATGAAGCATTCCCAAGGTAGCACATCGTCAAACTAAATTGTTTGGGTATGTCCAAGTTAGACAATGATTGAGGAGAAGGTGTTGAGTGAGTGTTGGTTTTGATGCCTAGAGATACACAATGGTTGTTTAGTTTTGGATAGGCATGCAACATTGTGGTGGATTGAGGCTAAGAGAAACCTATATTTGTATTTCTCCCTTGTTTCATAGCATGTCTTGAGGGTTTTTGGGAGCTTTTAGAAACCCCAAATTGAGTTGTATCCCAAACTCAAACTATAAATTATTGCATATGAAGGAATTTTATAGATACATAGTTATGAGCTTAGAGATTCTAAGCATGTGCATGCTAATTTTTTTATTTTTATTCATGTCGAGTTATGTTGTTCATGTTGAATTTGTTTCTTCCAATTGTAAATAAAGAGAACTTTTAAGCTATTGATAAGGATATCTCAAAATTTTCAAGAGTATGTTGAAATGTCCATTTTCTTAAAGATTATCAATTAAATAAAGAGCGAAATGCATGCTCTTATGTGTTCTATATGAACTTTTAAAGCTCTTTGGAAGTCTCTCATTGATGTTTGATAGATACACATTAGATTCACAAATCTAATATACCTGGATCCTCAAGAGTAGGGTGTGGATATGGTAAAGTAAACAAGATTATTACATATATATATATGGTTGATAAATGATCAACACCATAATAATAATAAAACAAGTAATTAACACCTCAAACATGAGTAATTTAAATATTTCCTAAATAAAGAAACCCCTCCCAAAGTTGCATGACAAATGACCATCTAACCTATGTACTTTGTTATTAAATTCCTTAGAAAATATGCTCAAAGTTTATGCAAATTATATCTGCATTTAGTTGCATTAAAATCTGTTGCGGTTGTTAGAAACCCTAAGTTGAGTTGTAGTATGAATTCAAAATATAAATGATTCCATTGAAATCGATTTTAAAAATAGATGGTTTCCAATTTAGAAAGTCTAGGCAAGTACATTATAAACAAGTCAATGTTATCCATGCTAAATTCTTCATGTGAAATTGTTTTCAAACAAGTCAATGTTATCCATGTCAAATTCTTCATGTGAAATTGTTTTCAAACAAGTCAATGTTATCCATGTCAATTTCTTCATGTGAAATTGTTTTCTTCCATTTGTAAATAAAGAGAACATCGAAGCTACATATACCTTCAACGCATGTTGAAATGTCTTCTTCCTTCCATGATCAATGAAATGAGGAGAGAAATACATATTCTTTTAAGTTCTCTATGACATTTTCCTAAGTTCTCTATGACATTTTCCATTTCTTCGGTATCCATGTGTTGATGTTCAAGAGAAATGCTTTAAATTCACAAATATTTCCATTTCTTTGGTATCCACTTGATGTTCAAGAGATATACTTTAAATTCAAAAATCTAATTATACCCCAGTCCTTTGGAGTAGGGTAAAGGTATGGTTATGCAATCAACATCATAAAAAAAGGAAACAATTAACATTGAGGAAAAATAATTTATATATAGTCTAAACAAAAAAAACCTACCAAAGTCGCATGATGGATTGTCATCAAAGCTATGTTCTAACATCAAACCTTGGCAGTACAAAAAGAACTAATATTATTGGTATATATATGCAATAATATAAAACAAACAATGAGTTAAAGAGCAAGACAATTTGACAATTAAGTCATTCGACATTCACATCCAAGCCATATATAAGAGATGATGCAAAAAGGAAATGTACTATAAACATGGTGGAAGTACAAAGAAGGCAAGTGCCTTCTTAGCACTACAATCATTCAATCTACTCCCACTTCTATCCCAGCAAAGGAATACTACATATACCTATAATAGATTTGTACAAATATCAATAACTGACTCAAGTAACTCTATTGAGCAAGAAAAATTAACAACTAAGTCATTTACCATTCACATTCAAGCCATATATAAGAGATGATTCAAAAAGGAAATTACTATAAACATGGTGGAAGTACAAAGAACGCAAATCCCTTCATAGCACTAAAATCGTTCAATGTAGCCCCCACTTCTATCCCACGACAGGAATACTACATATACCTATAATAGATTTGTACAAAAATAAATCACTAGCTCAAGTAACTCTATTGATGTCAATGTGTGGAAAATAACATGGTCAACAAACCATTTAGAAAGGAGGATGAGAAATAATAATGATAAATCTTAGAAAGTGATCAAGATACATCAATCTTCAAAGAGAGACTAGAAGAAATAAGAAGGATGAATCAGTTTCTAAAGGCACTATGTAATATTCCAGATTCAAAATAGTATGCAGAACATAAATAATTAGCTAGAAATGGAAGATAAACAACGATATAACCAGAACAATGCCACAATAATACCAAAATAATACCAGAATAACACCAGAAAGAGAACTTTGATTACTGAGAGCAACATTCACTTGCCTCTTCGAAGGGGAAACCTCCAGCAAAGCAAATCTCTATTACAATAATATCCAAGACAAAACTTTTCATACCCTCTACTCTTATTTATACTAAATATGTCTATCCAAAAGAACAATCTAGAGGAAGATCCTTCTAGAAGGAGAAGCTTCTATTAAGTCTTCTTACATTTGACTTATTCTTCCTTATTGCTAGGCCTTATTAATATTGACCTTTATTACATGGAAATATATTATTCTACCTATGTGAGGGGTTAGGTTCCTAACATGTCCTCCCCCTTAAAAACAACCTTGTCCTCAAGGCTTGAGATGAGGAAATTGTTGCGGAATGGTAGTTGGTTCCCAAGTGGCATCTGTTGGAGTTGTATCTTTCCATTGGACTAACACTTCCTTGTTGGTGTGTTGACGTAGATGACACTCACACTAGGCCAAAATTGCTTGTGGTTGTATCCCAATGGAGTCTTCTTCATCCAACTCGGGAAGGTTGGTTTGAGTTTGGCACTTAGTTCCAATCACCTTCTTTAAGAAGGAAACATGATAAACGGGATGGAGCTTAGAATTACTGGGCAAAGCTAACTGATAGGCCACATGTCCAACACGCTTGAGAACGGTATAAGGACCATAAAATTTGGGTGCCAGTTTCTGACAATGGTCATCCTTGAGGCAATTTTATTGTAAGGTTGCATTCGAAGAAACACATGATCTCCTTCTGCAAATTGACATTCAGAATGAACTTGATCTGCTTGTTGCTTCAATTCTGGTCCATGACCAAATTCTCTTTGAGGGTACAAACAATAGCCTCTCGAACTGTAAGTGTTTGGTCAACCACATGGACCTTTGAGACACCTGGAAAGTATGAGAGAATTTGATGCAGGAGCATCTCTCCACGTCAGCCAGCCAGTCGTGTCAACTGCATGCATTCAAAGCGGAAGAGAGGCGCAGTCCTCATTTTGATTTGAATTAAATGTAATTAATGTCTAGGCTGTTGAGCCATAGATCCATGCCTTTATGCAGGCGTTAGGTAGATCGACTATTAATGCTTGTAACACTGAGATCTAGATCCAGATGCTGGACTTGACAGCCCATTCATTGTAATTGAATAGGGTAGGTAGATTGGAGGGAAGCGCTCGAAGAGCCCCCTCAGTTAAAAGAGAGAAGGAGTATCTCTTTGGTAGTTAGTCGAGGGTTGAGAGTCGAGGAGAGAAAAGAGGTAGAGAATCTGTGTGTAGAGAGAAGAAGAGAGGAGACGAGACCTTGTTACATGTTGTGCTCAGGAACACCTTGTAAATACAGGCATTTGTCATTTTAATATAAACAGAAGCAGTTTTTCCTGCATTATTCTGTGTTGAATGAATGTCTATGAGTGTTCTTATATGTTGTAGATGTATGTTAGGCATTTGCAGGAGTGTGTTTGATTTCAGGTTTGAAAGGTCTTTGAGGCTTCACACCAGGAGGGTGTGACAGAACACTGCGGGTTCTGATAGCCGTGCACAGAGGATGCATTTCTGAACACTGTGGGTTCAGACCAAGACTTCCTGCGGCACAAGAGCTGGAATCAACAACTCAGGGAAGACCTCAAGGTTGTTGAACACCTTGGAGGCAAGGCTGTGTGGGAGAAGACACAGTTGCAGACAGAAGCTCTGAGGATTTCTGTGAAGCTCTGCCAGGTGGGCATTGAGCCAGTGCAGGGAGTGCACAGAGGAAATAACTCTGTTGTGAGTTCTTAAGGAAGAAGAATCAGAATCACTGAGGATTTTGAGAGCTCTACCAAGTGAGCATTGATTATATGCATAGTGGTGCATTGAGAGGAACTCTGTTGCGAGTTCAGAAAGAGGACCAGAATCACTGAGGATTCTGAGAGCTCTGCCAGGTGGGCATTGACCGGGTGCATAGGTGCACAGGAGAAGAGGACAAAACTGTTGGATGTTCTGGAAAAAGATACTCTGCCAAGAGGGCATAGAGACAGTGTGCAGACAGGCACAGGAGAAGAGAACTCTTTGAGTTCTGGAATTGAAGAAGAATCCACTGAGGGATCTTCACAGGGTTGCTGAACACCTTGATAGACTTAGCAAGAGGTTGCTTGAGGCAGAGGATGGCCAGGAGGGCATCTCAACATTATCCATCTGCAGGAGAAAGGAAGAAAGACAAAATCCCTTAGGGGTTTGAGTGTTTGAGAAGCTCAGGAGAGGCAGCGTCGTGTGTGCGTGAAGACTCTGCATAGGCACAGAAGTCCAAGAATCCTTCGAGGATTCGAAGGAGAAAAGCTCAGGAGGAACAACATCATGGAGTTCGCAGAAAAGAGAGGACAAAGGTCGAGGCCTTTGGAACTTGGAAATCCTTCCAAGCAAGAGAAGGAAAGCGCCAAGAGCTCGGGAGGAGCAGCATCGGCCATTGGATCAGCCGATAGAATCTGGACCGTTGGGTTTCACATCCAGGAAGCAGCAGGAGGAGCGCAGAGGAAGGAACGATCTGCACCATCAGATCTAGAGCAAAGAACCCATCAGCCGTCGAATCGGGTAAAGATGCTCGGAGTTTAGCCTTTGGAGTAAGCGCACAGGAAGAACGGATCTGGACCGTTGGATCTTGATCCAGAGACCCGACAGTGGTCGGATCTGCAGAGAGTTGTGAGGGAGTTAACCTTGCGAGCAGGAGGAGAAAAGTCCCGGGAACGATCTGGACCGTTCGTTAGTGGAGACACGTGGCGGAGATCGAGACGTCGGGAGTTGGGATATCGGCATTCCCGTGGACAGGATATCGGGTAAGTCCACCTTGAAAATCTCGACACAAACCTGGGCCATCCGTCAGAGAGAGGATGTGTGTCACGCAATCGTCCATTCCGAAGATCCGGGCACTAGACATCGGGATATCGGCGCTCGGGAAATCAGAGTTCTAGAGGTCGTGAAAGTCGGGACATCAGAAGTCTCGAAAACACGAGAGTTAACCAGGACCGTCCATCAGAGGAGGATGCGCGGTAGCAATCAGAGCCATCGGGGAAAGGCCCGACAGGAAGTCGTCTATCGGCGTTCCGGTCATCGGGATATCGGGAATCCTGGTGACAAGAGGTTTGGGCATTTCAGAATCGCGAAGTCCAAAACCCTGACAAGGAGGAAAGTTCCATCGCGGGGCCAGCTGTCAGCATAGCGGAGAATCGGGATTCGAGGGATCGCGAATCCTGAGGACGAGTGCATCTCGACATTGAAAAGTCCGAAACCCCGATGAGGAGGTATGGCTGCGATCATATAGGGGGAGGTCACGTGGGCCACGAGCTTAGCCTGGAGGGCTAACAGGAGTTGGAGCACATCGGGATTTTAAAGCCCAAAACCCCGAAAGAAGGATAAGGCTGCGGTCTTATGAATTAGCGGTCATATGGGCCAGGAGCCTAGCCAGGAGAGCTAGTGCGTAAAGAGCACGTCGAGATTCGATGGATTGCGGATCTTGAGGACAAGTGCATCTTGGCACTTGAAATTTTGAAACCCCGACGAGAAGGAATATAAGGCTACAGTCTTATCGAAAGCGGTCACATGGACCAAGGCATAGCCAGGAGGGGCTAAGGCAAGAAGAGCCAAATCGGTGAAATTGCTCACCGGAGATCGGGGATTCAAGAGGTAAAGAACTCTCAACGTCGGGGACCACGAAACCCCGAAACCCGATATTACATTCCCTGTGGGGAATTTGTTCATGGTCGTTTGTAAAGGTCGTGACAGGGTAAGAAGGATTTGTGGATCGGGTTTTCAACAGAGATTCCGGCAGGGAATCAGAAGAGCTAATTCGGCTCATGTGGGGAATTAGAACGATCCTGTGAGTAGGAGATCACGAGGTGTAGGTCGCATACTTCACTGCGTCAAGTGGTATCAGAGCCTGATTCTTGTCTGTATCTTTCACGCAGGAGGAGGCATAAGGAGATAAAAGAGTACTCTGATACACTGCGTCAAGTGGTATCAGAGCGGGAACTTCACTTGTATATTTCAGGTGAAGCAAGAAGGCAAAGGAAGACAGAGCGTTGGAGACTCTGTGATGGTTGTTTGTAGGTAGGTGACAATCAAGAAGACAGTCAGGCAGACTGTAGGAGGATGAAGATGGTAACACTCTTGGTGCAGAGTGACAGCAGCAGGTTTTCTAGGAAAGCAGACAAAGACAGCATCATGGTTACTGAAGTCCATAGGCATGCTGGGAAGAAGAGCAAAGCAGAAAATCTTGCAGAAATGGATAAAGAGCTCGTTGAGTTAAGGGAAGATATAGAAAAGCTTGCATTTCGGATGCAGTAGAAAGCGAAACCAAGATGGGTGTATGAATGGCCCATGAAGGAGACAAAAGCAAAATGGCCAGTCAAGGAGTTGATGGTCAGAAGACAACAGAGGCTATTAAGAAGATGGTTGAGGTGTGCAGAAAACCTCAAAGGACCAGAAGAAGAAATGGTTTAGGTATGTGAACCGGAGACTAGGATAAATCTCAGTGAAATGGGATCATTTGAGGATCTCAAGAACTGCCAGGAGGGAAGAGAAGAAATTCCAGTTTTCCATGTGGGAAATGACATGAGATCACTGCGGGATCTCAGAGACTGTCATGAGGACAGTCGGGGAATTTCACATTTCCAGCTGGGCAATGAAATGAGGTCGCTGCGGGATCTCGAAGATTGCTAGGAGGACAGCGGAAGCGTCTCAGATTTCCAGGTGGGTAGAGATGAGCATTCGAGACTGTCTGAAAGTATCATGGACTCGGAGGTGAGTTCAATTCAGCAAGGGTTGCTGATGAAGATGGGATCGGTTGATCTCATAGTCTGCCAGGAGAGCAGCGGAAGCATCCCATATTGCCAAGTGGGCAGGGGTGAGCAGATGAGTTGGAATCATCCTGAGGAGCTGACAGAGCAGATGAATTCAGAAATGGATTTAGATCAGCAGATGCAGCTGACAGAAGAAGAAGATATGAGAAATATTCTAATGATTGGAGGGATCGAAGTATTCCTGCCACTTGCCCAAGAGGAGGTAGAAATTTGTGTTGCAGATGCAGCAACAGCAGCAGGGATATGGAGCAGATGAACAGCTCCAAAGGATGATTTGGGATCCAGGAGGATTTAAACATCAGAGATGGGAAGCTCATGAGCAGGAGCTCATGGATTTTGCAGCTGAGGAGTATGATGCAGGAGCATCTCTCCACGTCATCCAGCCAGTCGTGTCAAGCGCACGCATTCAAAGTGGAAGAGAGGCGCAGTCCTCATTTTGATTTGAATTAAATGTAATTAATGTCTAGGTTGTTGAGCCATAGAGCCATGCCTTTATGCAGGCGTTAGGTAGATCGGCCATTAATGCTTGTAAGGCTAAGATCTAGATCCAGATGTTGGACTAGACAGCCCATTCATTGTAATTGAATAGGGTAGGTAGATTAGAGGGAAGTGCTCGAAGAGCCCCCTCATGTAAAAGAGAGTAGGAGTATCTCTTTTGTAGTTAGTCAAGGGTTGAGAGTTGAGGAGAGAAAAGATGTAGAGAATCTGCGTGTAGAGAGAAGAAGAGAGGAGATGAGACCTTGTTACAAGCCATGCTCAGGAACACCTTGTAAATACAGGCATTTGTCATTTTAATATAAACAGAAGCAGTTTTTCCTGCATTATTCTGTGTCGAATGAATGTCTGTGAGTGTTCTTATATGTTGTAGATGTATGTTAGGCATTTGCAGGAGTGTGTTTGATTTCAGGTTTGAAAGGTCTTTGAGGCTTCACACCAGGAGGGTGTGACAGAACACTGCGGGTTCTGATAGCCATGCACAGAGGATGCATTTATGAACACTGTGGGTTCAGACAAAGACGTGTTGTGGCACAAGAGCTGGAATCAACAACTCAGGGAAGACCTCAAGGTTGTTGAACACCTTGGAGGCAAGGTTGTGTGGGAGAAGACACAGTTGCAGACAGAAGCTCCAAGGAGTTCTGTGAAGCTTTGCCAGGTGGGCATTGAGCCAGTGCAAGGAGTGCACAGAGGAAAGAACTTTGTTGTGAGTTTTTAAGGAAGAAGAATCAGAATCACTGAGGATTCTGAGAGCTCTGCCAAGTGGGCATTGAGTATATGCATAGTGGTGCATAGAGAGGAACTCTGTTGCGAGTTCAGAAAGAGGACCAAAATCACTGAGGATTCTGAGAGCTCTTCCAGGTGGGCATTGAGCGGGTGCATAGGTGCACAGGAGAAGAGGACAGAACTGTTGGATGCTTTTGGAAAAGATACTCTGCCAGGAGGGCATAGAGACAGTGTGCAGACAGGCACAGGAGAAGAGAACTCTTTGAGTTCAGGAATTGAAGAAGAATCCACTGAGGGATCTTCACAGGGTTATTGAACACCCTGATAGACTCAGCAAGAGGTTGCTTGAGGCAGAGGATGGCCAGAAGGGCATCTCAACATTCTCCATCTGCAGAAGAAAGGAAGAAAGACAAAATCCATTAGGGGTCTGAGTGTTTGAGAAGCTCAGGAGAGGTAGCACCGTGTGTGCGTGAAGACTCTGCAGAGGCGCAGAAGTCCAAGAATCCTTCGAGGATTCGAAGGAGCAATTCTCAGGAGGAACAATGTCGTGGAGTTCACAGAAAAGAGAGGACAAAGTTCGAGGCCTTTGGAACTTGGAAATCCTTCCAAGCAAGAGAAGGAAAGTGCCAAGAGCTCGGGAGGAGCAGCATCGGCCATTGGATCAGCCGATAGAATCTGGACCGTTGGGTTTCACGTCCAGGAAGCCGCAGGAGGAGCGCAGAGGAAGGAATGATCTGCACCGTCATATCTAGAGCAAAGAACCCGTCAGTCGTCGAATCGGGTAAGGATGCTCGGATTTTAGCCTCTAGAGTAAGCGCACAAGAAGAACAGATCTAGACTGTTGGATCTTGATCCAAAGACCCGACAGTCGTCGGATCTGCAGAGAGTTGCGAGGGAGTTAACCTCGTGAGCAGGAGAATAAAATTCCTGGGAACGATCTGGACCGTACGTTAGTGGAGACACGTGGCAGAGATCGAGATGTCGGGAGTTGGGATATCGGCATTCCCATGGATAGGAGATCGGGTAAGTCCACCTTGAAAATATTGACACAAATATGGGCCATCCGTTAGAGAGAGGACGTGTGTCACGCGATCGTCCATTTCGGAGATCCGGGCACTAGACATCGGGATATCGGTGCTCGGGAAATAGGAGTTCTCGAGGTCGTGAAAGTCGAGACATCAGAAGTCTCGAAAACGCGAGAGTTAACCAGGACCATCCATCAGAGGAGGACGTGCGGCAGCAATCAGAGCCATCAGGGAAGGGCCCGATAGGAAGTCGTCTATCGGCATTCCGGTCATCAGGATATCGGGAATCCTGGTGACAAGAGGTTTGGGCATTTCGGAATCGCGAAGTCCGAAACCCCGACAAGGAGGAAAGTGTCATCGTGCGGCCAGCTGTCAGCATATCGGATAAGGAGGAAAGCTTCGTTGTGTGGGGGCCAACTGTCAGCATAGCGGAGAATTGGGATTCAAGGGATCACGAATCCTGAGGACGAGTGCATCTCGACATTGAAAAGTTTGAAATACCGATGAGGAGGTGTGGATGCGGTCATATAGGGGGAGGTCACGTGGGCCATGAGCTTATCCTGGAGGGATAATGGGAGTTGGAGCACATCGGGATTTTAAAGCCCAAAACCCCGAAAGAAGGATAAGGTTGTGGTCTTATGAATTAGTGGTCATATGGGCCAGGAGCCTAGCCAAGAGAGCTAGTGCGTAAAGAGCATGTCGGGATTTGACGGATTGCGGATCCTGAGGACAAGTGCATCTTGGCACTTGAAAGTCCGAAACCCCGACGAGAAGGAATATAAGGCTACGGTCTTATGGAAAGTGGTCACATGGACCAGGGCATATCCAGGAGGGGCTAAGGCGAGAAGAGCCAAATCAGTGAAATTGCTCACTGGAGATCGGGGATTCAAGAGGTAAAGAACTCTCAATGTCGGGGACCACGAAACCCCGAAACCCGATATTACATTCCCTATGGGGAATTTGTTCATGGTTGTTTGTAAAGGCCGTGACAGGGTAAGAAGGACCTGTGAATCGGGTTTTCAACAGAGATTCCGGCAGGGAATCAGAAGAGCTAATTCGGCTCATGTGAGGAATTAGAACGATCATGTGAGTAGGAGAGCGTGAGGTGGTTGTCGCGTTCTTCACTGCGTCAGAATTGAAGGTGGATTTTGTCCATATACCGCTTCAAAAGAAGTCATGCGGGTAGTTGTATGGTAAGAAGTGTTGTACTACCATTCTTCTAGTGGTAACCATTGAGTCCATTGGTTTTTCCTTTCCAATGCAAAAAACCTCAAATATGTTTCCAAACACTTGTTGACAACTTCAGTTTGACCATCAGTCTGGGGATGATAAGTTGCGATGAGATGTAATTGGGTGCCTTGTATCTTGAACAGTTATTTCCAAAAATTGCTAGTGAAAGTTGGGTCGCGATCAGAAACAATAGAATGAGGCATGCCATAAAGCTTGAAGAACTTGTCCATGAAAATTTGAGCCACAATGGAGGTTGTAAATGGGTGTTGAAAAGCACAGAAATGAGCATTCTTGGAAAGACGATCAACTACCACCATGATCACTGATTTATTTCTTGATCTAGGTAAGCCTACAATAAAATCCATAGAGATATCCCTCCAAATAGCAGGTGGAATCGAAAGAGGTTATAGTGTGCCAGGAACTTTGATTGTTTCTCCCTTGTTGCGTTGACAAATATCACATTCGGCCACAAAATTGCGAACATCATGTTTCATACCATCCCAGAAAAAAGAATGTTCGACCCGGTCATAGGTTTTGGTAAACCTTGAGTGCCAAATGGTGGGTGCAGCATGAAGCTCAGAAAGTATCGTGGAATCAAGTTTTGACTGTTTACTTAAATACAAACGGCCGTTGTATCGAAGCTCATCATTGAGCCAAGAGTACCCTTGGGAAACTGGATAATTGGTCTGCAATTGTTGTATCATATGTGAAATTTTGGGATCGTGTAGTCATTCCTGGAGAACAACTTGGAGTCAATCTGGTACAATGAAGGAGAGAGAAAAAAGGGACCCTGCATCTTCATATTTTCTGGAAAGTGCATCAACAACTACATTGTCTTTGTATTTCTTGTAAATGATATCATAATCATATCCAAAGAGCTTAGTCACCCATTTGTGTTGCTCTAGGGAGGAAATGCGTTGTTCCATAAAATACATGAGGTTTTGATGATCTGTCTTAATTTGGAAGCATTTCTCCAATAGATAAAGGTGCCAAAGATCCACGGCATGCAGAATATCCAACATTTCATTTTCATAGATTGATTTGTCCAAATGTCGCTCTAACATTTGTTTGTTGGTAAAGGCAAAAGGTCGACCCTCTTGCATAAGGACTGCTCCAATTCCTTTCCTAGAAGAATCACATTCCAGGACAAAGGTCTTTGTGAAATCAAGAAGGGTCGGGACTGGAGTGGTGCACATGGCCATCTTCAAGGTTTGAAAATATTGAGCAGTTGTTGGAGTCCAAGTGAAAGAATTCTTTTTAAGGAGAGCAGTGAGAGGTGCCACAATCTTTCTATAATTCTTAACAAACTTGCAATAATAACCTGTTAAACCCAGAAATCCACACAATATTTTGAGAGTCTTTGGGTGAGGCCAAGCTTGCATAGCTTCAATCTTTTTAGGATCCACCCTGACATCGGCCTTGCCAACAAGATGACCCAAGTACTCGACTTCTGAGGCGTCAAAAGCACATTTAGATTGTTTGAGGAAAATTTGGTGTTGAGAGAGTAGATGGAGAACTAGATCCACATGAGCAAGATGGGTTGTCTAGGTTTTACTATAGATGAGGATATCATCAAAGAAAACTAATACAAAATGACAGAGAAAAGGATGGAAGACATGATTCATAAGGCTTTGGAAAGTGGAGGGAGCATTAAACAAGCCAAAGGGAATGACCAAAAACTAATAGTGACCCACATGAGTTTGAAATGCAGTCTTAGGAATGTTTGTCTCGTTCATACGTATCTAGTGGTAACCAGAATGAAGATTGAGTTTAGTAAAGAACTGGGCACCACTCAATTCATCCAAGAGGTCATCAATGAAAGGAATGAGAAATTTGTCTTTAATGGTGATTTTTTTGAGGGTGCATAAGTTAGGACACATGCACCAAGAACCTTCTTTCTTAAGGACCATGACCACAGGAAAAAAGTAGGGGCTCGTACTAGGAAGGATAACACCTTCATTGAGCAATTCTTGAACAATTTTCTCAATTTCATTTTTTTTGGAAAAGGGATGATGATAGGGACGGATATTGGGAGGAAGGCTTTTGAGAACAAGGGGAATGGAATGATCATGAACACCACAGGAAGGAGGGAGTCCCTGGGGAGTGGAAAAATCCACTTGACGTTTAGAGAGGATGGATTGGAGGTCCTGTGGCACAGAGGGTGTCTCAATGAACTGAATGGAATGGAGTTGTGCAATAATGTCAGAATGGCCTTTTTTGGGCAGTTTTTCCATGCGATGGGAACTGATGATCTCCGGGGAACCGACAATGATGCCTTGGAACTTATATTGTTGGCCCTCCTGGTCGAATTTCATGGTTAATTCCTTAAAATCCATGAGAATGGGACCCAAAGTCCTTAGCCATTATGCACCCAACACAATGTCACAACCGCCCACGTCGATAGAAAAAAAATGAGATTTCATGTGGTACTGACCAATTTGGAGACACACATTTTCACAACGCCCTCCACATTTCATGGACCCACCATTGGCAATCATGATTTGAAAATTATTGACGGCAAGGATATAGCAATTAGTTTCTTTTGAAATGCAGCAATGAATAAAATTATGGGTGCTTCCACTATCAACAAGAATGATGGTGTTCCTATACTTAATGTAACCAATTAGCTTGAGGGTTTGGGGAGCAGAGAAGCATGTGAGATCATTTAGGGAAATGACCAGTTCTACTTCGGGAGGGTCTAATGGAGGAGTCATGTCAGTGGGTTCAGGTGACACAGCCACAAGGGGAGCCTCAACATCGTCTTCTGAAACACCCTCTGAGATGGCCATAAAAATATTTTTTTCCTTACACTTGTGCCCAAGAAAATATTTTTCATCACAATTATAACAAAGGCCTTTGAGTTGGTGTTCAGTCATTTCTTCCCTGCTCAATTTCTGGATCTTTAGTGGAGTAGAAGGAGGAGTGGGAGTGACAGGTTTAGTGCGAGGAATAAAGGAGGGTTTCAGTTTTGAGAAGAGATAACTCGTTGTGCTTCCTTAGCTATTTTAGTAACATCCACCCAACTCTGAGGCCGAGCCATGAGGACATGAGCATGAATCTCATCCTTGAGGCCACTGAAAAAACATTCTTGGAAAAAAACATCAGACATACCCTCTGTACGAAAAGTCAATCGCTCAAAAGAAGCTATAAAGTCTTCCACTGTGTCAGATTGTTTCAACTTTGTCAAATGGCCTAAATGGTTGGTGTCAGTGTCAAATTGTTCATAAATCTCTACCACAAAGTGTGTCCAAGCCACATACCCTTGGCAGACATTTTTTCTCCATTGCCAACGTTCTTGATCTAAATGGAGTGTTGGGTATGTGTTATATTATTTGCATGTGTGTGTGTGTGGGTGCATCAGATACGACAACTGCATCTGACGATCCCTTCACCTAGAGCGATGTCTATCATTTGTTCCGGGCACTTTCCTAGGGGGGTCCCAGGGGGGCAAGTATGCCCCCCCCCCTGGTTATGCGCAGCGTTCGGGGCAGCACCCCGAAATTTTTTTTTGGGCGATTTTTGTTATTTTTAGCGGATTTGTAAATTAATCCCGGATTAAGGGATTAGGGTTTTGGTATCTACAGAATAACTAAAAACATTGTATATATTATATGGCGAATGGTGAAATTCAATATAATGAAAATAAAAAAGGTTTTCCCGGTTGAGGGTTTCCGGTATAAAATCTCTGTGTACTCTGTGTATGAGCCATTGATTAATTTCTGTATTGCTTAAGAATCTATATGCATTGCTTTACTTCGCAGGTTTAAAACTTACATGGATAACACCATACCGGAGTTTGGCCAATTCATCTGTAATTCCATATAAAGAGAAATAATGTTCCATTTGAGTTACCCAGCCAGTGGGATCCGAGCCATCAAATTTGGTCACATCCACACGCGGAAGGCGTAGGTCACACTGAAAGTGATGGGGCTGAAAATTATAGGAATGAGAGGAAGTTTCACCTTCGGTTTTCAAAGGTGGGTTAGATGAGGGAAGATCTGCAGGGATATGCAGCTTGGTGCAGATCATCGTAGTGAAAGAGACAAACTAGGTATTGAAGGATTCAAGCTGGGTAGCAAGGTCTTATTTGAGGTCTTGTTTGAGGTCCTCTATTTTGGTGTCAATGGAGGAATGCATGTTTTTATTGACGGTGGCAACATTGGCACTGAGATGTCTCACTTCTTGTTGGGTTTATGTGAAATTAGAGTGTAAGGCATCGAAGCGAGCTTCCAAGTCTTAGCTAAGGGTGTGGGCCATGATGAAGAGGGAACACGAAAAGGGGCGGGTGG
Source organism: Picea engelmannii (assembly GCA_009831015.1). Classification (NCBI taxonomy): domain Eukaryota; kingdom Viridiplantae; phylum Streptophyta; class Pinopsida; order Pinales; family Pinaceae; genus Picea; species Picea engelmannii. Next base: position 1,551,028 of record ML776901.1, on the reverse strand, counting down.
GACCACACAGAAAATGGGTTATGGGTGAAGTGTATCACAACGATCAGGGTGACGAGTGGAATCCAATGGGGTAAATCCCAAATAAGGGTATTGGAAGGGTTTTGGGTCCATGAGAAAAAAAATTGTTGAAAAATGATAGGTATGACTACGATAAGGGCGAAGAGAGGAATCCAATAGGATAGGTTTCAAATAATGGTGCCAACGGGATCCAAACTTTTTTTTTTACTCCTGTGGATTTATACTCTGATCTGAAGAATACTACAGTGATGAAATGACCAAATGCTTAATAGGAAGAAATGTGTAGTAATTTCGTAACCCGAATGCAGAAGACACAATTGTGCGGCAACAGATCTTGCTTGTTTTGTTTTTGTTTCCGTCCCAAGGGTTAGGGTATTCAAGGGTTCTACAAACAAGGATTTGCCCTATGTTATATCTCTCTAATATACGTGCGAGGTGCAACAGTAGTACTCGACCCAATATCTCAGGGCACCAACTAAGGAGGATAGATTGTGCCCTTAGTCGTACTACCCGAATACCCAGGTACTAGAGAGTATCTTCCTGAGTGTTGTTCTCGGTGGCACTATAGAAGTCAAGTGGTCGATCGGTTTTACTATGGAGGGCTTCAGGAGATCTAGGTCGATCTATATACAGGTGTTGTATGATGCGCTACCACTCGAAGGGTTACCAATAAAGGTTACAAGGGTGGCCAACATATGTGTGATTAAGTATCACTTGTATTTCTTACGTGTATGAATCTCTGATCGCAGATTTATGCGTGTATGGACATATCTATGTAGCTTAAATACGTTGGAATATGTCTCTACCCTGAAAAAAAATTAACCCACAATTTTCTACCGAGGAAGGTGCTCTGATACCACTTGTAATATTCCAAATATAAAATAGTATGAAAAACATAAATAATTAGCTAGAAATGGTAGATAAACAACGATATAACCAAAACAACACCACAATAATACCAAAATAACACCAGAATAACACCAGAAATAGCACTTTGATTACTGAGAGCAATGTTCACTTTCCTCTTCGAGGGGGAAACCTCGAGTAAAGAAAAACTCTATTACAATAATATCCAAGACAAAACTTCTCATACCCTCTATTGTTATGTATGTTAAATATGTCTATCCAAAAGAAAAATCTAGAGGAAGATCCTTCTAGAAGCAAAAGATTCTATTAGGTATTCTTACATTTGACTTATTCTTCCTTATTGCTAGGCCTTATTAATATTGACCTTTATTACATGGAAATATATTATTCTACCTACGTGAGGGGTTAAGTCCCTAATACATTCAAAGGAGAGAATTCCAAGAACTAAAATAAAATCTCAAAGAAGATATGGATAAATATCAATAGAGTTAAAATAAAGATGCATATCTGGGAGGACATAAATCCCAAGAGAGTGACATTGGATGATATCAAAAAAAGGAATTTTTTTAAAAAGACAATGTTTGATAAATATATTGATGTTGCCACTAACATTGTAAACTCTAAATATTATTATATATAAATGGTTGATAAAGGATTAACATCATAATTTTAAAAAAAGAAGGGATCAATATCGAGGATGGGTGATATAGATGGCTTAAACCACCCTAGATCCACCTTAACCTCGGACCTATTTTGCACCAAGAGGGATAAAATTTCTCATGGTGCAAACTTATTTTACAGTGAAACACTTGAGGAAATCTTTGCACCTTGAGAGATTCGACCTCTCTCGGTGCTTGATAGATCCGGGTTGACTTGTATTTTTTTAACTCTAAATCCAATTTGTATATTTTTTTATTTTTAATGTAAGTATTTATTATTATTTTTTAATGTTATGTACTTGACAACATCACATCTCTCTCATAGTGGGTTGTAGAGCGCATATCGATGCAATAAATAAACCATTCCCAAAGTCACGTGGTAGAATCTAAGCTATTTTCTAAGATCAAAATTTGGCATTACAAGAAATATGACAATGGAACATTAAACCTATATGTTTTATATTTGGCTAATCATTCGGCTCAACTCATATCTTTGTCATTCACATTTAATCCATGTTTAAGATATGTGGAAGAAAAGAAATGTATTATAAAAATGATGGAAGTACAAAGAAGACAGATGCCTTCCTAGCATTACAATCATTCAATCTACTCCAACTTCTATCCTAGAAAAGGAGTACTACGTATAACTACAGTGGGTTTATACAAATATTGATAACTAGCTCAACTAACTCGATTGATGTCAATCTATTAGCTAACATAATTGTTAATTGACACGACCAACAAATCAACATGGATAGGTCATGATTACTAAGTCAACTACTTAGAGAGTACAAGCAATGAGTCTTAGAAAATTCAATCTTCAAAGAGATTCTAGAATATATAAGGATGTAGTGGTTTCTAAAGTCAAAGAAGTAAGACTTCCAAGAATGAAAAGAAACTCATGAAGATTACAAGATACGGTCTGTTAGCACTGAGAGTCACCCTCATATTGTTAGAATATAGAAGATGGTGTGCTTGTTTTACCATTGATGATACCTTCGTCACCCAACCATAGGTCGAAGCCTCCCTCCGAGCACCTTAACCTTGACTGAGAATTCCTACGGAAGCAAACCCTAGGCTAAATAGCCAAACAAAGGGTAGTGCATCATTCCCTAAGGATAGCGCATCACAAAACGCTGAGCAAATAGTCCAAACGCTAGCCAAGAGATATTCAAGCCAATACTGAGAACTAGTTGCTGCTGCAGTTGCACCTGCAACTCTCCTCCAAACCTCCGCATAAGACTACAACTGCAGTGCGCACCAATTGGGAAAACTACAATTCTGAGATGCTACAAATGAGAACTGGCGCCCTGTATTTATAGTAGTCCTTCCAGTTTTGCTGGGGCCGACTTCTCCTTTTGGATCTGTGTCTGTTCAGTATATTATTATTATTTCTGGCTGACTTCTTCTCTTGGAGGTTAATAGCCTAATATAAATTATCTTCTTGAGCCGACAAGGCTTCTAGGGTTATTATCCAACTCATTAGGGTTTCTCTTGCTTTCCAGAGTCCTCTATTCTCGTCAAGTTCACACGTTGGGGTAAATACCTCCCGCAGCTACCATAATATTAACACTCCCTCCTAGCTAGAGAGGTATTTACAGGTAAATGGACTTGAGCACAAAAACATACCATTTACCCGGTAGCATCAATATAGTCATCTAGACTATTTCATGACTAG
>ML776901.1:1505754-1537671 GCA_009831015.1 Picea engelmannii | reverse complement strand
GTCTTGGGAAGACCATTGAGTACTATGTTCACCAATTCCTTTTCTGAAGTAATCTCTTCAATAGCTTGTAGTTGATCTCTTAACTAGGAGATCCTTACAAAGTATGATGTTATGCTGTCGTCATCATTCATCTTCATGTCACGAAGCTCATTCTTCAGACTCATAACTTGTCCAATGTTTCTGACTGAGAAGAGATTTGTTAGGGCATCGTACATATTCTTCAATGAGTCAAGATGGGAGATGTAGGGTATCAAGTGGTGTTTTATGGAATACACGATGATACTCATGGCATTGATCTCAACATCTTTGAACTTCTCCATAGCTGCAACATTCTACGGTTCCTTCTCTTCTCCTTCTTTAAACTCTAGCTTCACGATCTTTCCTTTCACAATATCTAGCACTTTATTCTTAGCAAGGATGAGGTCAATCCTTGTCTTCCATGCTATGAAGTTAGAGGCTCCATCTAGCTTGTTCTTAGACTTCATAGAGTTCGTCATGGCTTGCTTGACTTGGTCAAACCCTAGATTTGACCAGAAATCCAAACTTCACGTCTTGGCCTTCTGAGAGTACCAGGAGATGCGCTGGGCTAGAGCGCACTGATCTATCCGGAGATTAGGTCAATCTCGTCACTTAAGGTGCCTCAACAAGAGGTTTAGGGTTTCTGCAACTGCTTCTGCTAGTAACCCTAGCTGCAGTGCTTTTGGAAACTGCTCCTGCTAGTAACCCTAGTGGCAGTACCTCAACGAGCTCAATATCTAGCGACTATGTTTCCTTCCAGCGTTTTAGGCTGACTGAAGGGGTGTGGGCCCATAACCTGTTAGAATATAGAAGATGGTGTGCTCGTTTTACCATTGGTGATACCTTCGTCACCCAACCATAGGTTGAAGCCTCCCTCCGAGCACCTTAACCTTGACTGAGAATTCCTCCGAAAGAAAACCCTAGGCTAGATAGCCAAACAAAGGGTAGTGCATCATTCCCTAAGGATAGCGCATCACAAAAGGATGATCAGATAGTCCAAACCCTAGCCAAGATATATTCAAGCCAATACTGAGAACTAGTTGCTGTTGCAGCTGCACCTGCAACTCTCCTCCAAACCTGCGCATAAGACTGCAACTGCAGTGCACACCAACTGGGAAAACTACAATTCTGAGATGCTACAAATGAGAACTGGCACCCTATATTTATAGTAGTCCTGCTAGTTTTTTTGGGGTCGACTTCTCCTTCTGGATATGTGTCTGTTCAGTATATTATTATTATTATTTATGGCTGACTTCTTCTCTTGGAGGTTAATAGCCTAATATAAATTATCTTCTTGAGCTGACAAGGCTTCTAGGGTTATTATCCAACTCATTAGGGTTTCTCTTGCTTTCCGGAGTCCTCTATTCTCATCAGGTTCACACGTGGGGGTAAATACCTCCCGCAGCTACCATAATATTAACACATATTGCGAGAGGATAAGCCCAGTACCCATCAGAGTGTTTGGTGGATGTTTGATTTATATGAGTGGAGGTCAAAATGGAGAAAACTCAATACAAGAATGATTTCAACACATAATTGGACAAGAAATGCACAGGGAAGTGAGGGCCACATTAACTTCATTCAGTGAATTGAGTTTTAGTATGAGCAGAGGGAAGACTTATTAGGAAAAGTGAACAAGACTTCTTTGGGCATCAGGCCTTCAAGCAGTTTGGAGAGGAAAAACTTAGGCTAAAGAATGCTCTTGAACTCAAGCTTCAAACACTGAAATATGTCCAAACGACACAGTCACAACAATATAATGATCAAACCTACATCACAATGTAGCTCCAACAACTCGACTGGATCCTCCATGCCCGAGCCATTCAGTGTAAGAGGGAAAAAACAAACAAAGAGAATTGATTAAAACTGGTCATGATACTATTGTAATCAAACCTACATTACAATATAAAAACAACCCTCGACTGGATCCTCCATACCCGAGTGTTTTAACACATCTTTTTACAGAGAGATGGAAAGAGGCTGACTTCTATTAATATGTAAGTCTCAAATTTGATACATAACCAGAGAACTGCTCCGGTATCCAAACATTACAAAATAGGGAGCTTTTCTCAACCAGTTGACGACCTTAACAAAATATTAAAACTATCTATTTATACTCAGATCAGTCCCTGACTATCAGGAGTGTGATCCGATCACTACATTCAAAGCATTGCATCTGAGAAGTCTTCTGTCAGACTGTGCATGTATCCCTCTTTCAGACATGAGCTCAGATCAGCATGGGTTGGCAGGAAAATCTGCTCGCAGGGGTACCATGGGCTGACAAGTCCAGATCCTCCACGCCTTCCATTTATGGGGTGAGCCGAGGTTTCAACCACCAAACCTACCTTCCATTAACTGTTTTTCCTTGGGGACTCAACGAGACATAAAGCTAAGGGGGCGGCCACATGCTTCTCTCGGATAAGACGCCATATAAACATGTGATTGCAGGGCTTCTCAAAAGTGGTTTGAGTTCAGACCACTTTTGGGCCTGCAATCCACCACCTTTTTCCACATAGCACTTTCGCCTTACCATGGTTTCAATTGCGGGACCACTCAATAAAATTATCACCCGAGTCTGTTGCGTCCCCGCAATGGACTGTGATCGTAGATCTGGTCCTGATCTGAGATCTGGGCGCACCTGCTAGATTTAGCACCATTGCCAAGCTTAATCGCCCACCAACTTCAGGATCTGCCAAAAGTGTGCCTTGGGATGGGGCGCTACTTTTGGTGCTAGACAATAACATCTCTCAGAGGATGATTTGACGTGGAGGCCTGACGTCACCATGTTGATATGTCGCAGACGAAGAGGTGACATGTGTCACTCAAAAACAGGATGAAAGCATGTCTAAAACACTTGAAATGAGTGTCATGTGTCAGCGCTAGACGGATGTCGCATGCTTGGTGCTCCAGGGCTCGGGCGCTAGCTCCTTTTCCTTTAGCTCCTCCCCATATGTGACCTAGGGCTATGACCTTATGTCATCCCGTGATTGTGGGCGCGACCACGAATGGTTTGAAACCAAACCACTTTCCTCCCCGCAATTCACAATGAGACACCACGTGTCCCTTTCCCAAAACAGTGGTTCTAATTGCGGCCCACCCTCCAAATTTTAAAGTTTGAGCACCCTCCGACCCCGCAATGGAGCACGACCACTGATCTTGCGATCTACGATGAGGCCCTTTGATCAACGACTCAACTCTAGTGCTTTTAGATCAACAGATCGAATCTACACCCTCTCAAATCGACGACTATGATTTGCTTCGCGATTCGGGCTTCGGACCTTTCAAATCTCAAACTTCCTCTACCTTAAGTGCTTTCACCCGGAGCTATGGATCTGACGACACGTGGCCCCCTGAGATTGACGGCTAAGAATTACTTTGGGTCACCGGACTCCGAGAAAAACAAATCTCAAACCTCATCCTCCTCCATGCTTTTACCCGAAGCTGGTGATCTAATGACGCATGTCCTTTTGAATTGAACGATAGAGAATCACTTCGGACCTTTATCCAGAGTTCACGGATCCATGCCATATGTCCCCTGGATCTTCCTTCAAGTAAATCCTCTAGAGCTAAGGATCTGATGACGCGTGGCCCTCGCAGATCGACGGTCCAGATTCATTTCGAGCCTTCAGCGCTTCGACGCTTCGGGACTTCAGGGGCTTTGGCCCTTCAAGACTTTTTGATGCACAACTCGCGCAAACCTCCGAAGTAAAAAACCCTGAAACGCTTGATCTAATGACGCGTGCCCCCCCCCCCCCGCAGATCGTCGATCCAGATCCACTTCAAGCCTTCGACACTTCAGCTCTTTTGAATGCTTGTCTGCCACAATCTTCCAGAGCGTCGAATTTTGAAGTGAGGGATCTGCCCCCACGTGTCCCCAGCTTTTGATGGCTCAGATTTGATTTCAAGAGTTCAAGCTTCGGCTCTTCGGGAACTTGGCGTATTTCTCATTTCAAAACCCCCGAAGTGACAAATCTAATGATACGTTGCTTCTAGAGGCACTGTCGCTAAGATCAATGGCTCCCTGTTGATTTTGAGACCAACGGTCCACAATTGCTTCGAGAGTCCGAGTTTCAGTTCTTCGGGAATTTCATGCACTTCCCATTTCAAAACTCCTGAAGCTCATTTCCCCGAACACTTGGATCGGATGCCACCTATCCCCCTCAAGATCAATGACTCATGCTCGCTCCAGGCCTTGGGACTTCGGACCTTTTTCTCTGGCGCTATACTTTGCGCAATTTTGGACTTCCAAATGCTCGTGAGCCGTTGATTTGAACTGCTTTTGGAATCTTCGCCGCTAAAAGATTAAAACTGCCTGCTCGCCTGCTAATATTTCCAATATGGCGTGAGCTGCTCTGAACGTTGCGCTTTGACGCTTCCTGTGCAGACCACGAACTTAGACGACTTCCCTTGACAACTATATGTGATAACACGGTCAAACAACAAGAGGAAGGAAACAACCACCCTCTATCTAAAGAAAACTAGGGCTTAAAATTAGATTTAAATAAAATGAAAATAAAGATATGGTTGTAGATAACAACTACGAATATCAAGGTAAAGAAGATTATATAAATATGTTGCCACTAATAATGTAAATTATAGATATTACTATATATAAATAAGGGATCAACATCAAAATAAAAAATGATTAATGATTTTAAGATAGCTTAAATAAAGAATACCTTACAAAGTCTATAAGATAAAGGACCTTCTAACTTATATCCTGGATCAAAGTTTGGCACTATGACAATAAGTATTGTTATTGATATGCATATGTAATAAGCTAAAATAAAGGAAGTCTAAGTAGTATCAAATGCCTTGAGTAGTATTATCCCCGCCAAATAGGCTTTGGAGGTGAAACCCTTTGGGGGTGATAGTACTCTAAGGAGCATATAAAACGAAATGGAAACCTATGATATGGGAACAATAATTTTATAACTTTACTACTCAATTAACCACTCTATCTAACTCTGACCTTTGTACAATCAACAACAAAACCAATATTTTGTTAAAAGAGCATGACAAATAGACAACCAAGTCATTCAAATTCAATGCATATATGATACAATGCATGAAATGAAATGTATTATAAACATGATGGAAGTACAAAGAAGGCAAGTGCCCTCATAGCACTACAACCATTCAATCCACAACATTTTTTATCATAAAGTGCATAACACTAGAATAGGTTTTTCTTCATGGAAAAACAATAGAAAAGCTTTATTTTTCATGGAAAAAAAACACTAGAATAGATTTGTACAAGGATTGGTAGCCAACTCAACTGACTCTATTGACATCAATCTATTAACAAACATAATTCACAATTGGCATGGTCTAACATTGACATGATTGTTAATTAACATCATTAGCTAGTAGATATAAGTGATTACTACATGACTACTTAGGACAATCAATAAGTCTTAGCAAATGATCAAGAGATTCCAGAAGAAATAAGGATCAGTTTCTAAAGGTTTTCAAAAAGTAGAGAGAGTTCCAATAATTAAAAGAAATTCATTTAGAGTTTAAGATATGATGAAACATCAAGAGAAAACTAAGGACAAAAATTAAAGTTAAAATGAAGACAAAGATATTGGAAAAGATAAAGACCATGTGGGCGACATCAAAGATGATTATAAAGGAGGCAACAAACATGTCATATAAATATGTTTCCATTAAGTGTAAACTCTAAAGATTAGCACATATAAATGGTTGATCGACAATCAACATCATTTAAAAATAAAAATAAAAATAATCAACATTGGGAATGAGTGATTTAGATAGGTTAAATAAACAAATCCCCCAAAGTCACATGATAGATGGCCATCTAACATATGTTTGGGGATCCATATTTGCACTACAAGAAGAAATATTACTATTGATGAGTATATGCAAAAGATAAAATAAAGTTTGAATAGTATCAAACAAATAAGCAGTATTAACTCCACCAAAAGGAGGGTGAAGAATTTAGGTTGGAATATAATGCCCAAGGGCCATATAAAACAAGGAAAAGCTATGACAAGGGAACAATAAACCTATAACCATTTTCAGCAACTTAGGCCTTTGTACAATCAACAATGAACCCAATATTGTGTTAAAAAACAAAACAAATAGAAAACCAAGTTATTCACCATTCACATTCAATGTATGATGAACATGGTGGAAGAAGGAAAGTGTCTTCCTAGCACTACAACCACTACAATCTATTCCAACTTCTACCCTAGCATAGGAGTACAATTGTACAAAGAGTCACTGGCTCAACTAACTCTATCGACTTTAATAGGTTAACCAACATACAATTGGCATGGTCAACCACTAACATGATCAACTAATCAGGAAGGTTAGGTCACAGATATTGATGATTATTAAGTCAACTACTTTAGAGAGGACAAGCAAAAGTCTTAGAAAATGATCAAGATGTCAATCTTCAAAAAGATACTAGAAGAAATAAGAAGGATGGATTGGCTTGTAAAGGCTCTCAAAGGAGAGTATTCCAAGAATTTAAATATTAAAAAAAAACAATAATAAAGAGTTTAGAGTTCATGAAACGGTGAAACACCAAGAGAACAAAAAACAATAACTCTTTATCTAAAGAAAACCTAGAGCAAAAATTAAAATTAAAATAAAGATAAAGAAGATGGCATATAGAATTGTTTCCACTAATAGTGTAAATTCTAAAAACATTGCATATAAATGGTTGGTAAGGGAGCAGTATCATAAATAAAAAAGAAACAATCAACATGAATTATGAGTGATTTAGATAGCTTAAATAAAGAAATCTCTCCCAAAGTTTCTAAAGCCTTTCAAAGGAGAGAATTCAAAGAATTAAAACAAAATTCATGAAGAACAAAAGATATGGGGAACATCAAGATAAAGGGAAACAATAACACTCCATCTAACAAAAACTAAGGGCATCAATTGGAGTCGAAATGTAGATGAAGATATAGGAGGAGATAAAGACGAAGAGAATGACATCAAGGATGGTATCAAAGAAGATAAAGAAGAAGATGTCATTTAAAGATGTTACCATTAATATTGTACTCTGAAGTTGCCATTGATAGTGTACTCTAAAGATCACCAAGGGATCAACATCATAATAAAAAAAAAAGCAATCAACAAGGATGAGTTATTTTGATAATTAAATAAAAAACCTCTGCCATTGTCACATAATAAATGGCAATGCAACCTACCTTAGGATCAAAACTTGGCATGACAACAAGTGTTATTATTGATGTGCATAAGCAAAATAAAATAAAGGACAAATGGCTAAGTAGTATTATCCTCACCAAAATGGCTTTGATTGTGATTCCTTTAATGGAGGGAATACACTACCCAAGGGGCACATAAAACAAAGAAAACCTATCAAAAGGGAACAAGAAAAAGCAAGGGCAAGAAAAAAATGAAGAAACATGGAAGAGGAAAGACCTAGCATGCAAAACTAAACACCGTTAAAACACTACCCAAGGGGCATATAAAACAAGAAGGAAAACCTATGAAAAGGGAAGAATAAAAAGCAAGGACATGAAAAAAGAAGAAACATGGAAGTGGAAAGACCTAGCATGCATAACTAAACACCTAATGGTGCTTCACAGTCAAAGCACATAAAGGGAGACGGCACGCTGAATAGATTCCTCGATTTAATTAGGTCATTTATCGAGCCTAGCAATCGCTGACCACCTTAATCTTAAATATAAGACAATGTACTAAATAAGGATTTATGATGCCAAAAATACCCTTAATTGTCCCAAGGGTATAATTTCCAGTTGCCGTGTCAAAATCATATATTTTAACCCAGTAAAATTTCTAACAATTCTTTTGAGTAGTCATGTGTTTCTCCTTTATTAGTTTTACTCCCAACAACAATGAAGGGAGATATTGTCTTAAAAAGTGAACAACCTGATCTTTGGGGTATGTAAGCCCCTTATTAAATTTAAATGCCCATTCTACACCCCACCTAAGGAGTCCTTGATACATGTAAATATCTATTGTTTAATACTAAAGGGTTTTCCCTATCACAATGTTTTCTCTGTTTTGTCTATCATTTTTGGGTTGCAAGGTAAACTCATCTGTACACTTTTGGGGAAGGCAGTGTCCTCCCCGCTTTTGTTTTTATGCACTTAAATTATTATATTAGTAATAAAAGGGCTTCTTATTTTGGTCGTCCTTGTTTCTTACAAGTTTTGGGGAATATTCTCCTAGAATGTTTCTTACCATATTTTCACCGAAGAGCCTACTCTAGTTGATGCTCTTAATTGGAAGAGTATACTACTTTACTAGGTCAAGATGAGAACATGGTCATACAGCATAATCAAACAGTAATTTCAATTGTTTTGCTGGCATTATACAAGGCATTCAAATTCATTGAAAACTAAACCAAAAGTTGCATAACTAATAAATAGCTTCTCCCTGCAGCTATCAGCAAATTAATCATGTCAGGGAATACACAGTTGTAACTTGTACCTTATATTTAATTTATTTTAAAAAATTGTACAAAAGACAAAAGGTGTACCCTGGGCTCAATTTCAAATGCAAACATGGCCATGAACAGAATGGTTTCCAAGCAAACCAATGCAGCTACATCAAGGTTTACTCCAGGCTTTGCAAAAACCAAAGAAACCTGTGCAACCCAAAATAAATAATTCCGGTAATAAAATGGCACATATCTTCTTCATTTTTCTGAGTCTGTGGAGGCAACCTAACACAATATCATTTTGGAAATGTCACCTAATGATTCACAATTCGCAGAGGTACAGAAGAAGCCAATTGCATTATTTTCTGATGCACCAATTCAAGGACCCCTAGACTTCCCAAAGCACAAGCATCCCTGGGACTGGTCAACAGGAATCATTCCTCCACCTTTACTAGTATCAATTGCTTCCAACAACCTTACCACTTCATCCATTTCTGGTCTCTTGTCAGAATTTGCATCCCAGCACTTCTTCATCACATTTGCCAGGGAACTGGGGCAACACCTAGGGATCTCTGGGCGTAGATTCTGAAATTATGATGATGAATATAATCAGTTTATCTATTTGACAGCGATAAATTCCTTAAAATATAGAACCACTAACAACCTCGAGTAGGGAATTTCAAGCCCGTAAACATTACCTGTCTAACAACTGCAGAAGTCAATTCTGCAAAACTGAGATCAGGGTACGGCATTTCACAGCAGTATATCTCCCATAAACAGATACCAAAACTATAAACATCACACTTTCTGTTGTATGGCTTTCCATCAAGGACCTGCAACCATCAAGTTTTCATATTTAGTCATCTAAAAGTGGCTGGAACAAGATACGAAATTGCTGTTACATTTTGATAAGAAACTATTATTTGTTACTGGAAATGATGCTTTATTGCTGCTTATTATAATAGCACAAAACAACCAAGAGAACATACATACATTAGTACAGAATGCAGTTAACTCGGGTAGGGAGTGCAATCAAAAAAGTAAAGAAATAGGAATCACAGTATTGGCAAAAATCAGAATCAATGTTGTCAGATTGCTATAGATAATTATTAAACCATTAATTTGAATAGATAAAAACATTTTAGAATTGAGCAAGCTTGAAATAAAACTGAAGTAAGATAGAATTGTGCTACAAGGAACTAATGAATATATCAGTGCCCAAGTACCCAGCATCACAAGGGAACTGATTCCAATTTCAGTAAGGCCTCACTTATCTCAAGGCACACAGAAGTCAGACTAATTGTTTTTTCGGTACTAGGGTGCACCCTACATTCACTTGTCCCAGTCTACCCAACTCAAGATCAAACTGAAACTAAATACATTTATGTGAAAGTAAAGGTAAAGTGTTTTACTAGGCAGAGTCTTCTAAGAAATATTTTGTGGAGAACTATTAGAACATGTACCAGGATAGGAGTACATTCAACAGTCTATTGGGTGTGGCTCAAGTGGTTGTGAGGAAAGTTGTTACCCACCCCACCTGGCTTCAAATCCCACTTTGTGACATGTTTTCTCTTAGCAAGCCAATTGTTGATGAGCTATAAATTATTTATTCATAAATTGTTGACCTGGCCTTTTTCCCTGAAGAATCTAGGGTTTACCTTGGATACCATGATCCATCCTCGAAAGGAGGGGAAGTTCTTGGGCGGTTTCCCCTGGGATATATTACCTGGATTTAAAAAAAAGGAGTACATTCAACAGTTATAATAATAAACAATGATTTAAAAAAATAAGACAATGTGCAGTTAATCTTAGGAATACAATCACAAGAGGCTAAAGGAATATAATTGCAGGAGTGATAACTATATTAACTGAAGTATATGATCAAGGAGAAACGGTCAAGGTCTAGGTTATAGCTAGGCTTAAACAGGGCACAAATAGATTCAATAGCTTACACTGTTTCATTCAGGTGATCTTGAATTTTTGAGATTATTATACTATCCAAAATATTATATGCTGCTTAGGGTTTGAATTGTGGCTAGAATCTGAGTGGCTAATTCAGGGTTTCATGAGCCAGCTAAAATTTGAACTGCACAGAATGGCCAGAACTTGAACTTTATCAGGGTGAAGGCTACCTATCCGAAATGGGCACAAATTGCAGCATGATAGTAAATGATATTGAGTTGAAATTCATTTATTTATAAATGAATAAAAAGTGAACCACCAAAGCCATATCATCTAACTAAAGGTCATATTTAACGACCAGAATGGGAAGATCAACATTATGATCCCACTCTGTAAGTTTGGTATTAGGTCTTAAAAGGTTGGTTGTGCTTCATCTAGGGTCAATTAGATTTAAACTTCTATAGGGAATTATATAATTTGGTGGGTATAGGGAAAATACAAGATTTTCCAGAATAGTTCAACGTTGCATGCTAAAAGTTTATTATATACTTAGTTGCTAAGCATGCAAGCCATCCCTTTTGAGATCTGTGTCATGGCATGTATAAGAAATGATGAAGATTGTAAAACAGGTTAGAACAACAAACTTATTTAGAAAGGATGTCAAGCTGTTATATACCCATTACCTATATTTGGATTTATGTCGTAATTCTGTATCACTAACTACACTAATTTAAACTTTAGACTATGTAAGATGCATCCATAATATAGCATGTAAGGTCTTTTAGGGATTAGGCTATGTGATAGGCATCCATAACATAGTATGTAAGATCTTTTAAGGATACATGTACTAACAAGATGCTACATGCTCATAGTTGGGAGTAGTTACTGGCACAAAGATAGGTCCAATACAGACTAAACATGATTTGAAAGTGTTGAGTTAAAACATATGCTGTTTCATCTTAGGCTCATCTTGTATTTGAAAGGAACTTTTTTGTAGATCCCTTCACTTCAACACTTGCAATGGTTTCCAATTGTTGCTATCAGAGCTAAGAATTCTGATTTATGCTTTTGCATGAATGCTAGTTTGAGTAGAATTCAGAGGTTTTGCATACTACTACATATTTAAAGCCAAATTAAGACAATCCCAACTTGGGGTAACTGTGGCTAGTTATGGTTTTTAACCTTGGGAGATCAATTTGCAAAGCTCCATTTGGCTGAGACTGAACCTGTTGGAAGAGGCTGGTTCTGCTGAACCAGATGGGGAAACTTCTTCCGAAGTCAGAGATTGTTAGGTAGCTCTTGATATTGTATTTCAACTGACACAGCACAAATACCTCTATATTTACATTTCTAAAGGTTCAAGTACTGAACTTTACAACTAAAATGCATATGGAATAGAAGTTATGTAATATTTGCATACAGCTTCTCTCATGATGTGTGTCGTTGATTTCCAGCATATTTTGTACATAATCTCATTTGTATTGCTTCTGTAAATCAGTTAAACTTCCAAACATCAGTGGAATGGAATATATCAGTTTTACAAAATACCTCTGGTGCCATATATCCAAGTGTGCCTGTTTCACCAGTCATGTCCTTTGGATTCTGTGCCTCCACACGAGCTACACCAAAATCAGCTATTTTGACGGTTCGGGATTTATCTAACAACATATTTTCTGTTTTCACATCCCTGTGTACAATCTTCTTTGAATGAAGATAGCTCAATCTGCAAGATTCAATGACATAAAGTTCAATGATAGACCAGTTAATAAAAGAAAACACCATGCAATTGCCAATACAACTCTGTGAATACAATCCAACAGGTAAGACTGCTTTCACTGTGTATGCCAGCACACAGTAGGCTAAATGATAGTTTGATTTTAACATCGATAATAAGCTAAATTAGACTGTGTGTACAGTAAAATAACCTCTTACAAAATACTTTATCCTTTTTTGGGAGTTTAAGGAAATAAAAATCACCCTCTTGAAAGGTCCAAAGCTAGCTGAATAACAACTTTAAAGGCCAATTTCTTTCGTCTATTCTTGATGAGATAGTTCTTCAGTGTCCCCCCGGCAAGATACTCTACCACAACACAACATGTCCTTGATGGCACCTGAATAAGGTCACCATTGAGAGAATTTTGTGCAGGTATTCTAAGTTCTGAAGTTCCCATTGAAGCTCCAATGAACTGCAACACCAAATCATATTAATATAAACGTAGGAAAGCATCATAAGCTATTTTTGAAGTGTAAGCGCTGTATGAATTCATAACTTTTCCATGTCCCAAACCCAGTATAATATGTCAATGTCAATACTGCAAATTTTTAGTTTAAACATGTTAACACCAGAATGAATGCAAAGAACATGCATTCACAAGTTTCTTTGAGGCTTCCAGTGAGAGGCAATGTTTTGAATCAACAGCTCAAACAGTGAACATGAACCAATGTGAACCAAAGGAATATAACCTTTGTAACATTTTGATTGTCAAGCTTGTGCCAGACTGCCACTTCTTGTTCAAATGAAACCCTTATTTGAGCAATTTCAGATTCTGTTTTGGTGCCTTCTTCTCCCCAATCCAGCAGCTTCACTATATAGATAACAGAATGAAATGAGTTCCGAGAAAACACCCATAATGCAAAGAAAACAAAAAGCATAGAGAGATAAGTCTAAAAAAGGGCAGCCACTGTTAAAGGGAAATACCATCACTATTTCACAGGAAAATAAAAGCATCATCATAATCAACAATATGAAGCAATGCCAACGGGACCTTGGGTCACTAGTGAGGTCAATGGAGTATGAAGCTATTGACCAAAGTTCCATGCTCACTGTGATCTGAGCCACCCGAATGACATGTTTCAAACAGGGATGAGGCCTTGCACAAGTCGTGGGTGACTTTGGTGGAATATATACCCCCTCAGATCTGGTGCCTGAGCAAAAGGAAGTCTTTGTTATCCAGTGCAGCCCCCAACCTCAGGATGTGTTTTAACTTTCTGGAAGCAACTTACAAAAAAAAACACTGTATGCTTCATCCTTGGCTTCTCACTTGTTGTAAGGATGAATGTATCCAATGGAAGTTTCATTATAACTAAAACTAGAAGCCAAAAATCAAAATTTAGGGACAGGAGGAGAACTCGACCAACATAGTAGCAGACATCTTATATGAATATAGACCATTGGTTGAATAATTACACGGCTTACTCTCAGAAAGTGACATCACTTTTTCATGACAGCTGAGGTGTACAAAGATATGAAATATTTTTATGTATGTAATTTTGGCATAACATGATATGAGATGTGCTCTATTATCATGAACCATATACAGCATGCAATGTGCATACATGCCAACAAACTATAATCGTTCTGTCATGTTTCACTATCCGTAGATAACTTCATACTTAGATTACATGCAAACAAGAAAAACGTTCGGTGCACACAACAATAGTGAACAGGCGCCCTATCACTTCAGAAGTCTTAAATTAGTTTTGGTCCCATTCTTCCTACATGCCAGAAAGGACTGATTTTCCAATGGAATTTTCTTGTATTAGATGAATAATCCCGAATGACTGTATCCTAGTGGGGAAGTTGCAATCACTATTCCAAGAACATGACAAGATTCCAGTCCTATCATGCCTTTTCAATGAATTTCCATTAAGTTAATCATAAAAACTTAACGATCATATTGGATACGCAGCTGAGGTAAGTATCCATGTGATTTTGTTAAGACGGATCCCTTTTGGGAACCAAACTTGATCATCAGGTTCTTCCTTCGGTCTGGGAGGTTCCTTGTAGTGTAAGCCAGCATTAGAAAGACCAAAAGAAAGGTATCGCTATCGCTAAGAGAGCAAGATGTATAACTGTAAGGTTCTACAGAAAACCAAAAGAAAGGTATTGCTATCGCTAAGAAAGCAAGATGTATCACTGAATGGCTCTACAGAAACTACCCTTCTTTTTAAAATACCAGAATATGATTGTTGCTTTTCATATGGACAGAATATTTAAGGCCTTTCTATGACAGGTAAACCTCCTTTTGAAAGATGCCGAGGTCTGTACATGCTCTTAAATCTATTTTAGGCCAAAAAATTACAGTTATATGAAGTAATTGGATTCAAATTTAGCTTCCAGCTGAAGACAATTTGATCAAACAAATGAGCTCAGGGCATAGAAGAAAAAGCAATAAACATACCTGCAACATCTTGGCCATCGTAAACTCCTCTGTAAACAGTCCCAAATGTGCCTTGGGCTATAATACTCTTGATATCCAGTTTTTTTAGGTCAATTTCCCACTCCTCCTTTGGTCTCCGGGCTTCTGCTTTCGTCCATACCCTGCTCAGATGCCTGTCTAGATTCGTCAGATCGATCTGATCTGCTCTGAAAAACTCACTCTTATTAGGACTCCGCCCCGCCTTCCCTTTAATTTCAAATTCATTGGACTTCCGACTGCTATTAGCACCGCCCTTCTCGTCTTCCTTTTCCTCCTGAGGATTCGAACCCCTGTCCATCATGAACATTGGATCCTGCAACCCAATCTAGAACCCAACTCAACGATCCACACCTGCCTCCTGAATTCGGCAACCCAGTTGAAAAATCAATAAATCTTGCGCTATAAAGATAGAGTTGACATCTCTCGCGACAGAAAATCAACGGCCGACGTAAGGGTGGGAGCCAAATCTGTGAACTGTGCAGCACCGTAAATACGGTGGGGAACGTTGACTAAACATGAGATAACTAGGCATCTATTTATAGATCTAATGTATACATATCTATCTATCTATCATTGTTGACAATTGGAATAGGAAGGCTGGATGACTATACCCAATATATACATATAACAATTGGGGTATAGTGATCTGCAGGTGCTTCTGCTCCTGGTTTTGCTGTGGGGTTTGTGGGTTTGGTGGTCAAAATTGAAGGCAGCAACACAACACCATATTTACATATGGTAATTAGACTAAGATTAATACTTCTCCCGCCGACAATTTGGAATTAATTGGCTGGTGATCCTTTGAATGAAGGCTCTGATCCCGCTGATTAAACCACGAACTCCCAGTTATCATTCATGTAAAGGCAGTCCCGGAGCAATAAGAGGAATCCTTCCCTGGCAGTGGTGGGTCATGTGAGGGGCTAATCTTTCTATGCGAATGCCAGATTTGACTCTTTGAACAATCCCGGCGATTTGACTCATTCGTTCATCGTTCCCTTGGAATCACTAGGTTGGAAAGGGGTTGGAGTCCTTGGAACGAAAAGGGGGGACGGCGATATTGGAAACTGCTAGGTTGTTTCTCCACATATCGATATAACTGCCTGATAACTGATTCTTAATTCGCGTATGTACTTTACTTACATATTTTAATAAGTCGTTGTCCTCGTTTAGTTTGTTAAGATAAGTATTTTAATTTTGCATTTATTAAGAATTGAGTTTGTTAGGATAATTTAATTTTGGAGTTATTAAATGTTTAAATAGAATTAAAAAAAATAAAAATGATGATTTAAAAAATAAAGGCTAAAAAGGAGGATAGCAAGGGAGTTTTTTTTATTTCAAGTGAAATATAATAAGTGATTTTTTAATTTTTTGTTTCTACGTTAGAAAGTTTGGGAAAATTCAGAGTAGTTCTCCTCATTTTGAGGATCATACCTATACTTGAAGTCATTACAACAATATACTTGTTATGAACTCAATATGTCACTTACAAGAATTGAACTAGGGTGGGGAGGATAACATATTCCTCCCAACTCCCCAGATGGGGTGTCACTTTGACGATCCATTCATGCAGATGGAAGGAGGTTGCTACACCACTTGGAGGCGTGAACCTCTATACGATTCTTCACGGGAAGATTCACATCTCATCGAGAGCAGGGTTATTTATAATTTCCATCCCTTGGAGCATGAGAACACTGAATGGAATATGGGCACTGGTATTGTGGAGGCGATGGGTAATTACTATATCTGAACTTTAGTTATGGTAGCATTAACACTGTGTTTTCTGACTTGCTATCTGGGAAGGCTAATTTTGTCGATGGAAGGTGGCATCATTGGTGTTTGGTTCTCTCGGGTGAAGACCCTTGCTTATCCTCAAAAGCTTAAATTCAACATAGTGTTCCTCCCTCGCAGAGGTGTTGTTGATGTTCTATTTGACTTTATGCCCTGAATTCAGGAGAGGTTGTTCTAGGAGAGGCAGTACTTCTCGTGGAAGGATGAACAACCAAAAATTTGATGTCGTGGCCTCATCTAATCTTGTTGATCATGGGTCTACGAATACTCCACCTCTCAATATAGGAGACCAAAGAATATTGTCCATGCAGGAAGTTGCAGAGATCTGGGGTTGTTGGGTTGAGTGGGTTGAAGTGGATTATGCAGCTATGGATGTTGGTCGTGGGCTTTCCCTTGTTCCTCCAGCAACGTCCACGGTTTGTGGTACTTCTCCAGTTGGCTCAGCTGACATTCGAGACACCTTTTCTCTCATCTGTTCTTTTCCCATTGACTTGGAAGATTCACAGACAGAGAATTATGATCTGCTCCATTCCTTCTCCATAGATGGGCTCTTTGGTCTTGTATTCGAAGTGCACAGTGAGGTGGAAGATACGAAGTTCAGCATTAAGCAGTTGAACCATTGCATTTCTTGGCTTGTGGCACTACATGCTAGCATGATTCTCCAATGCCTAGTTCTGGATATGTCTACCCAAGACTCCATCTTGTTGCACATCTCTCTTCCTCTGCCACTGGGATACCAGGGCTCTTCCCAGCATGATTAGGTTTCGCCTAATGTCTAGTAGTGGTTTTCTTTTGGGATATTGTTTTGGTTTCAGTCTTATTTCTCTAGCTCATAGTGGGACAATTATTTTGATGGACTTTTTAGATATCAGACATACTCAAATAATGTATTATTTTTTTATCCCTCAAGGTGGCTATAAGTATGAAAAATGGTTGCGATGGGTTGGTTTCCTCTCATGGAAACCCAATCATCAGCAAGACTGTATGTTTGTATATGACATTTTATGGCAAGTAATACAAAACTTTCTCACTTGCAAAAAACACAAATTCTTCCCGACTACCCGAGTTAAACCCAATTAAAATATAGTAAGTGATTATGCTTAGGGGATAGGCATTGTTACAAACAATAAAGTAAAAGTATTGACGGTCTATAAGGGTTGCAAAGGGATGTGAGATTAGGAAAGTAACAGTTGTTGGAGATTCCTCCATCATCATTCTTTCCTCCTAAATACTTCTCTTCCTCAATCTAATGGATTAAAGCATTTGGTTTAGAGAATTTTGGATTGGCTAAGTAATTTGAATCCATTTCCTACTTCCAGGTTTTACAAGATCATAATGGTGAAGCAAATAGCCTCGCCAACATTGGATCACGATTGAATGAAGGATTCATTAGAATAAAAAAGGGGGGTTCCAATCCCCATGCTTGTGACTTAATTAACATTAACTTGTCGATGGGTGCGACACACAAGTGGACTTATTTGCATGTGCAAAAGGATGGGCCATTATGGCCACATCCTTTGCTTCCAATCCTTTGTTTCATCTTGTTGGTAGGGAAGATTTTATGGTGCATGGTGTTGGGGATTTCGACTCTATGCAAGATTATTTTGGAAAGGTGGGCGTTGCTTCTCTTTCTCTAGGTTGTCTCACTCCATCCAAGTTTAGGGTCACTTCTCGTCATTCTTGTTTGCAGGGAGACACAATGGAAGTGTTTAATGGCATAGGTGTTTTTTATATCATTCTTTAAGGTGGAGGCTTCAATGACTCAGTGTAGTAATCACATATGTGTAATGTGTGAACTGTTAGAGATAAAGAGGTTATGAGAGGAGAATTGTGAATGCATAGCATGAGGTGATAAAATTGTATATGTAATGGAGTAAATGACATGAAATGTGGGAGGATAATTTGCTTGTGGAAGCTCAGGAGCGGGATAAGCATTGGCTCAGCTCAAGGTTCAAATTCATGCTATGAAGGAGATGGAGAAAAGCATGAAGGAATACATGTGAATTCAAGAGACTTGATTTCTGACTCTAGAAAAATTGTTGGGCTTGGTCGACTCCAAAATTGATAGTGTAGCAAGGTCCCTTAGTGTTTCTTCAAGAAGTTTCTAGTGTAAATCCACTTAGTCCGTCAATCTTCAAGATAGGACAACTATGTTTAAGACTCTAATTGTTAAATAGGAGAAGAATTTGAATGTCGTAGCAATAAAATTATATCTTATCAAGCCCTGTGACATGAAGAAATGCATGGACACCACAATTGAATATTTCTAGGTTGAAGAGATCCTCCATGAACCCACTTACTATTGTTTATTTTAGATTATTGTTTATTTTAGATTAATATGTATTACAAATTTTGGAAATTTTAGATGTAAATTATAACCATGTTGTCTATATTCATATTACAATGTTGGAAAGTTTAATAACAACTCTCTCTACTATAAAATTTCCATCATTATTAATATTATTTTAATATTAAAATGTTATTTTTTAAAAATGTATGAAACACACCTTACAAGTACACGTATGTAAAGCACGCACTTCTTTAGATAAAGGTATTTGGAAATATAGTTTTACACGTTTTGTCCACTATTTTGTCTCAAGCGTTACCACTTTATTTTTATGTTGCTTTCATGCCCCATAAAGTAAAATATTTACTACAAACTTGCTAGAACCCGTGTCCAACTTCTAATGCTTATTGTTGTTATATATAGTGAAGCATGTATGCCCTTAAAAAAATATTCAAAATATGAAGTCGAAGTTCAATTGTATTGGGGCCACTCATTTTTGCAAATGTGAGATTGTGGAGGGTGGAGCTGCTCATGGAATAAAGGATGTCAAGTAAGTTGGCAAGGTGGTTATGCAAAATTTAACTAAGTCAAAGATGATGAAGGGTAAAGTTAAATTATATGCTCTTAATTATGCCTGCCATAAAATCTAGAAGATTGTAAAGCCTAAGGATCATTATAGGTAGCCACCAAAGTTTACAATGATAATGGCAAACAATAATGCATTGAGGTCAAGCTTTGACCAATAAACTTCAATTGTAAAGCCTAAGGATCATTATAGTTAGCCACCAAAGTTTACAATGATAATGGCAAACAACCATGCATTGAGGTCAAGCTTTGACCAACAAACTTCAATTGAATAGATATAACTTTGCACAATCCCTGTGATATTGGATGTGTAGAGTATGAAGTTGATCAGGTTATTAAAAACATTATAGTATCAAAGAAGGGACCATTCAATCATAAGTGTTTATTTGAGAAGCTTATGAACAATACATTATCTAATTAGAGGTTTTTTTTTAGCATAAAGTTTAGGAGTGGGTTTTTATTTGAATTTTTATGTCGCACATTAGAATATTATGGTATATGTACTTTTGTTATATTTATATTGATTTAGTTAGTTTTAGAAACAAATTGTTTTGTTATGAATGTTATCTCGTTTGATATTTGAGCAAACTTTAAGTAAAGCATAAGTATAAATTTATTGGAGTATTTAAGTTCAACACAAATTCTAATCTCAATATATTTATTCAATTGTGATGGAACTATGGTGTGTAGTTTTGTTCAATTAACTCGGCATTGGAGCTTAAGTGTTTGTTCTACATCAATATCTATGATGATACCAAAGAAATCATGATTAGCATCTTGTGTCAATCCAATCTGAGTTTTGAAATCTATGGAAAACAAATTTTCCAACATGGTATTAGAACCCATGGTCAAGGTTTGGGGAAGTTTTCATCAAGTCGACAATCGTGATTTTGGGAAGATAATTAGTTGAGTTGAGAAGATGAGCAATTACTGAATTCAAATCTCGTGCTTAAAATTCTATTAAGTTGGATGTTAGAATTACTTTTGAAGGGTATGCAATATGGGGAGATGTGTAAACGACATCCTCATCTAGAATCCATGTTCTAGAGACTAAGTTGGATGGAAGGAATTATGTCATCTGGAAATACAAATACAAAAATATGTTGATGAAGTAGAATTTTCCGAAGTTAGTTAATGGCCAAGAGTAGCCTCCAAGGAGCCCCAAGGGTTAGATCTATTGTTGGATTCTCTTGTATGAAATTTCATAGAGGTCTTCAGATCAAATCCCATTCAATCCCTTAGGGTTATTAGTTGATATTTCGACTAGCAAATTCTACCATCCTCCATTCGAAAAATTGGAGAAGAGGGGGGAGTTTCATGGGATGATGGCAAGATACCAATGTCCTCACTAGGAATGCTTACTACGTGGGCAAGCGAGGAACTATATTTATCCCTAGGTGGGGTAGGTTGGGAGGGAAAGAGTACATCCAAGGAATAATGCACTATTCAATGATACAAATTACACATGTTTGGAGGTGAAAACAATATTAAGTATACAACGTGTCTTCAAGATGTGCAAAACATATGGTCGTAGTTGGTGGCAAGGTTAAGGAGAAAGACATTGTGGTTGTAGTCATTAATGGATTGATTAAGGTATTTTAACCATTTGTGGTGAGCCTAATTGTTGCAAGTAAGGTAGCTACTCTATCATTTGATGCACTTGGAAGACTACAATAAGAACAAAGGCTTAAAGGATATTAGAAAAGTGTCGGTCATAAAACATTTAGCACAAAATGAAAGAAAAATGGCAAAAATCAAAAGAAGAAGACTCCACAAATTGGAGATTGGGCACATAAAAGTTAGAACATTAGAAATGAAGGCTTATGATTTTATTAGGGAATGCTAGGGCATTTTGGGGAAAATATCATTAGTGGAAGAGAGAGCAATCCTCAGGTAACTAGAAAAAATATTTTGGACGGTAAGCATAGAAGAACAATCCAAAGAAGAAGCAATAATGAAAAAGAGGTGCATTTTTACAAGATTAATGATTTTAGATACCCTCTAATTATGAGTTATACATAATTAAATTTATGTGCCGCAAAGTTCATGTCCTACAAAAAGGGGCAGTTTGATACCTTGAAGGTGTGGTATCAAGGTGAGTAAGTAAGACTTAGAGATGACAACACACATGGAATTTTTGAAGAAGGAAATATCATTGTAGTAATGAAAATGTTAAGCCTTAGATACTAAGTTATTACATTTTCATTGTTATATTATTCTTGTTCTTATTGGTCAGCTAGACCCATTAATTGTAATTGTACCCTTTGTCTCCTATATATACCAAGGAGACCTAGTTTTAGTGAGCATCTCATCTTGTACATTTTTATATTGTAAAAGGAGGTTGCCCCCTCAAAGAGGATTTTCATTCATTCTTCTCTCTCTTTCTCAAGGCATGGAGTTATTTCTCTTTCTCTTTTTATGCTATGTTTTGGTGAGCATCTCATCTTGTACATTTTTTATATTGTAAAAGGAGGTTGCCCCCTCAAAGAGGATTTTCATTCATTCTTCTCTCTCTTTCTCCAGGCATGGAGTTATTTCTCTTTCTCTTTTATGCTATGTTTTGGTGCATAACATTTGGTTTCAGAGCTTACGATCCTTGGGTTTGGCTCCTTCAAATGAGTCATCTTGGTATTTTCGCTATAACTTTTTTCTAGATAGTTTCAAAATATGAAAATTTTGGGAGCCTGAGGAGACACATCAAAGCACTTGTGGTAAAAATTTCATATTTTGGTTCACTATACTTTCGAAGATATAGCCTATGGAAATCAAGGTTTTTAATTAGTCCTAGTATTAGTCTCAAATGAGTCATCTTGGAATTTTCACTATAACTTCTTTATATGTTTCAAATAGTGAAATTTTTTGGAGACTAAGGAGACATAGTGAAGCATGTGGTAAATAATTCATGTTCTAGTTTGCTATACTTTCATAAATAGAGGAAGTGGAAACTAGGGTTTTTTACTAGTATTGAAACTAGTCTCAAACTAATGTTCTTGGTAAAATTGTCATATCTAAACATAGAAAAGTCCAAATTGAGTGCAACCAATTCCATTGGAAAGAAGACCAATTATAGTATTTTGGGTCAAAATTTCAGAAGTAGATCAGAAAAATTGAACACGTGGAAGGTCGTACAATTTCGATCTCTTGAAAGGCACAAAAACATCAATATTTGGGAAAGTTACCATAACTTTCTCTTGGCACATTGGAATTTAGTCAAACCTATGTGATTGCAAATAAGACATATTAGGCTACTAGACTCAAAGGGGCCAAAATTTCAAAGATACTTTAGGAGAAATATCGACCAACAAGATAGTCTACAAACCAGGGTTTTTAAAGGTATGTTAACTTGAAATTAGCTTAACTTTTGATTGAAAGATATGTTTTTGGTAATCTAAAAACTGTGTTAAAGAGAAAAAGAGGATTATTATTATTTTTTTACATTGCAAAGGGTTCTACAAAAAATGATAGTCCTTCTAAACCTCTAGAGAACTCACACATGACACCTGAAAGTGAAGACTTAGGGTACCAAGGAAGAAACAATTTAATGAAATAGGTGATATTGTGTTGAAAAAGGTTAAAAGTTGGCACATTTGCAAGAATTACTTAAAGGGGAAATGGATCAAAATATGGAACAACTATATAATTCCATGAAAATAATGATATTACATACCCTAAATGAGAGGTTCCCCAAAGGTGATATCAAGACACAAGGAAATCATGAAAATATGGAGAACAAAATTGTTGAACCCCAGTCAAATATGGGGAAGATTTAAAAAAATGTGGAGAAAAAAAAGATTGGTCCCAAAGTCAGGATTATTCATCAATCCAAGATCCGCATAATTAAGGGTTCAACTCGACACCAAGGGACTACTTAATTCCAAAGATTGATATTAGGAAATTTGATGGTAAAGATACCATACATGGATATTCTAGATGGAGCAATTCTTTGATATACACCAGGTAACAACTTTACAAAAGGTAACTCTTACATCATTTTATTTAAAACCTAATCAATTTGTTTGGTATTAGTGGCTTTATGAACGAAAAAATAATTATATTGTCTCTTGGTCCATTTTTACGAATGAATTAACACATTATGGGGATATTAAGAGCAACACATTCTGATGTAGGAGCATTTTCCCTCCAAAAACAACCTTGTTGAACAGACCTAAGGGGTCTTTGAATTTACTAATGGAGTGGTTTCCCTAAGTTGAAATTATTGTAATTTCTTATGTTTATTTGAATTCTAGAAGGATTGCATAGGATAGAGTTTATTGGATTGAGATGATAATATGTAATCAAATTTGCCTTGTTAAGATAGATCTCGATATTTTGTCAGAGATCTTAGGGCGATATGTAGATCTCTTGAAGATATTGTGGATTTGAGAGATCCTAGAGATGGGTTGCAGATTTCAAAGAGTGTGATTAAGATTTGAAATTGATTCACAGTTCATATATCCTATTTAATTATGTAAGCCTGTGGGAATTAGAGAAGGGGGACAAGACAGGGAGAATTAGACAAAGAGAGAATAGGAAGAGTGTAAAAGGCCAAGTGTTTCCAAAAGGCCAAGCAAAGGCTAATTAATTGTAAATTAGGCTAGGAAGGCTAAAGGCCTTGTGTAAATTGTGTATAGAGATTCATTAATAGAAAACTTTGTGTTTATGGGCTCTCTATGTTAGTGTGGAGTTGGATACCTTTCCATCGTGTTGGTGTCCCTGTGTTAAGTTATTAAAGTCAATATCATAATTGTTGATGAATGCAACTATGTGAAACATTCTCCAACTTACAAACTTGTGAGATGTGGATCATTGCAGCTATGTGAGTCTTTCTCTCAACTTACAAACCTGAGAGAAATCCTCTAAGAAGGGTATGCGGTTCCTGCCTGAGACAGAGCTAGGAACATAGAGATGACCTCCTCCATTAAGAGATTTGAGAAGAACTTTAGATGATTATCCAGTGGGAAAGGCGATCTGTTGAGTTGGACGTGCCTATGGTTGAGCACAAGGTGAACGTGTGAAATCCCAAAGTGTTGGGTGCATCATCATGTGAAAAAAATGAAGATAATGTATTAGCTTCCTCTAAGCAGCAGAGTTGATGAGAAGACTCCAGATGATTCTCTTGTATGAGGCAGTGGGAAATAGGATCTGTAGAGTGGACGTGCTTGTGGACGAGCACATGTAAATGTGTGAAGATCTGGTTCTTCTATGTAATGCAGTGAACCAGAGATATGACATCCCTATGGATGTGCCCCTAGTGGATGAGCACTAGTAGGTGTATCAGATCCTTTGCTATATATTGTTCAAGAGCCAGACCTACCTATAACCCTAATTGTTATGTAAAGGGTACAGGTCGGCCCCACCTTAATGTGATTAATAATAAATGTAAAAGATAATTAATCTGGTTAATATTAATTATAATAATAATAATTATTATTATTATTATGTGACTTAGAGAGGTCGGCCCTATTGAGCCAATAGACACTTTTGTTGATAGGAAAAGTCTAATATAAGTAAAGGAATATTCCCCATTGTGGAATCATATATTTCTTGTGTGTTTGGAAATTTCAGCAAGTACACTTCCTTGGGAAAAGTGCACACCTCTCTTGGGCGCTAGTCTTCTAGGGTTTGAGCACCCTCTTGTGTGCTAGGTTTTATTGGTGGTAAGGGTCTTTCTCTTGAAGAATATAGCAAAGGATTTGGCTAGGCTTTATTCCCTTGTTGAGAAGGGTTTCCCAGGATACATCTTGTGTTCTTGTGCATGATGCTTCTTCTTGTGATCTTGGTTGCTGCAACATTTATGGTTATGGTTAAATGCTAAAATGGAATGAAATTCATTCTTAACCTAACATATTGAAAACTCAACATGGTATTAGATCATAGGTCTTGAAAAAAACCATTGCACAAGCATCCACCAAGTCTCAGTCCACTTTTTGCAGAACCATACGACCCTTCTAGGGTTTTCAGAAAATTGTGTATGACCTCCTTTTCAGTAGTGTTTCAACCCTTAATACTTGGACGCTAGGGATAATTTTGGCATAGAAGAGTACGACCTGATACAACGCATCTCCAAAATCTCTCAGAACGAAATTCTGAGAAATTTTGATTTTTGGCCCTAGGGTTTCTAGGGTGCCGAAATTTCTTGCAGAATATTAATTCTGGGTTTCTAAAGAAATGTTTTTCCTGAATCAGCAAGCATATTTGTGATACTATCAAATTTATTGTTGGAAGTCATAAGTCCAATATAATCCAAGGTTTCTAAATCAATCTAATCATTAGGTTTTAAAATTCTAGTCGGCAAGTATTTGAAGAAACCAATCAAATGAAGAACATAACATTAGTAGAAGATAGGCTTGATGGAGCAAGCAACTTCAGCCCCTGGAAATCAAATCTTCTAGTCACTCTTGAAGAAGATGATCTCTTGGATGTGACAACTAAAAATCTACTAGCCACAACTACAGATATAGAGAAGAAGATAAGAAAGGAAAAGGATGTCAAAGAAAGAAAAATAATCATCTACTCAGTAAGAGATCACCTCTTGCCTCGTATTACCAATCTGAAGACAACATATGATATGTATGAATCTTGTTGGCACAGGGTAAAACCTAGGGTTCAACGCTCAAGAGCACACCAACAAAACCCTAACTACCGGCCCTTTCAGCAACACCTGCGAAGAAGATGAAGTCTCACCCGAGGTAGAGGCAGGGGTGGTTGCAAGACTCAAGTGTTTGCAACCTTAGTTGGGACCCAGATCTGTGATTATATTACTTATAGAGCACTTAGCATCGATCATTCATGAACATTCAACCCTTATTATACTTCACAGATAGCACAGAGCATCGCAACATTCACTTAGATCTAAGATAATTCAACACTTAGCAACAATAAAATAGATAAGATTCAATAGATCGGCACTATGCATCTTCATACATATCAGATCTAACATTCATACACATATAAGAAGCACAAAGCATAAGTAGATCTATCTAAATATATCAAAGCACTTAGCAAAGAAAGAGATAAACACATCAAGCCGAAGCACAAAGCATCACACACAGATTTGCGTGGTTCACCCCCACCCTGGGGCTACGTCCACCAACTCTTCTTCTTTATTAGTGTCTTTAATCGGTTACAGCACAAAGCCACTCAAAACCCTTACTTCGCACAGGACAAAAGATCTGCACATCTCGCTAGATCCTTCTTCCTTGCACTTCAACACAAAGCCTTCTACAACCTCTTACAACAACTTGCACTTATCTTTGCAAGCCTCTTACAATCATGCACATAGAATTTACAATCCACATCCGATCACACATATCTAACTACTAGCACTAAGCTATGGGTCATCCTTACATTGCCTAAGTATCTATTTATACATTACAAAACTGGGCCTAAGTGTGGGTAAACTCACAGGCCGACATCCCTTTCCCATTACATTAACCCAAAACCCTAAAAGGGGCCCAAAAGTGGACCGAGATCCCGTGATCTCTGCTTCGCTTGGAACTCCTTCTTCGACTAGCTGTCGAAGTCCCAAAATAGGTCAAAATGTCCAAGGTTATCCCAAAACTTGGTCAAGAGCCAACAGGCCCCCAACACTCACCTGTGACTCGTCTTGAGTCACTCTGGTCTACGCAATTCTGCTTCGAAAGCCCCGAGCTGCTTCGACGTGCTGTTTCGATGTGGCCTCTTGCTAGGTGAATTCCAGGATCACTATATTGTTTATTGGTCCTTCCAGGCGTTGTTCTGCAGTGATGACGACTTGCTCAAGCTCTGCTCCCTACATTTCGATATCGGAAAATAACATGCATGCCTTGTCTTTCACTGGTTGGATTCGCTGAGTGACTTCCATCACTTTGCTCTGGATCATATGTATCTGCTGCTGAGCTGTGCGTTGTTCATGAGATCTTTTCATTCTATCCACTACAGATAGGGCCTTCACCTGCGCCTGTAATGTATCTACATGCTGCTTTGCTTCCTGAAGTTGTGACTCTAGTGCCTGTAACTCTGGATTATTTGTAAGGTTCACATAAGTCTGGGCGCTCTGGTTACTGAGTTTCTTGTACTCCAAGGAAAGATCTTCCAATCGGTCAACTGCACTGCAAGCAGTTGCTTCTCATTGGTCTCTTATCTCCTGAGGGGTCTCGGGCACAACATGGAGTTCTAGATCGACAATGCACTGTTACAGCTTCTGTATAACTTCTTTAAGTTGTGTTGCCTGCTATGGAACTCTCTCTTTAGCCTGTACGTCGATAACAGTCATAGAGCGGAGTGCTCTGTTGACTAGTTCCTTGACTTCAAGATGCTCTATGAGCAATTGTTCCTTGCTTTGTTGTAGCTCTGCTTTCTCTTTGTCCCACTATACTTGAAGAGAAATTTTTTCTCGTTTGACAACACTGCCCTGCTAAAAAATTACTCCCTGTACCTGTGCCAAAGTTTGGGTGGCTTGTGTTGTGTCTTCTTGAGCTTGTCGAAGGTGAGTTTCGACCATATCAATAATCCTGTGAAGTTGAGCTAGCTCATCTCCTGGTTCTGCTGTCCCTACTGTCAGAGGCGCAGTGGGGACTGCATGGCTAGGCTGGAGTGCCTGATGCACTTCTTGGAGTTCAATCTATATACAGTTATACATCTACTCCTGCTTCACCTCCTGATTCTCTACTATCTCTTTTGAAGCGTCATTTACCACTGCAACAATGAAATCAAAGTCATCCAACATGAGGGCAGTTCGCATCTTGGTTACAGGGGTTCTAGGTTATTTTCGGGAGGAAGATTTCATAGGTGAGACCTTCCTTTTCTTCGACGAGTCTTCTTCATCCCTAGGCGGTGGTACTTCACCTTTCTATTGTTCAATTTCTGCGCCTTCTATCTCTTCGCCATCACCTCCTTCGTCTGGTGTGATAGAGGTAGTCCTTACAGATGCACTATCTACTTTGTGAACCTCTTCAGGCTTCTTCATTTTGCTTGGTCCCGGTGTATCTGGTACAGTATCTGGGGTATCAATATCGGATAGCTCTACAAGGTTCGCCGGAATGAGAAGGTTTGCTGACCAATCCTTGGTGATCTCTTCGATGTCTTCCTCGGTCAACTTGTAATAAGACTGCAACTGTTTCTTATGTTCATCAGCTTGCATTGTTATATAAATGAAGTGGTGATCCGTGTTGAACTTCATTAAGGGTTTGAATCTGTGGAGTGTGTTCGGGGTAATGCGAGGTGTAGCCTAGATGACGGTCTTTAGCTAGTTGTAGTATACGTGGAAGACAACATTTGACTGCCATTGCTTGCTCATATCGGTCGAGTACCACAAGGTACTGAACCTCACAGCCAAAGGTTCAAATGGCTCGGTCTCTAGGAAAGTGGCACCCTCTGGCATCTCCCATGCTATGAAGGTGATAAGTATGAGAAGCCAACTGAAATGGAACTCATACCCTTGGTCTTGTGCTTCCCTACAATCTAGTTCGAGCTGATTCACCAAGTACTTCGCCCATTCATTTGAAGTCCTTCTGCGCACTTCCCTGCGAGATCAACTACGAATCCAGTCACTTGGGTGGGCTAGTTCTTGCGAACTAGCTTGCCTGTGATCAACTGACAAGAAAGGTGCACTGCGTCGCTCTGAATAGAGGCTACCTTGTAGCCTCGCATGCCCTTCTCGACATCACCATAGGTTTCTTTGATCTTCGTTGCTAGCGCTCTGTTTGTGGTCTTTCCAGGATAAAAATCCTATGGGTCAGGGCCTTGCATGATGAGTCCTATGATCCGATTAATCAAGGTTGAATCTACTGTGACACGACAGTTCAACCACAAGTAGCCTCCGTGATAGCAAGACATAAGCAACTTTACGCATGAATTCACCTCCTGGTGCTTGCCAAAGTGCAGGATCTTCATGACATTCAACAATGTTGACTGCACGAGGGTATGGGTCCAAGACTGCGGGACGATCTTCGAGTTATTTCCCTTCATCTTCGTTAGATACTTGTGTGGGGTGAGCATGATGTAGACTTTCCTGTTGTCGAGGTTGAAGTCGCTAAACTTCAATGCTGCGAGCTTGTCCCGATTGGCACGAACTGCGCACACCCCTTTCGGCAAGTATGCAGTGCCCATAGTGTTAGCTCCCAAAATGAACCCGTCCCTATGTTCACATTTTGTGGTGGACAGCATGGCTATTGGTAGTTTTCTCAAATTAATTTTGAGTTTTTCTAGCTGCAAGACTTAGGTTTTGATTTTTGTCTTAGAAATAAGATGACCCATAAAAGTCTTCTCTTCAAAATTTTCATAAAATGTTTTCAACAGCTAACGCGTGCTTAAAAGATGATGGTTAAATGGTGAAAGTGGCAAGTTCCAACAGCTAAGGAGCATTTCTCACGGGGTGGTGCACTGGTGAAAGCAGTGAGTTTCAACAGTTAAGGATCGTTTCCCACGGGCCGTTAGCTGGAGAAAGCGGGAATCACATGCGTTTTATCCACGTTTCTAAAAATCTAATGATGATACGATCATCCCACGTCATGCAAATCCAGAATGATGCGCTGGTGAAAGTGGGTAATGATGGAGACTCGGGTTTGCACGTCAAAATAGGATTACAAAGCGGATCATGTTCAGTGACGCATGCTGCACACTCATGGCGCCGGAAATGGCAAATTCGAATCCATTAACGCAGGTACAGAGGCTATACTACCTGGCTGACAACATCAAATCGGTTCATCACTTCACCAACATGCATAACTCTCAAATGTATGCTAAGTTTCTAATTTTGAAAGACAGAGCCGACTCCCGAGTGCTTTCAACAACACAAGACTTCGGCCCGAATAGCAGTTGTGTGTGCAGAATCGTTTGGAATTTTGGGTTGTAGATGGCAAGGAGACGCAGTGGGTCTTTACTAATAAAAGAGTTAGACAGTCTATCTTTCCTACAGATGCATCCAGAAGTCCAGAAACACTTCTCAAACGCAGGTTGAATTGAATTTGTTGAGAGGTTGCAGAATGGTTGCCACCAGTCGACAGCAGAGGCCTTTGCTAAAACATTTGACGGGAATAAGGCTCGTGTTGGGTCCTTGGAGTTCATTGTAGATGAAGCTGCCATTGCTGCAGTGACCAACCTACCAAGATCGGGCCAGAGTTGGTTTAAAACCACTGCCACCAAAAATTTAAACTTCAGAGCTTATTTGAAGGAAGAGTTCAGGCATAATGCATGGAAAAAGAGCATGCCAGTTTCCCATTTGGAAGATGATTGGCAGGATCTGTTTAAGGGCATCCAAATCTACATAACCTCGGAGGGCAGGTATGACAAAATCATGATGTATCATTTCAAGCTCCTAGACCATTTCACAGGTAAAACTCTCCTCAGTTTACCTTTTTTCTTACATAAGAGTTTAACTAAGGTCTGCAAAAAGATCAGGGATCAACCCCTAAGCATGAAGAATACTCTGTGCCACTTTGGCCTTATTAAATTGATCATTCTAGAGGAATTAATATAGAAGGGAAGTAGTTGGCATCATTTTCTATTTTGGGAGGGCTTTGAAACTCAGACTCAGCCCGTAAATGAACAGGGGAGAGGTGGAAAGAAACAATTGACTCCTCAAAGTAGTTCGAGGAAGAGGAGGACCCTACCAGGACCTCCAGAAGATAGAATCTCTGGTGTGAAATCTCACAGGTCAAAGAAAAGATTGAACTTTGAAACCACTACAGAGCAGCCTACAGAGAAGAGAACAAACATATTAAACCTGCCCTACACAGACTCAGAACCAGAGCAAGAAGATGCGAGCCCTGTCATCAAAAGTCCTGAACATTCAACTGAGTTTACACAGAATTATGAGACCTTTACTCACACAGAGGAAGGAGAAACATCAAAGAGCACTAAGTCGAAGAAAACACAGAAAATCAAGCATCTAAAAGAGGTAATCGCTCAGCAAGAGGTCTTGGAACGGGTAATCAAAGAAAGATACAAGAAGCTGTATGATAACTTTGCAAAAACCAACGCTGCATTTGAAAGACTGGCTCAGGAAAGTGTTAAAGAGAAGAAAAGAAAACAGAAGATCACCAAAGATTACAATAGTCTATGGTGGCTTGCAAAGCGCCTTAAAAGGAAGATCAGAAGATTGAAGCAAAAACAAAAGCAAAAGTCCCACCCAGATTTGAAAGTGCTTGCTCAAGTTGTTGTTAACATGCAAGGGGAGAAATCAGAGACACATTGAGTTTTGATGGAATCACAATTTTGAAGGTGAAAACTCGTTTTTGGCTAAGTCAGAGCTTTCACCAGTGCACAACAAAATTTTACGACCAGTTAGCTGGTGAAAGGCAGCGCTTTCACCAACTAACCAGCAAATTATAAAGCGAGTTAGCTGGTGAAAGCTGGAAAATAATTTTTGAAGCCAAGGACAGAGAAGGTCAATTTTTACAGATTATAAAGAAGTTCCAGAGTATCAAGGGGATATCAGCTCGCTTGAAAAGGACTATGCATCAGGGATTCGAGGGATTTTTGAGAATCACATGCTAAACAAATTTCCTCAAGTATCGATTATGAACGTTGAAGAAATCCAACTGTCAAGACAGGTGCCTTGCCATGTTTCATTATATCACAGATTCCAGGAGCTGAAGGATACAGATGGCAAATTTTTGAGACTGAAGACAATTCGAATGATAGTTTAGTTATCAAGCCTTTATTATCAAGTTGTTTAGTTAGATTTGAATTGCTATTTTTAAACACAGATCCATGTTTTTAGGATCTGTAAAACTGATTGTAAGAGGCTATAA
>ML776901.1:1476508-1488304 GCA_009831015.1 Picea engelmannii | reverse complement strand
TTGCATTTCAGATCTGCATATATGTTTATGGCTGTATAATTCATTTTCTTTTCTCGTTCTTTCATTAAGTTTCCCAATGGTCAATTAATGCATGCAAATAAAAACTCAACCATAAGTCATTTCGAAAAATCCTGACGGATCAATACCTCAGGTGAGACTTCATATGCTTCGCAGGTGTTGCCGAAAGGGTTGGTAGTTAGGGTTTTGTTGGTGTGCTCTTGAGCGTTGAACCCTGGTTCTACCCCTATGCCAACAAATGGTTCTGTTGTTGGGACCCAGATCTGTGATTATATTACTTACAATGCACTTAGCATCTATCATTCATCAACATTCAACCCTTATTATACTTTGCAGATAGCACAGAGCATTGCAACATTCACTTAGATCTAAGATAATTCAACACTTAGCAACAGTAAAACAACTCAAATCCAATAGATCGACACTAAGCATCTTCATACATATTAGATCTAACATTCATACACATTTAAGAAGCACAAAGCATAAGTAGATCTATCAAAATATATCAAAGCACTTAGCAAAGAAAGAGATAAACACATCAAACCGAAGCACAAAGAATCACACACATATTTACGTGGTTCACCCCCACCATGGGGCTATGTCCACCAACTCTTCTTCTTATTAGTGTCTTCAATCGGTTACAGTACAAATCCACTCAAAACAATTACTTCGCACAGGACAAAAGATCTATGTAGCTCACTAGATCCTTCTTCCTTGCATTTCAGCACAAAGCCTTCTACAACCTCTTACAACAACTTGCACTTAGCTCTGCAAGCCTCTTACAATCATGCACAGAGCATTTAAAATCCACATCCGATCACACAGATCTAACTACTAGCACTAAGCTATCGACCATCCTTACATTGCCTAAGTATCTATTTATACATTACAAAAGTGGGCCTAAGCGTGGGTAAACCTATGGGATGACATCTTTTCCCCATTACATTAACCCAAAACCCTAAAAGGGGCCCAAAAGTGGACTGAGATCCTGTGATCTCTGCTTCACTTGGCGCTCCTTCTTCGACTAGCTGTTGAAGTCCCAAAATAGGTCAAAATGTCCAAGGTTATCCCAAAAATTGGTCAAGGGCCAACAAAGCTTTAAAAGGAATGTTTGAAAGTGAAAACACTCTCAGAGCTCTTACCTTAAAGAGCCAACTTCAAAGTACCAAGATGACGAAGGGTGACATAGTTGCACTCTTCTTTATGAAGTTATAAGATATTAAAGAACAACTAGAGACCATTGGGGAAATCATATTTGATAGAGAACTTGTCTTAACCACTCTCCAGAATCTTCCAAAATCATGGGAACCTTTCATTCAGAGTATCAGTGGAAGAGAAGCTCTACCAACCTTTCATCGACTATGAACAAATTGCACTCAAGAAGAACTTAGACTTAGAAATAGAGGAGTGGAAGATTCTTTAGAAGAAAATCACGCTCTTTCTCTTCATACAAAGAAGGGATGAAAATTCAAAAGAAATTTCAGGCAAACATTTAAAGGTGAAAAGTCTTCATCCAATCCAGGTTATCAAAGAAGAGATGTTTCAAAAATTTAGTGCTTTAGATGTGACAAGTATGGAGAGATTTCAAGAAAATGTCCAACCAGAAAGAAAGGGAAGACAATATGCTTCCACCACTGACATTGATCCAGATCCACCTCAAAAGAGTGAAGAGAAGAGAGAGGAGAAGTACTTCCTCTAAAAGGACAGGACTACAAACTAGGTAAAGCATTTGATCTCTAATTTTATAGTTGATTTCATTTTTCAAATAAATGAAGGATATTATTCCTAGTACAAGAGATCTCAAACACTTGGACCATTATCCCTGGTACGGGAGTCCAAACCATATTTAATTTGTTCATTATACAAGAACAAGAAGAAACGTTGTCCTGAAGAAGAGATAGCCTTTCAAAGATCCAGCGAATCTCAAATTGAGATTGACAGTAAGACAAATACTTTCTCCCCCTTCAGCAGTTCAAAGAGAGACATACCTTATTCCAATTGATCCAATTGTTCCAGTTGATATATTCAAAGATATTGCAATAGGGCGTAAAAGTTCTACCTAGAATCACTCTGCAAAGAGGCAGAGAAACATACAAGCCTCTCAAGGAACATCCTGAGAAAGAAAAATAGATTTTTGAGCTATCCTTCAGTCATGAGCCATTTCATTGATGTTGAGCCTCCTTGTCTTAAAAAAGCAACAGGAGAACAGGTATGGCAAGATGCCATAACAAAAGAATACCAGTATGTCTTAAAAGAATGATGTATAAGATATTGTTTAGAGACCAGAAGGGAAGCCTATAATGACTTCCAAGTGGATCTATAAGATCAAGCATGCAGCTGATAGAAGTGTTGAGAAATACAAAGCAATATCTATAGCCAGAGGTTTCTCACAAACAGAGGGAGTTGTCTATGATGATACACTTGATCCAGTAAGCTCGATACACTTCCATCCGTACTACCATCCATGAGTTGGAAACTATATTAGATGGATATATTCTTGACGAGTTTGGGTTTTAGCAAGAGTTTTGCTGGTCCAAACCTATATTATTACAGTGTTGGTAACAAGAGCTTGATTTTGATGACTTATTCATAAATCCTTGTTGTTGGTTACAAGTAAGCTTTGACTTTTGATTCCAAGACGAAGGATATGACTATGATGCACCACTTCTTAGGACAAGAAGTACGACAGAGGACTGATGAGATTTTTCCTAAGTCAAGGAAAATATACAATGGGAATATTAAAGAAGTTCAGTATGACAGAATGCAAAACCACTGTGATGAATCTGAAGAAAATGAATGATGATGATTCAGAGGAGACCGATTCACAACTAATTGGATCATTAATGTATCTGGTTAACACCAGGCCTGATTCATGCTATGCAGTGAAAGTGCTTAGTCAATACATGAGTCAGCTGAGACAGACTCACTGGATAGTAGTAAATCATGTATTGAGATATATACGAGGCACAGTTGGATATGACCTGAGATATGCCTCCAGTGTGAACTTAATTTTGCAGGATATGCCGATATAGATTGAGAAGAGAGTACAGTGGACCGGAAGATCACATCCGGTTGTTTTCTTACCGTGAAGTCTACCATGGTTTCCTAATGTAGCAGGAAACAAAACACTGTGGCCTTGAGTACCACAGAGGTTGAGTATATAAAAGTGAGTGTGCGAAGCAATGTGGCTTCACAAGATTCTAACAGATTTACTTGACCATGAGATGGATCCTATGATGATAACCAAGAGCCATGTGTAAAGATCCTTGAGAACCCAGTGTTTCCTAATGGATCGAAACACGATGAGATGAAATATCCTTATATCAGAGATATGATGCAGAGGAAAATCGTACATATGCAGTAGCTTCCTACACATGAGAAGATTACAAACATCTACACCAGACTAACTTGGTGAAAATGCCTTCCTAATTGAGAGGGAGTATTGATGACTCCAGCCAAAAACAAAATTCAGAGAACATCTGTATGAGACTTGGTATGATGAAGAATGCCTCCCTAGCTAAGAGGGAGTGTTGATGAATGAAGCTATGTGAGACATTCTCCAACTTACAAACCTGTGAGATGTGGATCATTGCAGCTATGTGAGTCTTTCTCTCAGCTTACAAACCTGAGAGAAATCCCCTAAGAAGGGTACATGGTTCCTACCTGAGACAGAGCTAGGAATGTAGAGATGACCTCCTCCATTCAAAGAGTTGAGAAGAACTCCAGATGATTATCCAGTGGGAAAGGCGATCTGTTATGTTGGACGTGTTGTGGCTGAGCACAAGGTGAACGTGTGAAATCCCAAAGTGTTGGGTGCATCATCATGTGAACAGAAATGAAGATGATGTATTATCCTCCTCTAAGAAGTAGAGATGATGAGAAGACTCCAGATGATTCTCCTATGTGAGGTAGTGGGAAAGAAGATCTGTAGAGTGGACATGCTTATGGACGAGCACAGGTGAACGTGTGAAGATCTGGTTCTTCTGTGTAATGCAGTGAACCAGAGATATGACATCCCTATGGATTTTCCCCTAGTGGATGACCACTAGTGGGTGTATCAAATCCTTTGCTATATATTGTTCAAGAGTCAAACCTACCTGTAACCCTAATTGTTATGTAAAGGGTATAGGTTGGCCCCACCTTGATGTGATTAATAATAAATGTAAAAGATAATTAATATGGTTAATATTAACTATAATAATAATAATAATAATAATAATTATAATGTGACTTAGAGAGGTCAACCCTGTTGAGCCAATAGACACTTATGTTGATAGGACAAGTCTAATATAAGTAAAGGAAGATTCCCCATTGTGGAATCATATCTTTCTTGTGTGTTTTGAAATTTCAACAAGTACACTTTCTTGGGAAAAGTGTGCACCTCTCTTGGGCACTAGTATTCTAGGGTTTGAGCACCCTCTTGTGTGCTAGGTTTTATTGGTGGTAAAGGTCTTTCTCTTGAAGAATATAGCAAAGGATTTGGCTGGGTTTTCTTCCCTTGTTGAGAAGGGTTTCGCAGGATACATCTTGTGTTCTTGTGCATGATGCTTCTTCTTGTGATCTTGGTTGCTGCAACATTTATGGTTATGGTTAAATGCTAATGAACTTCATGCTTAACCTAACATATTGAAAAATCAACAGGAATTTCCCGGAGTGTTGTGCAGGTTTCTGGGTTTAAAGTTGTGTCAAGAACCCTTAATTCAGAGGAGGAAGGATTGATGAAACTGATTTAAAATAGATTAGGGCCAAGTGATAGTCGAATTTGAGTGGAATCGGGATGAGCTAGAGTTGAAATCCGACTCTGTGTGCAAGTGAATCGAAGATTGAATACATTCAAATAATAGATATCAAATCCCTTTGCAGGCGAGGAGAAACAATGACTATTGGATCAATATTAGCGGTTAATCATGATCGTTGATTTATCAAACCGAGGTTGTGTTTGTGTGTTTTAACTTTGGATGGTCAAGATTATATCTGGAGTGGCTTTCATCGAGATCGATGGTGGGAGTCAATTTTTCAACCAAGGTTTGATACTCCGAGGAGAAGGATACTCCAATGACCATCAGAGTATAGATTTAGAGTCACCGTTGGAGGAATACTGCAATAGGTGAAGTCTGAAAATGGTCCATATCTATTCGAAGTAGCCTAGATAAGAGAATATAAGAGGGACATGTGGTGACATCCTATTAAAGTGAGGTGACTATCAGAGGCAGTGATGATCAAAAGACTCAGTGGAAGCGAGATTTCAAAAAACGGTACAGATCTATTTGGAGCAACCAAATCAATGGTTAAGAGGTAGACATGTGGTGGCATGTGATTGGAGTCCAACCATCGTAGTGGTACAACCTCATCAGATTTTGATGTACCTAAGGCAAGGATCAATAAAACAGATCAAATCTTTGATCAAATTGACGGTTTAAAATTGTCAGAGTTGTCCTAGACGTTGGAGTTTGAAAGTCCAGAGGGGTTCTAGCTTATCAGAGCAGTATCTATCGGGGTGTGGTACCTCTATAGTAATCCTAGAAGAGATTTTGAATTCAGGGTGACTCAGACTAGAGGAATTCTGGAAATGACACTGTGATACAAAGAGAACAAAGGAGAGCATGATGGTCATACAAAGGGTTAAGAGTCGATGGTGATAAGTGCTTGGTCATAGCCCACGTTTCTATGAGGGTTAAGTGCCTAGATTATAGTGCTTGGGTATCAACACTTGGACGAGGATTTGGTCATGTGATTAAGGAATGGGCACCAAAGGATGAAGAAAATAGCACGTGACAAAAGATCTGATAATCTATTATAAAGGAGAATTTGAGCTTGTATTAAGAATTTGAGAACAACTCGAATTGTGTAGTTGCAACAAAGTTATTCCATACTTTGTATCTATGGGTTTAAGGTCGAGAGGTCATCATTTTTGGTATCAGAGTGTAGTAATTAAACTCTTTGGAGTTCTATAAGAGATGTAGAGAAAAGAAAGAAAGTTCAACAAAGGAACTTTGAGACTGCAGAATTGAGAAGAAATGTTTAGAAGACAAGATCTTGAAACAGATCTTGGAGGTAATGAATTTTATGAATTGAGATAACTCTTGTTAAAAAAAACATTTATGTTTGTAGGTAGAAGCAGAAGGATAAAGGGTAATAATGAACATCCCTTACATCCAATATAGTTGTGACATAAAGAGGAAGGCACAAGAAGCCTTAAAGAAGAATCTTGTGGGAGAAGGACCCTCACAACAAGGATAAGTTGTGATAATTTCTTGAAGAAAGAAGACCAGTGCAGTTCTCAAGAGGAAGTGAGTGGAGTGCAGAAGCCCTCAAATTTTGAAGCTGAGGAGTAGGAGTGCTCAAAAGGTTATAGGAGAGAGAACCAATGATACCAAGAGATCAAGCTCGGGAGGAAGATTGATGAGGTATTGAGTGGTAAGGTGTAGATACTTGCTAAAGAGGAGGCTTGATGCAACTCATAGTGGATAAGGAGAAGTTCACAAAAAGGATGAAATGGAGATGACTATTGATAGTCATGATAGAGGTTCAAAGAGAAGCCATAGCAAGAGGAAGGATAATACCAAAGTAGTTGATAAAAAGTAGATGAGTCAAGAGGAGTTTGACAGAGAGTTTGCTGAGATAAAATAAATAATCAGTATAATTATGGAGCTACTACATGGAAGAAATGAAGACCAGAGGAGAGGTTGGAATGTGAGGAAAAAGGTCAAGTGGTCTATTTTTTGATTTTTTATGAGGAAATTTATGCACATGGTGAAAGTTTTCATCAAAACAGAGGAAAATCTAATGAAAAAGAGGAGGCACAGGTTGAGTGCTTCATTAAGAGAAGAGAAACTCAGAGGAGCTGATTTTAGACAAAGGTTTGTGATGGAAGAGGAAGTTCACTTTTGTGAACCAGAGCAAGGATCATTCCTTGGAGAGGATGATGATGGAGATGTGGAAGGGAGACCTGTTGAGAGTCTCATGAAATATCAATAAAGTTCAGATCAACATAAGAGGATGATGTCAGAGGCATCAAATGGGACTGCAGGGTCTTATGTTTTTAAAACTGATAATTTTTGTGTGTTTG
This sequence comes from Picea engelmannii, assembly GCA_009831015.1. Lineage (NCBI taxonomy): Eukaryota > Viridiplantae > Streptophyta > Pinopsida > Pinales > Pinaceae > Picea > Picea engelmannii. The sequence goes on along the minus strand of ML776901.1, from coordinate 1,481,217 downwards.
TAGGTAGCCAGAGCCAAGAATATGTTATGAAGGAAGAAGAGACTACATTGTTTCCTGAAGGTGATCAGGATCAAGATCATTTTCAACAAAGTTGTACATAGTTTGAGAGACATGAAAAATAACTTGTCATAACTGTGAACCATACAGAGATGTCTCATGAAGACAACCTTGACGATGAAGAAATTGAAGGACAACACTCAGATACAATCCTATTGGATTATGAGGGAGAACTAAGGTTGCTGGAATAATAGCTAGAGAATCCTAAAGGAGAAGAATAATGCATTGCAGTTGCAGACACAAAACATCCAAGAATGATTAGTTGTAGCATTATAAGTGAGGAGGATGAAGTTCAAGGCATGGGATTGTCTTCTGAAGATGGAATTTTGCTACATACACAACAAAAATAAGTAGACCAAAAGATTGTCTTGAGAGGAAATAAGAAGGATGAAAGCAACCAGGAGACTCCCAAGGATAATTCATAAATTCAAGAAATAACTTGTGTACCAAAGAAAGCAACAAACTACCTATACAATTAGGAAAAATATGGGATGTTAACAACCATTCAATTGGATGATGATGAAATTCAAGAGTTGGAAAAGAAAATTGTTTATTTCTTTTGCAGGTACAAATAAGGGTGAGAGTTCTGAAAGCAATCAGTTTTCCATAAAGAAGAAAGGAAGTTGGATGAGACAACAAAGTGTCTCAAATACTTATGGAGAAGTGTATGAAGAAGAATGGAGCAAGAAGCTTAATGGAAGACATATTCTGAGAGAGGTTGCATACTTTGAAAAGTATTCCCATGGGCTTGAGGACATCAGATAAATTGAAGACAACAAAGAGATTATTGATGCAGTAACCTGGATAAAAGAGAGAGATGAGGAGATGACAATAAGATCCATACACCTTATGCATACAGAAATGAAACAACAATTTTGCAACAATACCATGGACTAGAAAAGGGCAGAGGTGAATACTGAAATTGATGAACTGTGGAAGCTGATGATGAAGAAGTCTAGATGGAGATACCATGGGATGAAAATGACAATCAACCACATGTTGTAGTTCATTGAGAGATATTATGTCAGCAAGGTAAATTTCAAGCTAGCAAGTAAGATATGGGATCCTAGAAAGTCTCAAATAGAGATGAGGCAACATGACAACAAATTGAGTAAGAAAAAAAAAATAAAGTTTGGGATCTTGGAAGATGGAGGAAAAAAATGAAGAAACCATGCAATAAAACATATGGACAACATACAAAATGGAATCAAAGAGGAGTGGAGCAATTGAAGACTCATTATTAGGAGATCATGAATTTTTTTAACCCTAGGAGTTTGATGCAGGAGCATTTTCCCTCCAAAAACAACCTTGTTGAACAAACCTAAGGGGTCTTTGAATTTACTAATGGACTGGTTTCCTTAAGTTGAAATTACTGTAATTTCCTATGTTTATTTGAATTCTAGAAAGATTTCATAGGATAGAGTTTGTTGGATTGAGAAGATAATATGTAATCGAATCTACCTTGTTAAGATAGATCTCAAGAGTTTGTGAGAGATCTTAGGGTGAGATGTAGATCTCTTGAAGATATTGTGGATCTAAGAGATCCTAGAGATAGGTTACATATTCCAGGGAGTGTGATTAGGATCTAAAACTAATTCACAGTTCATACACCCTCTTTAATTCTATAATCCTATGGGAATTAGAGAAGGGGGACAAGATAGGGTGAATTAGAAAGAGAGAGAATAGGAAGAGTGTGAAAGGCCAAGTGTCGCCAAAAGGCCAAGAAGAGGCCAATTAATTGTAAATCAGGTCAGGAAGGATGAAGGCCTTGTGTAAATTGTGTATAGAGATTCATTAATATAAATCTTTGTGTTTATGGGCTCTCCATGTTAGTGTGGAGTTGGATACCTTTCCATTATGTTGGTGTCCCTGTGTTAAGTTATTAAAGTCCAGATCGGACTTTCCCAGAGTGTTGTGCAGGTTTAGGGGTTTAAATAAGTGTTAGGAACCCTCAATTTAGAGGAGGAAGGATCGATGAAACCTATTTAAGATAGATTGGGGCCAAGTGATAGTTGAATTGGAGTGGAATAAGGATGAACTAGAGTTTAAATCCTACTCTATGTGAAAGTGAATTGAAGATTGAATACCTTTAAAGAACAAAGATCGAATCCCTTTGCAGGTGAGGAGGAACAATGGCTGTTGGATCAATATTAGTAGTTAATCGTGATCATTGATTTATCAGATCAAGGTTGTGTTTGTGTGTTTTAAATTTGGATGGTTCAGATTAGATCCGGAGTGGCATTCATCTAGATGGACGACGAGAGTCGATTGTTCGATCGGGGTTTGATACTTCGAGGAGGAGGATACTCTGATGACCATCAAAGTATAGATTCAGAGTCATTGCTAGTGGAACACTTCGATAGGTGAAATATGAAAAATGGTCCAAATATATTTGGATTATCCCAAATCAACGACTATAAGAGGGGCACATTGATCTAGGGGATCAAATTTTGCTCAAAATTCAAAGTGTTCGGAATCACTTCAAATCGAATGGGAGCGTAGGCCTCATCGTTACGAACCCAACACAACTCATTTGGGTTCAAATGGATGTCAAGAGCGAGAGATATCACGTTCTGTTCAAAATGACAAACAAGAAAAAAAAAAGGGTGCTGACCGTACAGTCCGTACAGATGCTGACTTGGCAGGTCGTACGACACGTGGCAAGAAGATGTGTGGACAGTTGGCATATTATGTGGCATGTTTGCAATGAATGAGATGGTGACACATGGCCCAATCAATGGCCGCCATGTGTCACACTCATATTGGTTTAAAACTTATGCATTTAGCAGGGTTCAACCCCGCGACCTCTAGGGCAGGGGAAGAGACTTGGGAAGGGCCGCCGACCGACGCACCACCACATGTGCCTTGTACTATAAACGACGCATATTATATTTATGTTGAAATGTATTATATGGTGGGGGCGGACCGGGCCGGGGCTTAGCCCCGGCCCTTGGTCCCGCGTATATACGATGTGACCACATACTATATGCGCACTCTATGCATAGCCCTTTCATTTGAACCGCGGTCGCATGGTATGCGATGTGACCACATACTATGTGCATGCTCTATTGTATAGCCCTTTTATTTGAACCACCGGTCGCATGGTATGCAATGTGACCACGGGCACGTCTATGTTTATAACTGTTTGAACTTTGGCCCTTTATTTCTATTCGCGTGGTCGTATGGCGCTTCACATGCCCACGGGCCTTAGATGGTTAAGGGCCAGTGCGTAACCATGCGACAGTTTGTACCGGTCGTGCGATTACACCCGGTGCCAAGTTTTTACGCTTAAATATGCGTGTGGGCTAGGTTGAGCCAACAAGGGTGCGTTTTGTAGATGCAGAGATAGCAAGCTTGAAGGGGGGCCTTCCAGGAAGCCTATCTTCTTCAATTTTTGGCCAAACGAGGCGTCGAAAAAGCCCAACTAGGGGTTTTTGGATGTTCTGAAGCCATTGGAGGAGTGTATTTGGAATTTTGAGCATTGTAAAGCACATTTTTGAGAACTTTGAGAAAATAATACAAATGATCCATTGGAAGCTGGACCAGGAGATGTAGCCCAAGAGAGGGGTGGACTCCTTTATCATTTGCTGTGTTATGTGTTTTCTGTTCACTGTTTTTGCTGCTATTTATATGCATCTTGAATGAGTAAATCCTATTAAAGTTGTGTTGCAAAGTTGATCCATTTTCATTTTAACACATAAAATTTAACTTGCAAATATTTTCAAGAATACAAGTCTTCTTTATTTTTAGATCAAGTTGGTATCAGAGAATAGGTTTTTGAAGACTTGATTATTTGGAAGTGTTTTGTTTTCTGATGCTCACAAGGTTGAAACTCACAAGAGGAGAAGGTCAACTTGTAGAGACAATTTCTCATCCTTCAAGGAGGAAGCATATATCATCACCACAAGTTTCAAGGAGGTATTCACCAAGTATGGATCATGAAGAGAGTCATGAACTTGTTCCTGCAGAAGATGAAGATCTCAGAAAGGTTGTCATGGAAATGAGAGAGATGATGAAGATCTTGATGGAAAGGAATACAAGGTTGCAAGGTGAAGGCTCCAACCCTTCAAAGCAAAAGGGAGACAGTGGTGATAAAACTCCAAATGGAAATGGAGGGAATGGTGCTTCTCCACCACCCTCACCTCCATCTTCTTCTTCTTCTACCAATTCAAGACCTCTTCCAAATTCTCCAAAGGGACATGGTAAAACTCCTTCACAAATTCCTTCGTTAAAGCTTGATATTAAATTCGAATTGCCAATGTACAATGGAGAAGTTAAAGCTGAGAAATTAGATAATTGGATTCGTCAGATTGAGGTGTATTGTAGGATACAAAAAATTCAAGATGATGAAACTAAGATTCAACTTTCTTGTTTAAGATTGGATAGTGCAACACTCATTTGGTGGGAATCCAAGACTCAGGAGGACATGAAGAAACATGGTAAAATTTTAACCTCTTGGAATGATTTTATTGTTGCAATTAAAAGACAATTTTACCCATTGGCATATACGCAAAAGGCTACTATGGATTGGCAAAATTTTAGACAAGCTAAAGGACAGAATGTGCAAATCTTTACTCAAGAATTTAGGAGAAGAGCTTTGGTTTTGGGAGTAGATTTGTCTTCTCAAGAAACTTTACTCAAATACATTGGAG
>ML776901.1:1437833-1473264 GCA_009831015.1 Picea engelmannii | reverse complement strand
AGATTTGCCTCCTTATATGCAAATGTATGCAGTTGTTAATGTTGAGAATTTGAAATTGTATGAGCCTCCTTTGATTGATGATCAAGGAGAGCATGTTCAGATTCCTTCTATAGATGATTTTTCCCCATAATATCTTATAGAACCGCATGAAGACACCATCCTTGACAGGAGAATGCGAACTTCAAAACGAGGAAATGTGGAGTATCTTCGAGTTGGTCTTAAAGGTACTTATCCAAGCAAAGCCAAGTGGATTGAGGTTGGAAAGGTGAGGGAGCTATACCCTCATCTTCAGATAGACTAAAAATAGTTTTTTGGAGGTTCAAAATCTTTCCAATGGGGAGGTGTGATCCAGGGGATCAAATTTTGCCCATAATTCAAAGTGCTCAGAATCTCTTCAAATTGAATGGGAACGTAGGCCTCATCGTTACAAACCCAATGCAACTCGTTTGGGTTCAAACGGACGTCGGGAGCGAGAGATATCACGTTTTGTTCAAAATGACAAACAAGCAAAAAGAAAGGGTGCTGACTGTACAGTCCGTACAGTTCGTATGGACGCTGACTTGGCAGGTCGTACGACATGTGGTAGGCAGATGTGTGGATAGTTGGCATATTACATGGCATGTTTGCAATGAACGGGATGGCGACACGTGGCCCCAATCAATGGCTTCCACGTGTCACACTCATATTGGTTTAAAACTTATGAATTCAGCAGGACTTGACCCCGCGACCTCCGGGGAAGGGGAAGAGACTTGGGAAGGCACGCCGACCAGCATGCCACCACATGTGCCTTGTAATATAAATGACGCATATTATATTTATGTTGAAATGTATTATATGGTGGGCGCGGACCGGGCCGAGGCTTAGCCCCGGCCCCTGGTCCCGCGTGTATACGATGTGACCACATACTATATGCGCGCTCTATGTATAGCCCTTTCATTTGAACCATGATCGCATGCTATGCGATGTGACCACATACTATGTGCGCGCTCTATTGTATAGCCCTTTCATTTGAACTGTCGGTCGCGTGGTATGCAATGTGACCATGGGCGTGTCTATGTTTATAACCGTTTGAACTTTGGCCCTTTATTTCTATTCACGTGGTCGTATGGCACTTCACATGCCCACGGGCCTTAGATGGTTAAGGGCTAGTGCGTAACAGTGTGACAGTTTGTACCGGTCATGCGGTTGTGCCTGGTGCCAAGTTTTTATGCTTAAATATGCATGTGGGCTAGGTTGAGCCAACAAGGGTGTGTTTTGTAGATGCAGAGACAACAAGCTTGAAGGGGGGACTTCCAGGAAGCCTATCTTCTTCAATTTTTGGCCAAACGAGGTGCCGAAAAAGCCCAGCTAGGGGTTTTTGGACATTCTGAAGCCATTGGAGCAGTCTATTTGGCATTTTGAGCATTGTAAAGCACATTTTTGAGCACTTTGAGAAAATAATACAAATGATCCATTGGAAGATGGACCAGGAGATGTAGCCCAAGAGAGGGGTGAACTCCTTTATCATTTGCTGTGTTATGTGTTTTCTGTTCATTGTTTTTGCTGCTGTTTATATGCATCTTGAATGAGTAAATCCTATTAAAGTTGTGTTGCAAATTTGATCCATTTGCATTTTAACACATAAAATTTAACTTGCAAATATTTTCAAGAATATAAGTCTTCTTCATTTTTAGATCACACATGGTGAAGTCCTATTGAAGTGAGGTGACTATCAGAGGCAGTGATAATCAAAAGACTCAATGAAAGTGAGATCTTGAACAATGGTGCAGATCTGTTCGGTGCGACCAGATCGATGATTAAGAGGAATACGTGTGGTGGTGTGTGATTGGAGTCCAACCATCGAAGTGGTACAACCTCATCATATTCTAATATACCCAAGGAAAGGATCAATGGAAGAGATCAAATCTTTGATCATATCAATGATTTAGAATTATCATACGTTTCCTAGATGTCGAAGTCTGAAAGTCTGGAGGAATTCTAGCTTATTGGAGTAGTAGTTGTTGGAGTGTGGTAGCTCGATAGAACTCCAAGAAGAGAGTTTGAATTCATGGTAAATCAGACCAGAGGAGGTCTGACAATGAAGCTTTGATACAAAGAGAACAAAGGAGAGTCTGATGATCATACAGAGGGTTAAGAGTTGACATTGATAACCGCTTGGTCATAACCCGAGGTTCTATGATGGTTAAGTGCCTAAACTCTATTGCTTGGGTATTATCACTTGGATAAGGATTTGGTCACATGATTAAGTAATGGGTACCAAAGGATGAAGTAATTGGTGTGTGACAAAGGATCAGATAATCTGTTATAAAGGAAAATTTGATCCTGTATTGAGAATTTGAAAGAAACTCGAACTCTGTAGCTACAAAAGAGTTAATCCATACTTTGTATCTATGGTTTTAAGTCCAATAGGTAATCACATTGTTTGGTCAATTGGTAAATATTTGGAAAAGAGGTCCAATTATAAGCAGATTCAACAATTCCAAAAGCCAAGTCTCAATGTAAAGAACATTCTTGAGGATAATTTGTTAGATCTCTTTATGGGCACTTTAAAGGAGAGAATTTAACAGGAGGTGCATCTTTTCAAACCAAAATCCCTATAGCATGCTTTTAGTGTGGCAAGGAAAGTGGAAATTAAAAGTATGGCTACTAGAAGGGTGGCCACTAACAACTCTAGAGAGCACCATGTTCCCTCTCCTAACCTTACTCAACCTACAAGGTTGACACCTCAAAAAATGGATGAAATAAGAGCAAAGGGAATATGTTTCAATTATTATAGCAAGTACAATAAGGTGCATAAATGTGATGAGAACTAATTATTCTACATATATTGTGAAGAGGAAGAAGATCAAGAATTGGAATTGTTGCAAGATCTAGAATTGGAAGAGACTACTCCAACAATACGTTGTCATGCATTGGATGGCATCAACACTCAAACTCTCAAGATAGAAGGATATATAAAAATAAAAAGGTAACAATATTGATTGATTCTAATAGTACCCATAACTTCATTAATTGCAAATTAGCCAAACTTCTCAATTGCTTTATATATCTAGCACTAGAGTTTCAAGTAATGATTACAAATGGAGACACCATAAATTGTTCAAGGAAGTGCCATAGTATTAATCTCACTATGGGGGAGTATCTACTAGATAGTTCAATGATTGCAATCCAAATGGGTGGTGTTGATGTTGTATTAGGGGTACAATGGTTACAATCATTAGAAACACTGGCTATTAATTTTCATGAGTTTTTCATGAGATTTTCCTTGGAAGGAAAGGAAAATAAACTCAAAGGTATCCAGGGGAAACCATCTAAAGTGATAATCTCTAATATCATGAAAAAAATGTTAAACAAGGGAGTCATGGACACTACTACCCCTCACATTGACATGAGTGGTAAATGATATATTTGTAGGGGGTAACACACCTTATTTTCTTGGCTTAAGTGTGGTTGAGCATAGTGGTCCTCCTTCATGGATCATGGTGTTCTCTTAATGGTTGATTTCTTGATGATTTCATGCTCCTTGGTTGATGATCTTAGTTGTTTTCTTGGGTTTGTGGTGGATTACTTAGATGCATGCTCTATCAAATTTCATATTGCATGGATTAATTCACTTGGTGATTGTTCTTCATGGTTATGTGCACGATCATATGGAGGTGTGGCATATGCCTTTATCAATTTGCTTATGATGTTTGTACTTCATGGTGTTGCTTGTTTCACTATTTATGGGGTATGGTGATATATGATGAATGAGTTCTTTCGTACTTATGATGGTGCTTAATGAGATAGGCAATACAACCCTTGCCTTTTTTTCTTGTAAAATGAGATACAAAAGGGTTTACAACAACAAACAATATTATAGATAAACATGCATAGGCAACTTAGATCAAAATGAAATCATGTCAAGAGTCATGAAAGGATCATTTTTTGTTGTTTTGCAAATAAAAAAGGAAATTGAGATAAAGATGATTCCTAGCTTCTTATAGGCCACTAGATAACAGTGTTTACTTTACATAAACTCATATTAGAGGACAATCATATTTGATTCCTTGTTGGGAAAGTACTATTGAGGTCGTTTGAAGTTTTAATCCACCATTTAGGCTTATCAAGGAAGTGCCTTGAGTTATTTCCTTGAATAAATATTGCAACTTGTTAGATGCACCAAATCCATTTCATGGAGTTTGATTATGGAATTTTACATCCTATTTATACCTTCAAAATAAGATGTGATAGAGTTTTCATTTCAAACTTGCAGTGGATTTTTATAGAGCTTGACTCCTATAAAATGTTTCCAGCATAAACAAAGTTCATTAAAGCATATTTAAGGGCTCAGAAAAGAAGGAATTTTCTAGGGATTTCATCAATTGGCTTTCCACATTCTTCTACATATCTCTCACTTGTTGTAAAATACATAATAAAAACCATATAGTTGAATAATTCAATGAAATTTCAACATGAAATTGTAAGAATGATAACAATGGCAGGCTAGCATATCTCCTATCACCCATTGTTCAAAACACTCAATTAAGAGGTAACACAACATTTTTGCTTAACAAAAACAAATAATCCTTTCACTGGCCATAATACTTATGATAAAAATCTCGATCTACAAAAGTTGGTGTTCATCTGATTGGGTATGAAAGGATGGTGTTGATGGGTCCAAATGGAATATCAAGCAGTTGAGGGAAAATGCTTGATGGAAGGTCCCAATTAGACCTACTCTCGTTTGGGGTAGCGCTTCCAACTAGTACGTGGGCTTGGTTTCCACTAAGGATTAGCATAAATGGAAAAAAATTAAATCATCCTCCATGAATTCCGTTAAAGAACTAATCGAAATCTCTAAAATAGAACTGAAATTCACTATTCTAATATATTTCTATCCTATCTTACCTATCCCGATTAGGAGAAAAACTAGTTAAATGAATACAATTCAAGATAACATTATTGACAATAGAAATAATTAATGTCAATAAACGACATATTAAAACAATGAAATTGTAGATATGATCACAAATAGTTGCAAATAAGACCTGTAATATCATCATTGTACTCACCAAAAATCATAAAAACATAATCATTTCAAACACTGAACATAGAAGTAGTTCATCTGACAAGTATTCAAAAAAATTAAATAACAAACACATATAAAGAATAGTCCCACATGCATTTGACCAATGATCTCTAAATGCCTTATGTGATATATATATTCCAAAATAATATAATCATCACTCTATACAACGATACAAATTCCTCTATCTTTGGTAGAGCTCTCTTTTATAACAAACGAGAGACTCTTTAGATTCTGTAAATGTCATCATATTAGATAACAATTACACCTTATCATTTCATATGCCCCTATTAGGTGTACAACCCAAATTTTAGAGAGAGAAATACTTATTACATAATACAAAATTTATGAGGTCTTATTTGATTCTATGACGTCTCTGTAGGCCTTCCATAATTTTAAGTTATTCAAGACTAAATCTATTCTATTGAGCTACATCTTCTCTACCTGTAGTTCACCATCACAGATTCTGGCAACTATTTCTGGTTTTATGTCTTGTTGAATCCTTTTGAGGTAATCTTTTGTCAATGTAATTAACCTTGTTGGTTTCATCAAATATTCGTTAGAGACTTCTTGTTCACCTCTTTAATTCGATCAATAGATTTCTTGTTGATTTCTCCTTGTGTCTCGACTTATGCAGACCTCAACCCACGTGGGGATGCTTCATCTAAACTTTGCATGACTTGCATTCCAAACCCTTCTAAATGATCATCTGAAGAATTCCATAGATTTTTGCAAGCCTTGGTAGCTAGCTGTTGAGTTCCTTCAATATCTTCAAAAATCGTTTTCCAAGAGTCAAATAAGACTTGATCTTTCAACTTTTTCTTTGCATTGTATTTGGGCAATGTACCTAGTGGTTCAAGATATAAAATTTTCCAATCTACAATTTTGTCAAATGCATCTTGAGCCTACTTGTATTTGTCTTTTATTTAATCTATTTGGTATGTTAATCTTATTTGATCATCCTTGTATCTTTGAATTCTATTTAATGTACAAAATCATTCTCTTTGCACTTTCTTTATCTCTTCATTCATAACGCTAGCTTCCTCTTTTACAATTCTTCTGATAAGAGCCTCTTTGCTGCTTTCCTTTATGATTTTTCCAATTTTTGTTTTTCTTGTTCAAGGCCAATAATATTGTGTCCTTGCTATTCTGAAAACCTAGTTAGTTCTTGGTGTTTTGTTTCCATGCTCGTTATTTCTTGTGCATGGGTTTCTTTCAACCGTTCTGTCTCTTTTGAATGCTCTAAATTTAGAGCCTCCAACTCCTCTGTATGTAGTTGTTTAGCTATGTTGGAATTTCTATTAAACTTAGTTTCCAAACTTTACCTGTGACCCTTCAATTGTTATTCCAGTTCAACGATCCTTGTTTTGTAGATGTCTAATGTGGTACTCAACTCACATATTGACACAAAGTTAGCTCCTACAATTGCTCTTAGTGCTAAAGTGTTCTCCAAGGCATTGACTTGGGGATCTGGACCTAATTTCTATACAATCTCCTTGTCAAAAGACCCTTTTTTGAGGGATATTTCACCTCTTTTTCTCTTATTTGATCTCTTCTCAATTCCTTTTGTTGAATTGTTGTAGTAGTATTCCCCAACCACCATTACAACATCTTCCAATTCTAATAAATGGGATGAGTAAGAAAATTTCCCTAGAATTGATTTCAGAGGAGTACAATAATGGATAGGTATGTTCACTATGATGACACTTGGGTTTGCTCCACTATTCCTTGCCTTGTCCATCTTCCTTTTATTATGCCTTTCAATCTCTTCAAGGTCTTCTTCCTTTTTCTTTATTTCTTCTTTAGATTTTGTTTTTTATTCTACTTTTGCAGCTCTTTTCTTTTCTTCCTCCAACTCTACCTTTTTCTTTTGTTTAGATTCATATTTTTCCTTCTCTTCTATCTTGGCTTTCTTATTGTTTTCTTCATCAACCCTTTTAGTTGCTTCATCCTTTTTTTCTCTTTTCCTCCTATTTTTTTTTCTTGTCTTCCTCCATTTTCTTTTTTGTTTCTTCATGTTCCTTTTTTTGTTTCATTTCCTCTTTTGCCTTCTTTCATGCTTCTTCCTTTTTTTGTTGCTCCTTTTGTTTAATTTTTTCTTCAGCCTCCAAGGCCTTGTTATACCTCTCCTTTGATTTTCTCTATTCTTCAATCTCCTTCTCCTCTTGCTTTTCTTTATCTTTGGCTAAAAGCAATCTAAATTTCTCTTTGGATATTTTCCTTTTCTCTTCCTCTTCCCTATGCAATTTTTATTTGGCTAGTTCATCAAAAAATCTATTTAGTACTTCTTCAAAGGAAAAGGTTCCTTTGAAAATTTCTTCTACAAAATTCACATCATGTGCCATGGGGTGCATCGACCTCATTGCTTTGACATGTTCTTTTACAATCCCTCTCAGATCATGTCTTTTGGGTTCCCCTTTGCATAAATAAATTGCTTTCAGGGATTCAACTTCCTTCCTATCACAAGGACCATTTTTCAAAGTGAATATTCCTACATTTATTAGGAACCTAGGCGATAGATTTTAGTTGCTTGCTGACAAAAACGATGTTATTCCTGCCTCCACAGTTTGATATGAAATTTCTCTAGCCAACAAATTGTTAGGGACATGTTTTGGCAGGAGATGTGGGTGGTTGAATATGATGATAAAAAACACGACTAAGAAGTATTCCCATATATCATAAAAATATATGGGAATATCCTTCAAGGCTACTATGGATCCTTCAAGGCTACTATGGATCCTTGAGATATTCTATGGAGTGGGTGGTTGAATATGATGATAAAAAACATGACTAAGAAGTATTCCCATATATCATAAAAATATTTCTTATATTTTATATCCCATAATTATGATTAGTATACATGTATAGGGGGAAAACCAGGATTCCACTCCCATCCCAAAGCAGGAAAATGCATTGAGGAAAAAATAGTGTCAATGAAGTAAGCAAACACGTAAAAAAATAGTTTCTTCAAACCTGAAGCTTCTTGGGAATTCTTGAAGATGTTGAATGCAAGGATTTGGGCCTAGTTGAAGACATGCCTTGACTTAACTACATAATAATCCATCGGTGTCCATTCCATCTGAAAATGTGTGTTGGTTTCTTTACCATACAATCTGCATATCATGGCTACCAATAATCGATAGGGTCTCTTTAGATACTGCATTAGGACTAATTGGTCATCTTTGTTGGCAAATTTTGTCTATTCACCCTACCAATCCTCCACGAGTTTATCAAAGTCTGGGTGGTCTGCCAAATTTCTATAGGAATGGCTTGTTCGGGGAAATGTCAGATTCCTGTAGATGGTACTTGATGTGATGTCACCTGGACTGAGAGAAGCTATCAGAACTCTAAATTCATTCACCACAGTAGTTGTGTCAACATCAATATGAGAACCCACCTCCTGACATCATTGTATGGAAACAACATCAGACTAGTAGCTATGGAATATATCTCGATTTTCCTATTGTTGCAATATACTGCTATGTCATTGTCCTCTACAGGAAAATATTCAGTGTTAAAGATTTTGTACATCTCGTCCCACCTTGGACAATGCTCCATTCTGTTGAAGTAATTTGTGTCAGATAGCAACATGTCATCTGTGTTTCTAGCAAGTGTAGGTACATTTGTTGGGGGAGATTTTCCTCTTCTTTTATATGGTCACGACATCTTGTTACCTTAGGTTTCTACAACATATGAGATTGCAATAACTTTATCGAAATGTTAAAACTGAAATAAAATATCTCTTGAACAGATTATATACATGCCTAGTGGATTCACTATTTCACACTGTATATCCTAGTTGGCTTGATAATTCAATATGTGAAGCTCCTTTTGCGCTTTAAAATCTCAAATAATGCATAATAAGGATTTCAATTTAGGTTTTAACTGTTTCAAATTTGACCCAATCTCTATACAATTAATATGAATGGGATACAACCTGCAATGCACAATAAAAGTACATCCTCATTAATTTTTTTAGAGGGAAGCTTCTTGGGCTTGTGTCGTCGGGTTAGAGTTTTCAAATAATGTTGTCGGAGATGAGTCATTGGAAGGGGCCTTTCCGATAGTTTTTTCAGAGACGAGTCATTGGAAGGGAACTATTGGAAGGTTTAATTTGGGAGGAGTCCTTATGATAGTGTTGTCAGGAAGGATTTATCAAAACCATGCTATTAGGAAGGGGTTCACGAAAGGTGACAAGATGATTGATATTTTCGAAGAAGATTCCCTAAGGAATATTGATGATTCTATATTGGGAATCATGCCAACACATGTTTAATAAAAGGGGAAGGTATAAGCATTTGTATTTGGATAAAACTTGTTAAATCAAGAAATTTAAAATTTAAGTTCGTGAGGAAAATAGATCAAGCCTTATTTTCCTTGATTGATTCTTTAAGGCGACATTTGTCAGAATGAGTCTTCGAAAGGGAACTATTGGAAAATTAGATAAGAAAAACTGAGAAATTTTTTTGAATGACTATCGTTTCCGACCTCAAGCCAGGTGTTAATCAAAGATGAAAATGATAGTGCATAAAATTCATTAAAGTTGTTGGGTGTAAAATCTTATCAAATTATGCCCCCGGGGTGTAGAATAATCGGTGATGGAGTATACTGTTAAGGCACTCCGTTATGTGAAGTCATCAGTTCAAAATTCTCGATTTACCTTATGTGCTGCATGAGGGGTCGTGTTGACATGACTAGTGTTATAATGGTAGAAAAAGAATAACACGACCATGTGTCACGCGAGTATGTTCCTAACTAGTTGTTGATTTCCCTAGTCAACAAAAAAAATCTTATCAGATTATAAGAACATACCTTTCAATACAAAGTCTTCAGGAAGTAACCAAATGAGGTTATGGTTAATTAATCTTCATGATAATCTTATAGGGAGAGAAATGTCAGGAAGAAAAAATCTCATGGGAGAGTCTGATAGACGAGAGTCAGACACAGTGCATCCAATAGGCCACTAGGCTCAAGTTTTTTGGAAGAGAGGGCATTGTTAACCGTGTTTTCAATTTCGATGGAATAGCTTGATAGTATTGTCAGGAATCATTTTTTGGCTTAATATTAAGGTTATGACGAAATATCCATCTGCCAGTAATAATATAATGAGCTATTAGATCGATAGGATCTCAAAATTCTTTTGCATAAGGCCAGGGTTATCACGAGAACCATAGGGGTTCCAAATGCATCGAAATTTGAAAAAGGAGTTGTTTGATCAAACAAGATAAAACCATAACTTAGAAATCTAAGAGACTAACTAGATAATACAATAGAATATTTATTTTTTACATCCTACAAGGCTACCAGACTTGATCAACCACTATGTAATCATAGTATTTATATGGAAGTTTAGATAGGGGGGGCCATCAATTTATGCCAAAATGAAAGGAATTTAAGGGAGTTGTTGCAACCACAACAAATGGTGATTCACTGGGAATAACCAATTATCTCTGCTCTTCGAATGTCCAAGATCACATTGGAGTTTGAGATTTAAGTTTTTGAATAAGTGTGACATCTTACCTATTTCATGGGTTCCACATCAACCATCATTCTTTCTAAAAGATATTATAAAGTAATGAGAACTTCAAGATTCTCATCCAAGTATTCTCTGTAAACCAAAACATGGGATTAATTAATCGAACTTAAACCCACTCACAATCTCTGTTGGGCTATGACACCACATTGAGACATTTGGTGATTGACAATAAGCCAATGTTTGCTCCTCATCCCTATTTTCTGGGAATTTCTTCACTGTCAACGAGTTTCCATAGCCCCAAAAACGTTTCATCGGTATCATATAAGCATAGCCTTGCTGCCAACAAGCGCCCATAGCCCCGACGAGTTTACTTATACTTCCTGCAAAATTTAGTTCTTTCAACTTCCTTGCTGTTATTTATGCTTTATTCACCCTTGTAGATATGTATATATATATATATATATATATATATATATATATATATATATATATATATATATATATATATATACATATTTATTTTGCAAATAGGCTATTAAGGAAGTGAGGTTAAACGAGAGTTTCTTAGATATACAGGCCTTCTCAAAAACTTATAGTCATCATTGATCTACCTTTAAAAGACATAACAAGATTAACATCTAATGTGATGTGGATGGAGCTTATAGATAATACTTGAAAATATATCTATAGGGCCTTAACCTATTACATGTAGGCTCTAAGAACTCACCATGAGAGTAACCCCTTGACAAGGTGCATATCATAATTATATGTTATAACCTACAACAATACCGATGGGGGGGGGGGGGTGAATCAATATTGTATCATATTTCTAAATTTTCTTTCCTTTCAACAATTTAAATTTATTTAGAAATGCTCACTTATTCAGTAATACATGAAAAAATCAAACCAAAACACAGAAAAAAACATCACACATGATTTTTATGTGGAAACCCAATGCAGGAGAAAACCAAAAAACATCTTTCTGTATGTTCTTTTGCAAGCACCAACTTATAATTTATAATTATTTATCTTGAAAGGCACCTGCTTGTCACAGATAATGAGGACACCAATCCTCTCAGGCACCAACCTATCGCAAATAAATATAACACCAATCCTCTCAGGAACCATCCTGTTACAAGTGATGAGGACACCAATCCTTAGTGAGCTTCAACTCACCCTAGCACTACCCTGCCACCCTATATTCAGTTTTTTTAAAAAATTATAACAAATCTGGACCTTTCTCTTTATCTCAAACAATATGATATGTCTCAATTTTAGTTTCATTGAACAATTACATGACCTTTTTCTTCTCTTATCATCCACACCCAACTTGAACAGAGCTCATCCCTATTTATCATTTTTTTTCTTGAGTCCCCCTCTGTTGTATGTGGATGCGTAAAAATTATATTGTGGACATATCTTGACCATATCAAAGTCATATTGGTTACACTTCTATCTAAATAAAGTATGTGGATGCATGATGGTCATATTGTGGACAAATATTGACCATATAAAAGTCCTGTTGGTTACACTTTTGTCTAAATAAAGTATGTGGATGCATGGTGGTTATATTGTGGAAAAATATTGACCAGATCAAGGTCCAATTACAATTGGACATTCTTTGACTAAATAAAATGGGCCAAATCTTCCTACAAATGAACTCTAGCTCATCTCCAACAAAAAAACCTAGTCTTATCAAAGCATCTCCTCAATAATGACACACAAACTCACATTTTGGTATATAGAGTACCTACTGTGTAGATAGAATAAGAGCCCAAGGCTCAAGTCACAAGTATTCATCCTATCACACTTTCCCTATAGTACACTCACCCAGTCACTCCACTAGATTTTTAGCGCTTCTTGGTGACTCACTCACTTGACTACCAAATTTCAATTCATCCCATTGTATTCCATTCCATCGCTTTTCACACAAGATTCTTCTCGTCACACTCAACTACGCCTTTCATTGCACTGGCTCAAGATGCCCTATAGATTTTCTTTTGTGCAATCTTCCACACAATTTATCGTATTCCATTCTGTCGCACCGACTTCGTCTTGGCACACTCTACTGCACCATTCATTGCACTAGTTCAAAGCACCCTGCAAATTTTCTCTTGTGCCATTGTCCCTTTTCTGCACCATTGATCCTTTCATCCTTGGATCTTTCTGTGCACTTATTTTTTCACCCTTTCACGATTTCATTTGTCTGTGCACCATACTTTGTGCCATTCTGTCAGTGCCATTGATCCTTGCGTCCTTCGATCCTTCCACACACTTCTTCTGTCTGTTATTTTGCTATAAATGACCATGTCCATGACCACTTTGAAATCAATGACAACATATGTGCAAAAAAATCCCCCTTTGTCATTGATGGAAACTAAAAGATCCTTCATCTCTGTTTTGAAAGATGACTTCCAAAGAAATGGCCTTTATGTTGAGCTACTCCCTTTCAATGTGTGAAAATGCAAACTTCTCCCCCTTTCATTGTGTGTAACTACCAAATCAATATTCTAAGTTGTTCCATTGAAACTGCAAACTGCTCCCCCTTTCAATGTGCATCAACATCAAGGTTTTGTTATTCTCCCCTTTTGACAACAATTAAAAATAGAGTCTTTGGATATTCTCTCCTCTAGGCCTCTTTACATGCACATGACCATCCTTAAATGGAATACCATCGACAGCCATTATAAACTTCAACTGTGTGCATCTCTGCAAAAAAAAAAATTCTCCCTGATACAAAATCAAATGGGGCATTTTTCGAAGTAGTGAATTATGTTCTTTTCTAAATAAGGGGAGACAATATCGCCCCCAACTTTTGTATGAGATACTCAAAGGGTTCTTTTGGTAATGGCTTGGTAAAAATATTTGCATTTTTCTCTTTGGAAAGAACAAACTCTAATTTGACCACCTGATCCTGAACGTCTTCTTTGAGAAAATGATATTTGATTGGTATATGTTGTCTTAGAGTGTTGAACAAGGTTTTTATAGAGGTTAATAACACTGGCATTGTCACACATGATGGAGACATGTTTATCACAAGGAAATTGAATATCTTGGAGATTGGTTTTAATCCACAACACTTGAGTACAACCGGATGATGCAGCTATATATTTAGATGATGCAACTATATATTTGGCTTCTACTGTAGAGAGAGAAATGGAATTTTGTTTCTTGCTGAGCCATGACACTAAACAACTACCAAGGAAGAATGTGCCTCCACTGGTGCTTTTTCTATCATCAATACTTCATGCCCAATCTACATTTGTATAAGCTCTGAGAATGAGGTTTGTGTCTTTTGGATATCACAATAAATAATCAACAGTGCCTTACAAGTATCTAAATATTCTTTTAACTACAACAACATGATTTTCTTTAGGATTTGCTTGAAATATTCCTACCAAACCCACTGCTTGTATGATGTCAGGAATTGAAGCTGTGAGATAAAGTAAGTTGCCTGTTGACAGTTTTGAATGACCTGTCAAACAGATGAGGGAGAATGCTTGATGGAAGGTCCCAATTAGACCCACTCTCATTTGGTGTAGCGTTTCTCGCGAGTATATGGGCCTCCCTGCTGCTCAAAATTAAAAGAAATAAAAATGGGAAAGATAGCAGACTTCCCCCCAAATATTTCTAAATAATCCTAAGGCTAAAATAACTAAAATAAAACTAATCTAATCCTAACTAATTCTAACCTATCCCGAGAGAAAAACTAGAAGAGTGAGTACAACGAGGGATAATACCATTAGAATCAGAAAAAATTCATGTATGCTAATGATATTTGATAGCAAAAATGTTGTAAATACACAGACAATTAGTTGTACAATGAATCTATTACATTATTTCTATACCCACAAAGAAGCAAGTGATAAAATAAGCAGAGAAAACAAAGTGCAGAAGTAATTCATACAACAAAATCCTATCTACTCAAGCAAAAGATAAATGCATAAAGAGTAGTCTCATATACACTCATTAAAATCACCAATTTCCAAAATTCCTCCTGCTCTTTATTACTCAGAAGTAATATTACCAACTTTTGTTACAAAGGGAAAAAGTCCTTGTTCCATTCAACTAGCTCTCTTTTATAAAACAAGAGAGATACTTTTCAACTCTGAGGACCATTCCTTTCGTTTTCCCCTAAATTTATCTTTTTTACATTTCAAATTTCTTTTTGCATTTCAAAAATGTAGATGTGGGAGATGAAGAGACTCCTGGGTGGTTACATTCTCCCTATGGAAGTTTACAAATGATATCTATCTAAATTTATTATTCATTCTACCTATTGGGTCATTTTCTAAATTTCTTGGGTCATTCTGGGAATTTCTGGCTCTGGTCTACTGAACGAAATCATTCTAGATTGTTTTCCTCTATCTTATATTTCTATCGAGCTATTGTTGGTTTGATTTCGTTACATGTAGCTTAATATATAATTGTTTGAAGTCTACATAGTGGGTTCTTCATCTGAATTCAAGTTCCTTTTGTGTTTTTCATTTTTGGACCTTTTCTACTCAACATCATCCAACACTTGTTATCCCAGCCTATTATTATCTCCTCTAGCTTTCCATCAATCCCTCTTGGAACTAATTTAGTTACTCGTAGCTCTAGATATGACTGTTTGAAGTCTACAGAGTCCATTTCCCCCCCAAATTCGTGGCCTGATGCTCTCTGCAATTTCCGGGAAAGTTGATCGGGTCAACGAACATGATTAGCGTCAAGAAAATTGATCTGGTCGAAGGATCTGATCGACATCTGGAAAGTTGATCGACATGATCTATAACATTTTGGAATGGATGAATTTTGACGATGAAGAGGGTTCCAAGATTGAACGTGGTCCCTATGGGCTAGGTGGCAAGTGCCATGTCAACATCCATATTAGTGCCATGTCATATGGAACCAATGATAGGGAGCCATGTGGAAACGAGGTGGAAATGGTGATATTTGGCTTAGGAAACTTTGGGAGGCCATAAATTTTGATTCGAAACTCAGATTTAAGTATGGTTACAACCGTTGGAAATATTTTGATGAGAAGAATCCAACTATAAGGTTTAGTTAGAGGAAATAATAGAATAAAAAAGAGGGAAATATTGATAAAGAAAAGGTAGGATAAAAGGGGAAGAAGATCAAAGGATTCCCCCACATGCATCTCAAGGATGGAGTAATCGTGAAGAAAGGATATCATGCTAATGTATTCTTGCAACCAAAGAAATAGGTAAAGTCAGTTATGCAATTAAAATAACATTCACCAATACATGAGAAACACTATATTTCCCTGCCTTTAAGAAAACTTATGAATAATTCTAGATTTTGAAGGATATTAAAAGGAGAGGTTTATTGAAGGAAATCCTATATGATCTGGATTAAATAACTATCATGATAGTTGCATGCATCTAATATCCAATACATAGAAAGGATTAATGAACTTATGAATCAAGTTAAGAGTTGTCCACTGTATGAGAGTATAAAGATGAAGATGTTAAGCACCATATGCTAGCAAATCTTGAATAAGTCATCCAGGAAAATGATTGGCCACCTACATCAAAATCATTTAAGACATGTACTAGATCATCAAACCTTATAGCCATATAAAATCATTAAACACTTGGGAAACTATATAAGGTAGGAAGACAATGTGTCAACCACTCATACAAATTCCAACGAGACATCATAGATAAAATAAGAATCATGAAGACATTTGAAACCATAAGATCAAAATAGATAATAAACCTCCATGAAAGCAGTCATCAGTCAAGACCAAACCTCAACTACCTCAAATTAGGAAAATAAATAACATTAGGATAGAGTACTAGAGGATTAGCCAACATGCTTAAAATTTTAGTAGGGGGACCCATTTCCTTTCGCTTGTAAAAGAAAAAGTAAAGGGGAAGATTGCAGCCACAACAAATAGTGACACACTGGAAGAACTAGTTATCTCTATCAATAGAAGCCTAGGGCCCATACTTTAGATCTGAGTTTTAAAGACAATTTTAGTAAACTGCAGAAAATTTTCCAATAATCATGGGTACCACAATGATGCAAAAATTCTAGAATATATAACCCAATATTTCTAGTACTTGTAATCTAAAATACCCTTTTCTAAGATCCAATTAATGAGATGAATTCTTTTACTAGCTGCACACTTCATGTTAGATTTGGTTCATCCATGGGCTTTCACATTTTTTAACAAGCAAACATCTACATAAGTGTGTTCCTCGCCTCTCTTTTCTCGATATTTCTTCATTTCCAATGAGTGTCCATAGTCCCGACGAAGTTTCCTTGGTACCATACAAGCATAGCCCCGCTGCTAGTAGACATCCATAGCCCCAATGGGTTTACTTGTACTTCCCACACCATTAATAGTGCTTTCAACTTCCTTTTTTATTTCAAAATATGCTGACCCTTTTATATTTTAGATATAGATATGCATATGCATATAGGTTGTGAAGGAAGCATGATGATATGAGAGTCACTTTGATTTACTGAGTAGATTTTATGCATTTTAGTTTAACCCACAACTTTTCCCAACAACCATCATAGTATTGGCCATTTTATTAATGTGAAGTGAGTGGAGCTCAAAGAAAAAGATAGATAGACACTTTCCTATACTTATGGATTATTATGGTATGCTCAATAGGAATATGTGTTCCACCAAAACTATCAGTCCATACTTATAGATGATGACTTCAAGAATGTTCATTTAGATAGATTAGCTCATGCATCTTATGACTTGTAAAAATTTCTTCAGTATGTGACCATAATTGGTCCAACCCCTCATTCAAATTTAAAGAGTAATCCGCAAGGTAGACTAAGAGTCAAATTAGCTTAGGGAAAATTCAGTAGTCAAATCAAAAGATGGAAGGAATCTGTACAAGCAAAAAGAAATGCTAAAATCAGAAGCCAATTCATGAAAAATAAAACTGAACTAATTAAAATGGTAAAAACTGGTTGAAAAAGATAAGAACATATCCCAACAATAAACAACAAATTTGGTTCAACAACAATGAAAGTGTTTTCAGTGGAAGCTCGAAGGTAAGCCAAGGGAAATAACCAGTCAAGAAAAATTAACTAATCAATATCAAGCCAAATGAAAAGATTCATAAAGTTTCTGATCTGAAATGAAAACAAACCAGAGTATGAGAATTGAGTATCCAATGGAAAAGATTTGCAACACAATTCTCAAATCCAATTATCACATACAATTTTCTTTTGACTTAGTGCGACAAAAAAATTCTGGGAATCAAGCAACATGGGTTAATATAGAAGCTCAATCAAAACCTATTTTCAAAAACCAATTTCATGAAACATTCCACAAACCCATAAGCTCTTAATATTTCGTGAAGCGAACAATTCCTTTTCATATTTGAAAGTTATTAATTTTTCAACAAAAAATACATTTCATATTTCTCACAAGAACGCCATTTTCTCTTTTCCATAAAAGATAATCATTAATATAAAATATTCATTATGATAATGCAAAGAGATATTAAAACTATGGAGGTTATCAAAATAGTCAATAAAATGACTCCGAACAACAACTAGATCAAGAAATAATATGACAATAAATGAGTGAGAATATATTTCTGATCAACTATTGAGTTGGTGACAATCTTAGCTTATCGATCAAAATATGTCGCAAAGGAATCTTAAGCAACCAAGTTAGATTAACACTTCCCTATGTTTCTTTTGTCTCAAGAGAAAAATCCAGAGTTGTTGATTGCACAAACCATTTCCCAAGATGCATAACAAAAGAGAACGTTGGGATCAGTTCTTAAGAAGTTTGGGAATACCTCCTCCTCTTAAATCATTGACTTATTAAAATGAAATTAAACTAAATTGAAAAGTAAAGACCATAATTAAAACTAATTCTAAGAAAAACATGCTAAGCTAAAGTAAACTTAAACTAAGTGGGTTGTATAAACTTATGCAAATGCTAATGTAGTCATCAAGTATTCCATCTATTATTCATTTAATCAAATATTACAGCCTTCTTCTTAAGATATAAGCACCATGTGCTCTCCCTACAATATTCCTTTTACCAAAATAATTTAGTGTAATGAATGTTGTGAGATTTGGATCCTCAAGACATTTCATATGATTCATATAATCATAATTAATCAAATTAAACAACAGGACCATAAGAATTTAATTTCATCTATCTTTTAAGGATACCAGTGCACCAACAAACATTAGTAATAAATATTTTTATTCAAATATTATCAACATTGCACCCCAAGGTATGTGTTTCCTCTGATTATTAATGATATTAATGTGATACATTAGCATGACCATCTTTGAGCCTTGTGAGAGGCAAGAGAAAATTATCATGAAAATGAAGCAATTAATATATTTTTGTGATAAGAAAACACTTTGAGATCACAACCTAGATGGATTGGATTTCCCAACAAAAATGAGAAATATGATTAGAAATCAAAATTGAATGAAGCAATTAAGATCAAATTTCTAATAAGTGATAAAATTGGCATGTTGGGAAAGTCCATGAAACTGACATCCTCAAGTTTCCAAGACTGTTCAAAGTAGAAAAATTAGGAATTTCACTTCCGCTAGATTATATATCACATAGAATGTAGAGAAGATGAAAAATATGAAAGGAAAAAGAGGATTGTGTAGCCTGCTTCTCCACTAGATAGGTTTTTCATTCAAAAGTATAAGACATATAATTTGGAAAACAAAATTGACAAGCTCATGAGTATGAGAGATCAAATAGAAGATATTCCAAACTAACCCAAACCATAGTTATCTCTTATGATTATGTATCAGTTGAGATTTGGTTTAGAGAGTGATAAAGAGTGTGGGGCCCAATAAATTGATGAGTTAGAGCCCACAATGAATTCACATCTTGAAAATTATTACCATGGATGAAATGAAAACTAATGTTGAAAACTCAAAATTGGAATCATAGAAGTTGTCTTGATATATTCGATTAATATACTTACAACTCCCAAACATTTGAATGCTTTCAACATGTGGTAAATGTGTAATTATCAGCCACGATAAAATTTAGATTACTCAAGAATGTGACCATAATGACTGACCCAAAATCAACAAACCCAAAGGATGGAAGATACTTTACAAGAAAAATCAGATATGAAATTCTCATGATTGACAGTAGTAGGATTGAGTCTTTGGTCAACAGATTATTTGGGGAATAAAATGAATGGTTCCCGAATAATTTTCTGAAGAATATATCAACCAAATACTTAAATTGAGAATTGTTAATGAATCCAACTATAGGAGACATCCTCCAGCCTACAAAACCGTGAGATGTGGAATATAGCAGCTATGTGAAGTCTTACTCTCAACTTACAAACTTGAGAGAAAGCCCCTAATAAAGGGTTCGTGGTTCCGGCCTGGGACATGTGCTAGGAATGTATATGGCCTCATCCATGATGTGAGAGAGAAGAACTCCATATGATTATCCGATGTAAGAGTGATCTGTTGAGTTAGGGAAATCCTGAAAAGCACTGGACACATCATCACGAGAATAAGAACGAAGATGATGTGATGGCCTCCTCTGAATAAGTAGCAGAGTTGATGTGAAGAATCCAAATGATCCTCCTGTTGGTGGCAGTGGGAAAGTAGATTTGTAGAGAAGACGTGACTATGGATGAGCATAAGTGCATGTGTGAGGACCTAGCTCATCTGTGTAATGCAGTGACTCAGGTCTATGGCATCCCTATGGATGTGGCCCCTAGTGGATGAGCACTAGTGGGTGTATCAGATCCTTTGCTATATATATTGTTCAAGAGTCAGACCTACCTGTAACCCTAGTTATTGTGTAAAGGGTACAAGTCGGCCCTATCTTATTGTGTCTAAAGATAAACTGTAAAAGATAATTAATATTAACATTAATATTAATTATTATAATAATAAATAATTAATATGTCTAAGTGAAGTCGGCCCTATTGTGCCAATATACACTTCAATTGATAGGACAAGTCTAATATAAGTAAGAGGAAATATCTCATTTGTAGACACACACTCACTTGCAAGTTTTGGAAATTTCAGCAATCACACTTCTTGGTCAAAGTTGCGCACCTCTCTTGGGCGCTAGGGTTTCTAGGTTTTGTGCACCCTCTTGTGTGCTAGGATATTCTTGAAGGTAAATGTATTTCTCTTGAATATTATAGAAAAGGATTTGGCTGGGTTTTTCTCCCTTGTCTAAGAAGGGTTTCCCAGGATATATCTTGTGTTCTTGTGCATGGTGCTTCTTCATGTGATCTTGGTTGTTGCAACATTTATGGTTATGGTTAATTGATAAATGGAATAAAATTCATGCTTAACCTAATGCTATGAAACAATAACATGGTATCATAGGATAGGTCATGAAATAACCCATTGCACAAGCATCCACCAAGTCTCATCCCATTTTCACAAACCTTTCACCTCTCCAAAATCATACGGCCTTCCCATGGTTCCAGAAAATTCTGTACGAACCTCCTTATTGAAGTATTTCAACTCCTAAAAATTGGATACTGAGGCTAATTCCACCATAGAAGAGTACGACCTCTTCCAATGCATCTCCAGGGTCTCTCAAAAATCATTTCCGAGAAAATTTGATTTTTGGCCCTAGTTTCTAGGGTGCTGAAACTTTTGCAAAATACTTCTGTTTTTTCTGAAGAAATATTGTTCTGGATCAACAAGCATCTCTGTGATACTATTAAATTGATTTTTTGGCAGTCATAAGTCCAAAACATAATCCAGACTACTAATATTCAAGAAAATATGAAGAACAAAACTCCAATGGAGGATAGGCTTGATGGAGCAAGCAACTTCAACCCTTGGAAATCAAAGCTTCTAGTCACTCTTGAAGAAGAATATCTCCTAGATGCAACCACTAAAACTCTACCGGAAACAAAAACTGAATTAGAGAAGAGAATAAGAAAAAATATGACGTCAGAGCAAGGAAGATCATCATCTACTTAGTAAGAGATCATCTCTTGCCCCGTATTGCAAATCTGAAGACTATCTACGACATGTACAAAACGCTAAAAGGAATGTTTGAAAGTGACAACACTCTTAGAGCCCTTTCCTTGAAAAGTCAACTCCAAAGTACTAATATGACGAAAGATGACACAATTACACTTTTCTTCATGAAGCTATCAGAAGTTAAAGAACAACTAGAGACAATTGAAGAAAACATATCTGATAGAGAACTTGTCTTAACTACTCTTCAGAATCTTCCAAAATCATGGGATCCCTTCCTTTAGAGCATCAGTGGAAGAGAAACTCTACCAACATTTGAAAAACTATGGATATATTGTACACAAGAAGAACTATGACTCAGAAATAGAGGAGTGGAAGAAAACTCAGAAGAAAATCACACTCTTGCATTCCATACCAGAAAAGGAGGAAAATTCAAAAAAAACTTCAGGCAAACATTTAAAGAAGAAAATCCTTCATATCAAAGAAGATACCTCTCAAAATTTCAATGCTACAGATGTGACAAGTATGGACATGTTGCTAAATATTTTCCAACTAGAAAGAAGGAAAAACAATATGCCACCACTGCTGACGTTGATCCTGATCCATATAAGGAAAATGAAGAAAGAAGAAATGAGAAGTATTTTCTCTAAAGAAGAACGTTATTACACATAGGTAAAGTTCTTCTGTTCTAAATCTTACAATGAATTGTATGTTTCTTAGAATAAAATAAGAATATCACTACTTATAAAAGAGCTTTCAAAACTTGGACCATTATCCCTGGTACGAGAGTCCAAAACCTTGCCCTTTTTGCAAAGAAGAAACATTATCCTTGAAAGAAGAATAATAGTGAATCTTCAAAGACATTCCAGTTTGACATCCCTGGTCAGAGACAGATTGAGACAAGTAGAAACGTTGTCCTTGAAATAATCCTTTAAAGATTCATAGAATCTCAGATGAATATTGACAGTAAGACTATACCTTCTCCCCCTTCAACAGTTTAGAGGGAGAAAGACATTATTCCAGTTGATCCAGTTGCTCCAGTTGATATGTTCAGAAATATCGTAGTAGGGCATAAAAGGCCTACCTAAACTCATGTTGCAAGAGGCAGACTAACATACAAGCCTCTCAAGGCACATTCTGAGAAAGAAAAAAGAGATTTTTCGAGCTATTCTTCAATCATGAGCCACCTCATTGATGTTGAGACTCCTCGTCTTAGAGATTCAACAAAGAGAACCGGTATGGAAAGATGCCATAACAGAAGAACACTAGTACATATTAAAGGATGATGCATAAGATATTATTCAGGAACAAGAAAGGGAAGTTTGTGGTAACTTCCAAGTGGATCTATAAGATCAAGCCTGTAGCTAATGGAAGTGTCAAGAAATTCAAAATGAGATCTATAGCCAGCGGTTTCTCATAAACAAAGGGAGTTGTCTATGATGAGACACTTGACCCAGTGTACATGATACACTTCCATCCGTACTACCTTCCATGAGTTAAAAACTATATCAGATAGATAAATTCTTGATGAGTTTGGATTTCAACAAGATTATTGCTGATCCAAACCTATATTATCACAGTGTTGGTGACAAGAGCCCAATTTTGATGACTTATTTAGAAAGCCTTGTCGTTGAAAACAATCAAGCATTGACTTCTGATTTTCATAAAGGATCTGAGTATGATACACTACTTCTTGGGAAAAGAAGTATGACATAATGAAAATCCACCGTGATGGATTTAAAGAAGAAGATTGATAATGATTCATACGAGACTAATCCACAGTTGATTAGATCACTAATGTATCCGGACAACACTAGACTTGATTCATGCCATACAGTGAATGTGATGAGTCAACCAAGATAGGCTCACTAGGTAACAACAAAACATGTATCAAGACACAGTTGGATATGGTCCGAGATATGATTCCAGTGTGAACAGTTGACAGAATATGCCGATTCAGATTGAGAAGAAAGTACAGTAAACCAGAAAAGCACATCCGGTTGATGTTCTACCTTAAAGTCCTCCAGGGTTTCTTGACACAATAGGAAACAAAAATATGTGGCCTTGAGTGCACCAAAGACAGAGTATATCGAGAAGTGAGTGTGCAAAGCAATGTGGCTCCA
Organism: Picea engelmannii; assembly: GCA_009831015.1. NCBI lineage: Eukaryota > Viridiplantae > Streptophyta > Pinopsida > Pinales > Pinaceae > Picea > Picea engelmannii. The sequence goes on along the minus strand of ML776901.1, from coordinate 1,449,659 downwards.
CAAAATTCTGACAAGTTTACTTAACCATGAGATGGATCCTATGATGATAACTAAGAGATGTATGTAAAGATCCTTGAGATTCCAGTGTTTTCTGATGGTTCAAAAAATGACGAGATGAAATACCGTCATATCAGAGACATGATACAAAAGAAAGATTGTATACTTGCAAGTACCTTCCCACACTTAAGAAGACTGCAAACATTTACTTGGTGAAGAACTCCTTCCGAGTTAAGAGGGAGTATGGATAACATTAGCCAAAAACAAAACTCAGAGTACATCGGTATGAGACTTGGCTTGATGGAGAATGCCTCCCTATATGAGAGGGAGTGTTAATGAATGAAGCTACATGAGACATCCTCCAGCCTACAAACCTATGAGATGTGGAATATAGAAGCTATGTGAAGTCTTACTCTCAACTTACAAACTTGAGAGAAATCCCCTAATAAAGGGTTCATAGTTCTAGCCTGGGACATGGGCTAGGAATGTATATGGCCTCCTCCATGACGTGAGAGAGAAGAACTCCATATGATTATCCGATGTAAGAGCGATCTGTTGGGTTAGGGAAATCCCTAAAAGCGTTGGGCACATCATCATGAGAATAAGAACAAAGATGATGTGATGGCCTCCTCTGAATAAGCAACAGATTTGATGTGAAGACTCCATATGATCCTCCGTTGGTGGCATTGGGAAAGCAGATCTGTAGAGAAGACGTGACTATGGATGAGCATAAGTGAACATGTGAGGACCTAGCTTATCTGTGTAATGAAGTGACTCAGGTCTATGGCATCCCTATGGATGTGGCCCCTAATGGATGAGCACTATTGGGTGTATTAGATCATTTGCTATATATATTGTTCAAGAGTCATACCTACCTGTAACCCTACTTATTGTGTAAAGGGTATAGGTCCTCCCTATCTTATTGTGTCTAAAGATAAACTGTAAAAGATAATTAATATTAATATTAATTATTATAATAATAATAAATTAATATGTCTAAGTGAAGTCGTCCCTATTGTGCCAATAGACACTTTAGTTGATAGGAAAAGTCTAATCTAAGTAAGAGGAAATCTCTCATTCGTAGACACACACTCACTTGCAAGTTTTGGAAATTTCAGCAATCACACTTCTTGGTCAAAGTTGCGCACCACTCTTGGGTGCTAGGGTTTCTAGTTTTTGTGCACCCTCTTGTGTGCTAGGATATTCTTGAAGGTAAAGGTCTTTCTCTTGAAGATTATAGCAAAGGATTTGGCTGGGTTTTTCTCCCTTGTTTGAGAAGGGTTTCCTAGGATATATCTTGTGTTCTTGTGCATGGTGCTTCTTCATGTGATCTTGGTTGCTGCAACATTTATGGTTATGGTTAATTGATAAATGGAATKAACTTCATGCTTAACCTAATGCTATGAAAACAATAACATGAATTTCACTTCCGCTATCTTAGATGTCGCATAGAATGTAGAGAAGATGAAATGAAAAAGAGGATTGTGTAGCTTGCTTCTCCACTAGATAAGTTTTTCATTCAAAAGTATAAGACATATAATCCGAAAAACAAAATTGACAAGCTCATGAGTACGAGAGATCAAATATAAGATATTCCAAACTAACCCAAACCATAGTTATCTCTTATGATTATGTATCGGTTGAGCTTTGGTTCAGAGAGTGATAAAGAGTGTGCGGCCCAATAAATTGATGAGTTAGAGCCCACAATGAATTCACATCTTGAAAATTATTACCATGGATGAAATGAAAACTAATGTTGAAAACTCAAAATTGGAATCATAGAGGTTGTCTTGATATATTCTATTAATATACTTACAACTCCCAAACATTTGAATGCTTTCAACATGAGGTAAATGTGTAATTCTCAGCCAAGATAAAATTTAGATTACTCAAAAATGTGACCATAATTACTGAAACAAAATCAACAAACCCAAAGGATGGAAKATACTTTACAAGAAAAATCAGATATGAAATTCTCATGATTGACAGTAGTAGGATTGAGTCTTTGGTCAACCGATTATTTGGGGAATAAAATGATTGGTTCCTGAATAATTTTCTGCAGAATATATCAACCAAATATTTAAATAACCATGCTATCCAAAATTGTCAAAAATGCATCTAGATAGTGTGAATGAAAGTCTCTTGATGATGTGTGTGAGAGGAATCTTGGGTGAAGAGATACGCAAGATAACAGATGAAAATCCTCATTGAAAACTAATTGAAAATAACATAAGATACATGCATCCAATGCCCAAAAATTGAAACTAAATTTGCTAACAAAAATAACTCAAAAGAAATAAAAAATCAACAAAGTTCATTATGCTAAAAAGGTCTAAACAAAAAAATCATGTTGGCTAAGAGTGATCAAAGAAAAGAGTGGATGTGAAAGAAATTATTTGAACAACTCCAAACCTAAAATAATCATTCAAAGAAATGTAAGGATTTGTAGTGGTTTCAATTTCAAATCGGTAGAATTAGTCACTCAGATTTTCATTTACTGTGTGTGGGACAACAAGCCCAAAACTCATAAGAATCTCAATTAAGAAATTTTTTCTAGATTGGACTTATGTGGATATGAATATGGGACAAATCTGATGGTCCACTTTCATTACAAGAGGGGATGAATAGTACGCTAGTTTAAAATATCCCACTTGCAATATGCCACAATGAGTGAAAAATGATATGCATAAAATCAGTGATCTAAAAATTACCCAACACATGGTAAAGAATTTGAGAATAAGACGAAGTAAAATTTTCCCCATATCAGAATTAAATTGAAAAAAATTCAATCAAGGGAAAATTAGTGTGCAATCCTTCTATTTCTTTCCATCCCTGCCAAGAAACTCATTTATTGATCAACCAACATGTAACACCCATGTTTCCCCTAGTTATAATTAATCATTAATTATGATTACCATGTTATGGCATGTGAACAATGTAAATTTAATATTATTGTTTAGATTGGCAATAACTGACTATGGGGGTGAAGCCTTGAAGTACTGGCCATGATATCACTAGAGGAAAGAGAGAGGAAACTGTAGAGAGGGTTCATTATGTCAAAATGACCCAAATTCTCCTTGCTGAAACAATAATCCTCATATTGATCCCAAGGAAAAAAAACAGTTAATGAAAGAAGGACTAGTAGTTGAACAATCAACTACCCCCATGAATGGAAGCATGGAGAGTCCCTGTTAATAAAAATCATGCTTATGAAGCCCCTGTTAATAAAAAGTGTTTATTAAATGAAGGATTTGGAATTGGGAGAATGATTCCCCATGTCCAAAGGCCTTATGGAAATATGTGAGGTCAACCTACTTGACCTGTCATAACTAAAAACTACTGTTGGGATAATCCCTCTTTGTAAATTAAAAGAAGTTATGAGGACTAAGAATGAACCTCATGGAAGAAGTGAAATGATATGAGCAAGTTCAAAAGCTCATGGTTGTGATATGGAAGTGTGCATCCCTATTAACTAAAGGTATGACTATGCATGGAAATGGAAAATAAAGTAAGTGGAACCCATATGCACTACATGCATGGGTATAATGCTTGGTGCATGAAGATATGTTGAAATGCATATTGCAAAGATAGAGCATGCATATGACATGCATATATACTTATTATAGTCTGTCATTGAATGTAAACTATGGTGATTTCATATATCATATGGTTAGAGATGATATGAATATGGAAGCATAAGTAAAAGGTTGATGATGTTGAGTACATAGTGCCTTATGAGGATAAGGTAGGAGGATTAATGAAATGTTGAACCCATATGTGGTAGAGGAAGTGTCAGGATACTTCTAGATGAAAATTGGGTCAGGTTGACATCCAGAGGTGGATGGTATCTATATAAGGTATGGCTTGGTATACTTAAAATCGTAGTGAGGGGGAATCTAGAAAAATGATTCCCTTGATCAAAAGGTCTGCTAATCAAGACCAGTCAAAAGCTTGATAAGACATCTTGTTGCCTTGGGCATTGTTGAAATTTCCTAGATGCTATTTCTGGGTTGTTGAATAACTTTATACTAGTTGAGACAAAAAAATGCCTTTTTACTGGTTGTTGTTGTGTAGAAAGGGGGACATAGTTATGACTATGTTTGTTAAACTTCCATGTGGATATCATGTGAATGAATGCGAGCTCTCAATAGACAGAGCAACTCAATGATGAGTATCTCTATGAGACTTATCATAAGAATGATTAGAAGATCCATGGGAGAAGGATTTGGAGTCTGATATGTCCATGTGCATGAATGGTATGGAAAAGGTGCAAGCAATGAGCTTGCATGATGAATGTTTGGCTATGTTTGTATATGATTGAGTGCATTGATATAATGCATTGTGAAGTTTCTTGATATGAAGACTGATATTAAGAACAAATAGATATGAGTGAATGATATTAAATGTGCAAGTGATGCACATGTATGATGTAAGAGTATATGTATACTAAAGTCACGATGTGACTTCCTAAATGAGTGAAATGTAAGGCAATAATTGCACTTTCCAAGATTAAATGAATGCTATGGATGCTTGTCCGACTCCCTTCTGAAGAGTCATGAAAGTTCTATTTTGAATAATAACCTGAGGGGAATGTGCTCCATTTCCTTAGGAAAGTCTAGTATAAATAGACTAAAGAGTAAATGAGAAAGGATGCCATGTTGTCATGATAAGAGGAAAAATGATTATGCCCTTGAGGATCACATGAGAATGATTGTGAACAATCATGAGTTGAATTATTTTAAAGTAAATATGTATGTGAGCTATGAAATATACCTATGGTACCTACACATAGGCTTATGATTATGCATGTGGTTAAGTACATCATGGATGTAAGTTAACAAAACAAAGAATATATATGGATAAATAAGTTGGATGTATAACAAATATGCATGTTTGTATTCCTTATGGAATATTTGGTAAACAACTGAAGCTAGATCAAGGTTGAGGCCATCAAATATAATGATGGATATGCAATAAGGAAGTTGCATGCCAAAGGAGTTTCCTATGGAGGAACTGTGTGAAGACTCTGTCAAGAGAACAAAGTCACAACCTTAATGACTATTGAGAATTGGGCAATGGGATGCAAGAACCGAGGAATAGATTGACCATTGATACCCAAGTAGGGTATGGTTGAGAAAAAGAAACCAAGAATAGAGAGCGGAAGTCTATGCCGGTCAAGGATGAGTTATAATCCTTGTAAGAAAATGTAGGAGTAAAGAGTACCATGGGTACGATAACCAATTTAGGGAGATTGGGAATAAAGGTGATCATAGTTAGCACATTTCATGGAATGCATTGAGGAAATGCATGTTTGCATGAGAGGGAAGGAAATGGATTTGCATTGAGGAAGGAGGACCTTCCACTACTCCAATTGAATTGTGTAGTTGATAAAGAAAGGAAAATTTGGGTGGCCATGAGTGTTGGCACCCTGGTTACTAATGAAGGAGGGATACTGGGGTGCATTCAAGATAAAATTTTAGTTTCATATGTGTTGATTTGGGATCATGATCAACCTGTAGCAGGGAGCATAGTCTTGTTGTAAGAGTGAAGGATAATGATTAAACCTCATGGTGAAGAGGTTGGTTGAGCTCCAACACACCATGATAAAGTTCTTGTATTAAGTGTGGAAAACCTGAACCCAATATAAAGGGTACATTAGGTATGAATGTGGCCATGAATATTGGCACATTGATTAAAGTCATTTGATATTTTAATTGCATTTAAAAAAAATTGGTATGCTGAAATGATGCATGCGTAAAGAATGATATTTTCCTTTTTGCTTTGTACCCTTGAATAGGTGAAAATGACTTGGACTATTAGTATGCATAGTTATGAAAATATAATGTGCATTAAAATTAACAATTTGTTTGGTGAGGAATGTTGAAATTGTAGGAAGAAAATTATGTTGGATGTGGAAGCATTGTAATCCCATAAGTAAGACCAAATGCCTGTTGAGATAAACTAATATGGGAAGAAAAGTACCATACATGTGGATCTAGTTCCTATGTGGAATAGATCTAAAAATACACGTGGAATTTGGAAATCTGTGGGTGAAAAATTTGCAAGAAAATTCTGAATTTGAAATTGATGATAATATATCATAATTTATGTATACTTGTGATACAGGTGAGGAGAAAAATATCTGTCTAGGGAAGACAGGTGAAGGATGTCAAGCTGGAAAGCATGAAAAAGACTATTGCTGAGACAAGAGGAATCGGTGGTAAGCCATGATCGCCCTAAAATATGTTGTGTTTTGGTAACACAAGCCGAAGGGACGCCTCCGCTTGGAAATTATAAGGGATTCCTCGTCTGTAAGGCTCAATGAATTATTTATAACCCTTCCCATGTGAGAAAGCCTTGGAAAGGTAAGATGGATCACCCGAGGGACTGTATAGCAGAGGAGGGGATGCTTGAACCTGGGCCTAGAGGGTGAGTGACTGCAAGGAAGATGAGGTTTTGATAATTCTTATAAACTATTGATTGGGATTGTTGGGCCCGAGATATGATCTTCTTCATGATGTTATTATACACTTTTTTCCATATGTATATATGCATTTTTTATCTTTCAAAGGAGCTTTTTGAAGAAGTTTATGGTAAAATGATACAATCGGCATGAGGTACGTATAATTCATGTTTTGTGATTCAATCAAGTTTAATTTATCATATTTTATGGTTTCCAAGAGTTAATTCATGTTTTTATGCTATTACAGGGCAAAACACACCATGTTTCTTGATCCGACACTCGTTCCGGCACTTGATCCAACACTCGTTCTAGTACTTGATCCGACACTCGTTCCGACACCCAGTATTGCACAAAAACGCAAGGCAAGTTGGCAGTTATGGTATTGGCCACCAGTGGTGGACAAATCAAGCACATGGGTTTTGTTTGTCATTGCCCCCTCCAGCTACTAAGCTCAAGACAACTCGATTTTAGTTGTCCAAAGAGGGTGATCATTGGGTTCCTCCGTTTTGTTAGTTATGGATGCATTTAATGTAATTTGCCAAATTTAGAGGTGGTTCGACCCTCCTGTGGTGGACCACCTGGGTTGTAAGCTTATAAATACCAATAGGATGATCATTAGATTGTTAACCAAGTAGCATAAGCATTAGAATTGCCAGAAAAACGATTTTGCTCTATTTCTAGTTTTACATTGCTAGAATAGTGCCAAAACTGCGTTTTTGGATTTTTATGGTGAATTTGGCCTGCTGAGGTTGTGGTGTGCTTTTAGAGAGTGACCATGACTTGCTGGGGGGCCCACCAGTAGTCTGGTAATTGTCTTCATGTCTATTTTGCATTTTTCTAATTTAAATTGTCTTTTCATTTTCCTCTGCATGTATATTTTTATTTAATTAATTAGTTTGTTGTAGCTTACTATTTTACTTCTTTTTGCAGGTTAGATGATGATTTGTGATAGTATGTGTTGATTTTATAGATTAGAAAAGGCTTTCAAGTCTCTAAGTCTCTTTACTAATTCCATGTGCAATTAAAAATTCTCTCTCTCATTATGCTAACCCTGCATGTAGTTAGATGATAAATTGTGCTGTCTTTTATATTTTTACAGTCAAGCTTAGAACATATTTTTAATTAGAACAGAGCATAGTTTTACTCTGAGTTTCTTCTGACAAAGATTGATGGATGGATATATTTGCTTCTAGTTTTTGAATCATAGCTTGCTTACTTTAGTTTTAGATAGATTTCACTTTCTTAGTTATTGGTTAAATGTAATTGTCAATTCACTTTTTAATATCATGCTTTTAATTTCTGGTTTTAGTCATTTTCTTTATCATAGCTTGAATGATTAAAATAGAAATAGTATAGTTTCCTTTCACGCAATTTCCTTTCATAGATTAAAATGCAATTAAATTATTTAGTTAGATAATGATGATCTCATTATGATGTTGATGGTTTATACATGAATATGTAGGGTATTTAACATTACTTTTATCATGGCTAAGTTTGCATTGGACTGTTTACTTCACACCTTTCATTTTGCCATTGAAATTAGTATTGAGCTTATACCATTAGAACTGTCCTTTGTTGTCAAGTGTCATCGAGATATCATCCGTCACCACTGAAGGCATTCACACAATCACCAACATTACATTTGAGTGTTTCATAGGTTAAAGTTAGTTTCTTGCTTTCATAAGTTATAAAACATAGTTTCTTGTTTTCATAAGTTTAGTTGATAGTCTTTCTTGCTTTCAATAGAATAGATTTCCTTTCATGCATTGCATTGTGCATTTAAATTTCCTTTCACGCAAGAGAAATAGTTTTTCATTAGGCATTTAGTTCACTTGCCTCTTAGGCTAGGTAGTTTTTCAATGAGAAGTCTTTGCTTACTTGTCCCTTTGCTTTAGTAGGATATATAGTTGCCTTTGCTTACTTGTCTTTTTCTTTAGTAGGGTAGTTAGGTGTTTTTGCTTGCTTGTCTATTTTCTTTAATAGGTTAGATAGGTGTTTTTTCTTACTTGCTTATTTAATTGCTTTCATAGGGTAGTTTCTCATTGAATGTAGGTTGGCAAGTTAAAGGTAGTTTGCTTTCATCATTTTCTTAGTATGCTTAGTAGTTTACCTTTGCTTACTGTCATGAACTAGTTTTCTTTACATAGAGTTTTCATTCGCTTTCTTAGGAACTATCCATCAGTCCTTGGCCCAAAAGTACTTAGGTTACCTAATTTCAAGTTGCTTAGTTGGGTTTCTCATTAGATAGGTTTGCTTGAGTAGATTAGCCTTAGATAGCTTCTTTCCTTAGTTATACTATACTCCTACCAACCTTTTACCTTTGGCATATATTTTGCTACAACTCTAAGTTTACTTACCCTGGGTTGACAATTTAATTGAGGGTAATTTAGTGTCTTTTTTAGTACATATAAAACACCTAACATTTTGGCGCTGTTGCTGGGGAGTTGTCTTAAGGTAAGAAGTAATTAGGAATTAGATCATTTCTAGACCTTAGCATTAGCTTGGTGGCGGGGGAGCTTTAAGACGAGAGGTAAGAACCTGTGCATCTACTATAGCAGGTTCCCCCAAACCCAATAGTAGTTTTTATTTTTGTTGCTTTCATGAATAGAACTAGGAATCAAATGGTATCTTTTTTCTTTTTGTTGTTGCTTTCTTTCATGAATAGGCCTAGAGACCCACAAGGTAGATACATTAAATCAAAATCAGACCTTTCAACCAAGGTTCCTTTTGATCTCTTTGGGGGAAGGAACGTTCTGCTTATAAAATCCGCAGACCGATACTGAAAAATAGGATCTAGCTCAACCCAAAGAGATAAAATAGTCTTTGAAGGGACTAACACAAGGAGCACTATAGAACAAGAAATTGAAGCATCAATCATACTAGGACAGGAGGCAAGACCACTTGAGTCTTCCACAGAACCAAACAATACAACCTTTTCTTTTACACCACCACCAGGGGACTCTAATTTTAAGGATATCATAGACCCTGAATAGGTGAATATTTTGTTTGATAGCTTAGCCAATGTAATTATCTCTCAAATTGACACAGAAACTTTGGCACCTATAGTCTCAACCGGCTTGAGTAGAGTCCCAGACATCCAATCAATAGGAAGACCTTTTCATCAAAGAGAAACCTTGTTCTCTTCAAAGATAAAACCACTTAGGTACTCTCTTTTTGGAAACCAAGACAATATGGATGATCATGAGGACCATAACAATGTAAGACACAGAGAGGAAGAAGAAATTGGAAACCAAACTGAAACTACCTTCGGGTTTCTGATTTTAGACACCACTCCAAATGTCAACATGAAGAATATTCTTCTCTTAGCATTGCCTACCTTTTATGGTAAAAAAAGTGAATATCCAGACACCTTCCTATTTGAATTTGACATCTTGTGCAGGAGCTACAACTATGTACAAGATGCCCAGAAATTAAAACTCTTTCCTACCACCCTCAAAGACTCTGCATTAAGATGGTTCATAGGATTGGGAGAATCCAACATTAGGTCTTGGGAATCCATGAAAGACATCTTTCTTAAGAAGTACCAAGACTACTGCAAGACCAAAGAGTCTCATAATGACATCTTTAAATTCCAACAGTTAGAAGACGAGACCCTTGAAGACTATATGGAAAGATTTGGTTATATTTCCCAGAAGTCAAAATACCATGACCTCTCAGAGGATGTAGTTAGGGCTCTTTTCCTTAAGGGAATTTCAGAAGAATATCTAGAGGTGCTTAACTTGATGGCATTAGGTGACATCTCTCATAAACCATTTTCTGAAATATGTGAAATGTGTAAAAACTACTCAAGGATTAGAGCCAAAACAGGAAAGAATGTTCGGGACCCTTACAATAGAAGCTTAAAACCAGTTAGTTCATGTGGTATTACGAGAGCAGAGATAGGGAACCTTTTAGAAAACTTTAAGAAGGACATATTAATCACAATAGGTTCCCAGTTGGATACCCTTAAACTCAAAAAGAAACAGGAGGAGGAAAATGCAATAATGAGCATATATTGCCCAAAATGCAGGAGGAAGCATTCCTCAAGGGAATGGCCATTAGATAACATTTCAGTTTGTGGATTTTGTAAAGAAGACCATGTGACTGAAAAATGTCCATCATTGTCCGATTTATTAGCCATCTATAGGAGTGGAGATCCTGGGGAGTCTTCTTATGCACCTAGGAGGCCATGGCAGCCTAGGAATCAACCCACATACTCAGATCTACAATCTCAAGTTCCACAATATTATCAACAACAATAGTGGAACTCACCAGGTTGGAAAAACTGGTCTACTCAGTACCAACATCCTTGGATTCAAGGGTGGAGGGGAGGACACAACCAAGTAAATCCTCAAGCTCCACCTATTCCTATGTACAACCATCCTTATTCTCAGTTCTCATCAAACACTCCACAGCCTTTGCTAGGTTTTGTTCCACCACCTTTACCTCCTATCCCACAACAACAACTACTCCAATTTCAAAATGCAAGCTCCCTAAAACCGACACTATTACCGGCACAACCAGTGCCGAATCCCCATAATAAGCCCCCTCAACCTCTTAACAATGTTGAGATGCAGGCCTTCCCGACATATGTCATTACTCCTGTTCCATTACAAGAAATGCACCTAAAATTGGGAAAAGTTATAGATAGGCAGAGACCTTCAGTAGTCATCCAGGAAGAAGAAGAAGAAGAAACCACTCAACAACCCACGGATGACACTAGGTGGGAAGATGTTATTATCCCGAAGAATCAAGAACCCAAGCTTCCCCAAAATGAACCTTCACAAATTACAAAGGTCCCTCCTTATCCAGACCGATTGGTAATCGAGAAACCTACCACCCGATTGGAATTTGACATTTTGAATAAATTGAAAAATATTTGTGTCAAAATTCCCCTACTTCAAGCCATTAAATACATTCCAATCTATAGTAAGGTAGTCAAATAATTGTGTATCAAGAAGCCAGGTAGGAAGAAAAAGGACCCTCTTACAGTACATTTGGTAGGAGGACTCTCTGAGTACATATCAAAGCAGCCAAAGCTAGCAAAGTATGGGAATCCAGGAAACCCCGTAGTGACCATAACCATTAAGGAGGTCTCCATTGGAAACACTCTCATAGACCTAGGGGCAGCCATCAATGTTATGATCGCTACTACCTTGGAACAATTACAGTTACAACCTCTTGTTTGACGTACCCCAACCATTTTGGAATTAGTAGATAAGACTAGGGTTATACCTGAAGGGATTTTAGATGATGTCATGGTTACTTTAGCCTTATGGGAGTACCCTTTATATTTTCTTGTCATTCATTCAAAGGATCCTGCCCGAGGCCATCCCGTTATTTTGGGAAGACCTTGGCTAGCCACA
>ML776901.1:1399981-1430359 GCA_009831015.1 Picea engelmannii | reverse complement strand
TGTTAAGTGATTTGGATATTTCAAACTCTCGATCGCCGATTCTCCGATGGAGCCTCCAGGCTGCCACGCGTCCACACGAATAAACGGTCCAGATCCCTGCTTGGTTTTAACGGCTGCGATTAAATCGCGAAATCGCATATCGCAATTTCAGGGTTGTCAATGTCAAGTGATTTTTGTGTTATCAAGTCCCGATCCCCGAACCTCTGATGGCTTATCTCCCTTGCAACTTCTGCATATCTGACGGCTATTGTTCTTTCGGGAAATTTTAATAAGATCCTACGGTCATTGACTCTTCTCCTCCCAATAATTGCTGCGCTGCTATTCATTGCTATTGTCATCACTGCAACCACAACTGTACTTGCCATCAATGACAAGTATACGCTAGTTTGCTTTCTGTTAACTGAAATTGCCAACATACTTGTCCTTGGGGCACCTATGCCTATAGGGTCTTACCATTTGGATTGTGTAATGCTCCTGACACATTTCAACGAGCAATATTAGGAATATTTGCCGATATTATTCATGATTGTGTGGAGGTCTACATGGATGACTTCATAGTTTATGGAAACACTTACCAGGAAGCCTTAGACAACTTAGAAAAGGTCCTCATCAGATGCTAGGAAATGAACCTATCCCTAAGTCATGAAAAATGAAAAATGTTGTTAACTGAAGGAGTGGTTCTAGGACATCATGTTTCATTCGAAGGAATAAAAGTAGATCCTGCAAAGATTGAGGTCATTATTAGACTCCCACCCCCCAAGAATCAGAAAGAGTTGAGAAGCTTTCTTGGACATGCCGGATATTACCGACGGTTTATTGAAAATTTTACAAAGATTGCTGCACCTATGCTTGGATTATTGATAAAAGATGTTGATTTTGTTTGGACTAAGCATTGTCAAACTGCCTTTGAAACCCTAAAAGCTAAGTTGTCTGTGGCACCAGTTCTTAGAGGGCCTAATTGGACTCTTCCATTTCATATATCCACTGATGCCTTCGACACCGCAATAGGAGGGGTATTAGGGAAGAAACAAGACCAACAACCCTATGCCATTTATTTTATAAGCAAGAACTTGTCCCCTGCCGAGTTGAACTACACAGTCACCGAGAAAGAGTTCTTGGCAGTTGTTCATGCTATTAACAAGTTTCGTCATTACATTACAGGCTATGAAGTATTTGTACACACTAATCATTCCACCATTAGGTTCCTCATGAATAAACCTATAACTAATGGCCGAGTGACTAGGTGGCTCTTGTTATTGCAAGAATTTAATATTACTGTTCTTGACCGACCTGGAAAGGATAATGTAGTAGCTGACTTTATTTCGTGAATAAAGATTGAGGATGATGACATCCTTGTAGATTATAGTTTCCCAGATGAGCACCTCTTTTCCCTCTCTGTCAATACCCCATGGTTTGCAGATATGGAAAACTATTTGGCTACTAGGAAGTTACCGTCTCATTTGTCACCTCATGAAAAGCGGAAAATTGTTACAGAGAGTGCTAATTACTCTTGGGTTGGTCATGATCTTTTTTTCACAGGTCCTGATTTGATTATTCGTAGATGTGTCTGAGAGGACAAGGTACCTAAAATACTACAAAATTGTCATGATGGACCATGTGGTGGCCATTTCTCTGACAAACGTACAACATATAAGGTGTCACATTTAGGTTACTATTGGCCTAGCATTTTCAAAGATGCTACCAAGTATGTGAGAAGTTGTGATAGTTGCCAAAGGATAGGTAGACCTACATCATCTGACGAAATGCCTTTGCAGGCCCAAGTTATGATAGAACCCTTCAAAAAATGGGCCCTCGACTTTGTAGGACCAATTTCACCCATGTCTCATAGGAAGAATTATATCTTAGTTTGTACGGACTATGTCACCAAATGGGTAGAGGCAAAATCCCTATTCAGGGCCACAAAGAAGTCTATTGTTGAATTTATCTATGAATACATCTTTACCCGCTTCGGTGTCCCTCATGAAATTGTTACCGACCAAGGCACTCAATTTACTTCCAAGTTGATGAAAGAGCTAACAGAGAAATATGGGATTAAACATTGTAAATCTTCTCCATACCACCCGCAAGACAATGGTTAGGTAGAATGCAAAAACAAAGTTCTGGAACCCATCTTGACCACGACTGTTCAGTTACATCACCGAGATTGGGCTGATAGGCTCCCAGAGGCTTTGTGGGCATACCGAACTACCTGGAGAAATACCACTGGGCATACCCCTTATGAGCTAGTATATGTGAAACAAGTACTTTTACCTATAGAATTCCAAGTAAGGACCTTCCGTATTTCCGCAGATTTAGGATTGAACCTAGATGAGGCTCAAAAGAAACGATCCCTACAACTAAGTGAGTTGGATGAAATCAGGCAAGATGCCATCCAATGGACGATATTAGTCCAAAACCAGAGGAGCAAGTGGCATGACAAGTTTATTAAAAATAAACACTTCCATCCTGGTGATTGGGCCCTGTTATTTGATTCCCAGTTCAAAACCTTCAAAGGCAAACTTACCACCCGATGGTTGGGCCCTTACGAGGTAGACACTGTATATGACAATGGAGCTGTAAAAATTAAAACAATTGACGATGGACAAGTCTCCTTTGTGGTATTGGACACCGACTTAATTTTTATCATAAGCCCATTTCCAGAGAAGATTTTCTACAAGTCATGTTAGCTGACAAGGCACTGGCCTTAGTAGATGGGGAAGTTCGCCCTTGTTCTTGAAAAATTTTCTGAGTTTCCTATTGTATATATGTAAATAGTTTTTGTATTTTGTTAATAAGGCAATTCTAGATATTTCTGTAAGTAATTATTTCATCGGGAGTACACAGTTTCAAGGATCTTTCATCAAAACATTGTTATACTTGAATCTTGTGTCTACTAAAGCATCAAATGAATAGTGACTTACTGTAATTAGCCATGTTTTTGAAAAAATCATAATTTTTAAGGCATTCTAAAGCAGTTGCTCTTGAAACTCTTCACCACTGTATAAGGAAGTGATACCATAACTATCAAGCCTAGAGGTCTCTCGTACAATTTTCCCAAGAAACCTGAGTAAGTAAGTCAAGTGTCTTTATCAAAGAGTAACAGGGAAGTCTAATTAGCAGTTAGTCATGGAAACATCATAATAATTACAAAAGAAGAAAGTGAGTTGAGCCTAGAGATACCTTTCTGTTCTTTCTCGATGGTACCATCCACTATGCACTAAATAGCTTGATTATATCATATATTTAGATAGGCCACGTCCGCTTAAGTACCCCTTACATCAGGACAACCACTAAACAGTATAACAGAACATCATCTTCAAACATAAATACAATCCCAATTAAAAAGCAAAAGAAAGAAAAAGTTGTTTCAGAGCTGTTCCCCCATCTTCTTGCATAAACAATCTTATACTAATATCTTAAAGGATGGAGGGCCAGTCTCTGAGGGTTTAAAAGGCTAACCCACTGGGATACTGAACAGGTTTGTTGGTAGCGGGTACCGGCCTGTGGTATGACTAGGTAAACCCGTCGGAGTACTGAACATGCTTGCTGGCAGCGGGGCATTCTACCTAGCGAGGATGATGATCTGACAAAAATAAATAATAAATCTAAACTTGTCCTGATGTATGACATTACTTGCAGACAAAGATGACATAGAGTATGTGTGGTTAATATAAGGTTAATGAATCTCATCAATTTTCCATTGGGAAATGACTCTAAGACTATCTTGAAACTCCCTTGCCTACCTCTTCTTATATATATATAAGATCTCTTGTCCTATAGGTGGGGCCATCTCCTAACTGTCTCGTCAGACCAATCTATGAAAGTTCATCTTTACACTTGACATACTGCAAATATTCGACTATTGGGGGATACTGACTAGTTTCCTATACTTTTGATTGTGAGGTGTCACAATACTTAGGTGTGGGGGAGGGGTTCATGAGCTAACAAATGATCATTGCCTAGAGAAAGGAGTCTTTGGAAGAATTTTTGTATTATTACCATGATACAGGTTATTACATTGATAGTCATGTTATTTTTAAATCCTTAACTCCTGTGTGCTATACATTACTGAACTCATGCTTAACATACCACTCTTTATTGGTTATCTTCGATTACAAGCTGCATACTGTAGGTTTGACAATACATCTTTGATGCTTGCTATAACCCGTTCATTATAGGTTTTGACACTATATGTCATATACAAGAAGAATGAGTAAGCATGGAGCACTCTGCCTCTGCTCATTAACCAGTATGGTTGTCAAAAGTACTTCAAAATTGCAGGCTGTCCATTAAAAGAGGTGAAAATGCACTTAACATAGGGTTACTGGATGAAGTACGGATGAGGTGTCAGATGCAATGCCGTTTAAAGTTCCATTTGAAGTGCCATTGCATTGCATACCAGTAACTACCCTAGATTTCAGGGAACTACAATTCAATAAGATTTAATTAAATTTGTTATAGGCATTGATTAAAAGATGCTTCATATGGTTATGATCAAATGTCCAAGTCAAAAGACTTGGACATTGATCTAAGTACACACCACTCCATTGCTCCCAAGCTTTCCATCAAATTCGAATCTCCCACACATGGCAGCTCGCGCACACATGTGGGCAACGTACTCCACCATAAGAGCATCCAAAATCGGGCTGGGCACTCTATTGTTTCATTTTCCCTTTCCATTTTCTCTGCCCTGCATTAAGGAATTGTGCCCAACCTCTGCCGAATTCGCCCTCTGTTCTAATCACACTCAGACTGTGTTAAACCCGTGCCATTTCTTGG
Organism: Picea engelmannii; assembly: GCA_009831015.1. Lineage (NCBI taxonomy): Eukaryota > Viridiplantae > Streptophyta > Pinopsida > Pinales > Pinaceae > Picea > Picea engelmannii. The sequence continues at coordinate 1,425,580 of ML776901.1, read as the reverse complement.
CCTGTTTTCAACCTTGCTCGGTAAAATTCACCCTCTGTTCCAATTGCACTCAGACCATGCCCAATTTGTGTCTTTGTGTGGCTCGATTTCTCCCTTTCTTAGTGAATTAAAACCCTGTCACAATGCCCAAGCGATACGAACCATCCTCATATGCAGATTTGTTTGCCATTCCAGAATTCGCACAGTGTAAGGAAGTGTTCTTGCGTGCTAGTTGGGGGCCATTTTTGTCGAGTTTGCAAGGCCATGATGATGGTCTTTATATGAAATTTGCAGTTGGTTTTGATGGCAAGATAACACATGTAGGGTCTCTCAATTTTGCAGTCACAGAAGAGTCAATTGCTGCTGCAACAAAACTTCCAAGAACAGGAGATAGGTGGTTCAAGAATCATCAATTGTCACGCTCAAGTTACAATAGGGTGTTTAAGCCCGAATTCGAGAGAATTTCAGGAGAGAAAGGGTATGATAAGGAGTGGATAAAGCCAGAATTGGTCAATCCCCTTATCGTCATCACAAGGTTAATTACATGTGAAAGTAGATACTCCACCTTCAAAGCTTGTCACTTTAGATTGCTGGCTCATTTTCTGTTCAATAAACCTTTAAACTTCCCTTTCTATTTTCTCAAAAGCTTGGAGAAAATGTCCTCTCAAGTGAGGAAAAATGTGACCAACCCCCACAATAGTCTCTTCCACTATGGTATGATCAAGCTCCTCATTTTTACCGAACTAGAGAAGCAGGGGAAAAGTTGGGATGCCTTTATCTACCAATTTGCAAATCCTCACTTGATAGTTAAGACCGACAAAAAGCCACTTAGCCTAAAAACTATCTCTCCATCCAAGTTTCACTCTCGAAAAAATCCAAACTCCCTTGCACAAACTCCCTATTTTCCGTAACAATACCAAAATCTTGTTGATATTCCTACTTCTTCATTGGGGAAAAAGACCAAGAACAAAGACCAAAAGAAGCCTATTGTTGACCCCCCAATGCCTTCATTTTCTCTTGATCCTACACCTAAGAAGCTCCAAGAAGTAATGCAACAATACTTTCCCATCATTCCTACAAACAAGAGAGCAGCCAACCGATTTGGTAAGGGACCCTTTCAGAAGAGTACCCGTAACATAAGAACCAAGCCTTATGCAAAGCCTCCACCTGCTTTGGATCCTATCCAAGTATCCTCTGACCTTGAGAGCCCTCATAAGAAACCTAGAGAAGTCTCTGTGGATGGATTAGAACCACTAAGGAAAATGAAATCAGAACCTACCTCACCTTTCCAATCTCCCATCACACCTACTTCACCCATGCCCACTCTTGATCCTAAATTTTATAAATTGACCACATCTCTCAAAGGACCTAAGCCTTCCTTGAAGATCACTGATTCTGCCCCAAATATAGAGGAGCTACAAAGGGAAAACCAGCAACTTCTCCAACAATTAGAAGAGAGGAAGACAATAGATGCACACCTTCATCATGATAATGCATTCCTTCAGGCAAAAGTTAACTCCCTTCAACGGTTGGTCGATGGGATGACCTAACCTAACCGCAGCTTAAGAGCACACTTAAAGCAACATAAGAGGCACAAGGCTAAGCCTACACAACAAGAAGGAGAGGCTTCTAAATCTGACCCTCCTCAACAAGCCTAGTTCCAAGGGATGACTCCTTTTTTTTTGCAGTGGGACCTGCAAAATCGTCGGTGTGGGGGTATGTTGGGCCCGAGATATGATCATCTTCATGACGTTATTATACACTTTTTTCCATATGTATATATGCATTTTTTTTTATCTTTCAAAGGATATTTTTGAAGAATTTTATGGTAAAATGATACAATCGACATGAGGTACGTAAAATTTGTGTTTTGTGATTCAATCAAGTTTAATTTATCATATTTTATGGTTTCAAGGAGTTAATTCATGTTTTTCTGCTATTACAGGGCAAAACACACCATGTTTCTTGATTCGTCACTCGTTCCAGTACTTGATCTAGCACTCGTTCCAGTACTTGATCCAACACTTGTTCCGACACTTGATCCAACACTCATTCTGGTACTTGATCCAAAACTCGTTCTGGCACCCAGTATTGCACAAAAATGCAAGGCAAGTTGGCGGTTATGGTATTGGCGGCCAGTGGTGGACAAATCGAGCACATGGGTTTTGTTTGTCATCGCCCCCTCCAACTACTAAGCTCAAGAAAACTTGATTTCAGTTGTCCAAAGAGGGTGATCATTGGGTTCCTCCATTTTGTTAGTTATGGATGCATTTAATGTCATTTGCCGAATTTAGAGGTGGTTCAATCCTCCTGTGGTCGAACACCTGGGTTGTAAGCTTATAAATACCAATAGGATGATCATTATATTGTTAACCAAGTAGCATAAGCATCAGAATTTCCAGAAAAACGTTTTTTCTCTGTTTCTAGTTTTACATTGCCAGAATAGTGCCAAAACTGCGTTTTTGGATTTTTATGGTGAATTTGGCCCGCTGAGGTCATGGTGTTCTTTTAGAGAGTGACCACGACTTGCTGGGGGGCCCACCAATAGTATGGTAACTGTCTTCATGTCTATTTTGCATTTTTCTAATTTAAATTGTCTTTTCATTTTCCTGTGCATGTATATTTTTATTTAATTGATTAGTTTGTTGTAGCTTACTGTTTTACTTCTTTTTGCAGGTTAGATGATGATTTGTGATAGTATGTGTTGATTTTATAGATTAGAAAAGACTTGCAAGTCTCTAAGTCTCTTTACTAATTCCGTGTGCAATTAAAAATTCTATCTCTCATTATACTAACCCCGCATGTAGTTAGATGATAAGTTGTGCTTTCTTTTATATTTTTATAGTCAAGCTTAGAACAGATTTTTAATTAGAACAGAGCATAATTTTAATCTGAGTTTCTTCTGACAAAGATTGATGGATGGATAGATTTGCTTCCAGTTTTTGAATCATAGCTTGCTTACTTCAGTTTTAGATAGATTTCACTTGCTTAGTTATTGGTTAAATGTAATTGTCAATTCACTTTTTAATATCATGTTTTTAATTTCTGGTTTTAGTCATTTTCTTTATCATAGCTTGAATGATTAAAATAGACATAGTATAGTTTCATTTCACGCAATTTCCTTTCATAAATTAAAATGAAATTAAATTCCTTAGTTAGATAATGATGATCTCATTATGATGTTGATGGTTTATACATGAATATGTAGGGTATTTAACATTACTTTTATCATGGCTAAGTTTGCATTGGACTGTTTACTTCACACCTTTTATTTTTCCATTGAAATCAGTATTGAGCTTATACCATTAGAACTTTCCTTTGTTGTCAAGTGTCATCGAGATATCATCCGTCACCACCGAAGGCATTCACACAATCACCAGTATTACATTTGAGTATTTCATAGGTTAAAGTTAGTTTCTTGCTTTCATAAGTTAGAAAATATAGTTTATTGTTTTCATAAGTTTAGTTGATAGTCTTTCTTGCTTTCAATAGAATAGATTTCCCTTCAAGCATTGCATTGAGCATTTAAATTTCCTTTTACGCAAGAGAAATAGTTTTTCATTAGGCATTTATTTCACTTGCCTCTTAGGCTAGGTAGTTGTTCAATGAGAAGTCTTTGCTTACTTGTCCCTTTTCTTTAGTAGGATAGATAGCTGCCTTTGCTTACTTGTCTTTTGCTTTAGTAGGGTAGTTAGGTGTTTTTGCTTGCTTGTCTATTTGCTTTAATAGGTTAGATAGGTGTTTTTTATTACTTGATTATTTAATTTCTTTCATAGGGTAGTTTCTCATTGAATGTAGGTTGGTAAGTTAAAGGTAGTTTGCTTTCATCATTTGCTTAGTATGCTTAGTAGTTTACATTTTCATACTATCATGAACTAGTTTGCTTTACATAGAGTTTTCATTCGCTTTCTTAGGAACTATCCATCAGTCCTTGGCCCAATAGTACTTAGGTTACCTAGTTTCAAGTTTCTTAGTAGGGTTTTCTCATTAGATAGGTTTGCTTGAGTAGACTAGCCTTAAATAGATGCTTTCCTTAGTTATACTATACTCCTACCAACCTTTTACCTTTGGCATATATTTTGCTACAACTCTAAGTTTACTTACCCCAGGTTGACAATTTAATTGAGGATAGTTTAGTGTCTTTTTTAGTACTTATAAAACACCTAACAGGGATCATGCACACAATGGGTATGTCAAGGACAAAGGGAACATGACAGGTCTAGAACCTCTTTTGGGGGAAAACAAGAGGGTGTGCAAGATAAAGGATACCATTTTGAAAAATAAAGAGAGCGTGTGAGGCTCTCCAACAAAGAAGAAGAACTAAATAATTAACCTGTTCTAGAAAAGGGGAGAGAACATGAGAATGGATCTTGGAGAGTTTTCCGAAAACATGACCCAAGCAAGAGGTCGTGAGATTGATGCTATGGGAGGATATGATAAACCTCGCAAAGGCTCTGACAGAGAAAGGATCTCTGAGAAACTGCAAAAGTTCCCTAGTGATATCATGGCTTGGCACGGGGGTTGCCAAAGTGCTAAGAATGAATGCATCTGAGCCTACAGTTGGGTGGAAAGGTGAACACCCACGGTCAGTTGGTTGTTGATCGACTGAAATAGATAATTATTTCATATACCCTATGTACTAGAATTGGAATGAGTGGTTGGATGTTTGTGCCTATGACAAAAAATTGCATTGTATGATTAATATTAGAAATGCTTATTGTTCTCCGGTGAACCCATGCATTTGAATGGTTTATGTTTGCCTCTTTTTAGCGGCAAGAGAACTATTAGACATGGGTCTTCGAATGAATTTAGGAATAATTTTATGGTTTCTGTGATTGGTTGGAAAATCCTTAAGGGATTTTAGCCAAGGATGGATTTAGTAATGTAAGAATCGTGGTAGACTTCACTGGAACACTTCAATCCTGTTGACCCCTTAAATTTACCTTCATAGGTAATTAAATTTTTTATAGATGAAGGGATATTCCTTCAAACCAGTCATCCAAGTAACCATGGGCTCATTCCCACGGACTTAATCAAATTTTGGCTGAGAGCTAAGGGTGTAGCCCTCAAAACTTATCAAAAACCTCATATGACCAGGACCATGGAACCCATATATTCCAATTGGAACATGACATGGGTCAACCATTGATAGGGCCACATGTCATCTCTTCCCTATATCGCGTGTTAACACCCTGGCACATGCTCCCTAGCCTAATAGCTGGTGGAATACCCCAGGTCACTAGGAGTTTGGGACTTTGAAAAACTTGGGAAGCTAGGACGCTAGGGTTAGCCAACTAAAGGCTCAGACCCACCTGTACCTATTTCTACGTTTGTGTAAGTGTGGACCCTTCCAGAGTCCAAGTTTGGGGACTTCAGAGGATATGCGAATAAATAAAAGGGCGTTCAATGCCGAAGCGCCTAACACCAAAATCCCTTAAGCCTGTGCATTAAACGAGGGTGAATTTCAATCGTTGTATTTAACGGTGGATGTATTTCCACCATAGATGTAGTAGTGCTGGGGAACTCCAGGACTTTGGGGAACTTCCCCTGTAACCGCCCTCCAGTGGCCATGTCATCACTAAAGGGTGACAACCTTGGTCGAGTCCGTTCAGGAAGGATGGTGCGAATGAGGTGAACCCACGTTGGTGCCCCATTGAGTCTATTTGAGTCGGATGGTGGGTGGTTTCCTGCAAAGTCAAAACATTAAAGAGATCATGATACAAATAATAATAAGTGGAAGAATTAATAGAATAAAAATCCTCTCTAGAACAAGAGAATTTTTCAAAAAGTGACTCCCAAAATGGTAGTTCCTCCTCTTTAAAAACATCATTGGATGATTGTGAATGGGTGGGATGCATACTAGGCGTGGTTTCAAAACCAACACGTTCTCTCTCAATATGGTTTCCTCATCAAAGAAAAAGGTAGATTGCTATGATAAAAGAGGTATGTATTTTATGTTGATATATTTTCCTAAAGTGAAAATATCAACATGGTTGTCTTGCTCCTGCACAACATGAAGATCTAAAATGTCTTCCAAAGAATATTCATAGTTAGAAGAGGGGAGACAATGAAAAGAATTATTAGAACAAGAAGTCTTAATAAATGATCCATCAACAATAAGAAAACATTCTTGCTCTATGTCATTTATATTAGGAGAATTTGTAACAACTGAACAATTCGAATAAAGAGGAATTAATTTAAATTATCCATGGGTGAGGAAGAATTCATTTCACGAGTGTCCAAATTTTCTTCATTGACAAAATTATTAGCATTTAAATTTTTCTCCATAGCTTTCTCTTCCATTCCTTGTGATGAAAAATCTGAGATAGGAAAATAAGAACCTGAAATAACCATTAGTGTGACGTGAAGTGTCCCATTATCAATAGGAAAACCCTCCTCTTGGTCAACTACAAAAAAATTAGAACTTGAATTTACACAAGAGGCCTCTTTTTCGACAAAAGGAAAGAAAGGGGGAATGGAGTGATGGGAGTATAGATATATTTCTTTCAAAAAATAATTCTCTATCTCATGTATATCCCCCACAATAAATAAATATCTGAACATATGGAGTTCAGCTAAGGGATTATTATTTGCAATATTTTCATTTAAATCAAAATCAACATGTAAAGGAACATTAAAACATGATTTAGATTCATCAACCATTTTCTCATATGTTTCATTAGTAAGAGAAACTAAACAAGAAATCAAATAGCTGTTAGATGGCCTATCATCCAAAGGAAATCTACAACAAAGATGAGTAAATATGATAACAAAATATTCAAGGAATTCATACTCATTCTACTTTAGCTATGATGTCTCTGCACACAAATCATCATAATCATAATTCTCAAAAGTATGAAAAAATTCAAGCATAAATTGTTCCGATGTGTGACTAGAGGTGGCTAGAAAAGTCTCACACCATTTCTTAACCTGACTTGCAAAAGTGAGAGTGAACATCTTGAAAATGGTATTTGCATCAGTAATATTGTGAGAACCACAAAATCTCCATAAATGTAAAGCATGTTCATATGTACAGATTTCACTCTCGCCATCAAATATAAGTTGTGACAAGAAATGTAAAATATTTCTAGGAGGTTCCATGTCAACATCCATGTTAGTGCCACATCATATGGCACTAATGATAGGGGGTCACGTCGATGCCAAGTGTCATCGAGGTGGCAATGGTGCGATTTGGCTTAGGAAACTTTGGGAGGCCATAACTTTTGATCCATAACTCAGATTTAAGTATGGTTACAGTTGTTGGAAATATTTTGAAGAGAAGAATCCAACTGTGAGGTTTAGTTAGAGGAAATAATAGAAGAAAAGAGAGGGAAATATTGATAAAGAAAATGTAGGATAAAAAGGGGAAGAAGATCAAATGATTCCCCCTCATGCATCTCAAGGATGGAGTAATCGTGAAGAAAGGATATCATGATAACCTATTCCTACAACCGTAGAAAGAGGCAAAATCAATTATGTGATTAAAAGGACATTCACCAATACATGAGAAACATTATATTTCCTTTCTGTTAAGAAAAAGTCTAGATTTTGAAGGAAATGAAAAGGAGAGGTCTATTGAAGGAAATCGTCTATGATCCGCATTAAATAACTATCACGATAGTTGCATGCATATAATCTGCAACACATAGAAAGGATTAGAGAACTTATGAATCAAGTTAAGAGTTGTCCAATTATGAGAGTATAAAGCTGAAGATGTTAAGCACCATATGTTGGAAAAGATTGAATAAGTCATCCAGGAAAATGATTGACCACCTACATCAAAATCATTCAAGACATGTACTAGATCATCAAACCTTACAACCATAAAAAAATCATGAAACACTTGGGAAACTGTATAAGGTAGGAAGAAAATGTGTCAACCACTCATACAAATTTCAACAAGACATCATAGGTAAAATAAGAATCATGAAGACATTTTAAACCATAAGATCAAAATAGATAATAAGCCTCCATCAAAGGAGTCATCAGTCAATACCAAACCTCAACTCCCTCAAAGTAGGAAAAAATGTAACATCAGAATGAGCACTAGAGGATTAGGGAATATGATTAAAATTTTAGTAGGGGGGCCCCTTTCTTTTCACTTGTAAAAGAAAAATTAAAGGGGGGTTGTTGCAGCCACAACACGACCTATCATATACCTCTACATGGTTTGATATATTTCTGGAGCATTGTCATCTTTGCCTTGTTTGCAACTGGTAGTCATAGGAGTGCTCACTGGTGCCACTAGTACATTTGGGTCAAATTTCGATGGCGCGTTCAACACAATTTCCACTTTATATTGTCGGGTGAATGACAGACAATGGACCCCCTCAAATGTCGTTTCACATGACGTCGCTTTTTCGACGACATAGATTTTGTCTTTATTGCAACGTTTCATCCGAACATGTGTCATCTCAGATTTGACTATCCAAACCCCATATAATCGTTGTAAGACCGACGTCTTGGAGATGGCAAGAGGGACATCTTGGATGTGGCAAGAGCGACGTCTTGGACATGGAAAGAATGATGCCTTGGAGGTGGCAAGAGTGACGTCTTGGAGGTGGCAAGAGAGACGTCTTGGAGGTGGCAAGAGCAACGTCTTAGACGTGGCAAGAGATACGTCTTGGAGGTGGAAAGAGCGATGTCTTTGACGTGGCAAGAGCAATGCCTTGGACGTGGCAAGAGAGACGTATTGGAGGTGGCAAGAGAGACGTCTTGGAGGTGGCAAGAGTGACGTCTTGGAGGTGGCAAGAGAGACATCTTGGAGGTGGCAAGAGCAACGTCTTGGATGTGGCAAAAGAGATGTCTTGGAGGTGGCAAGAGTGATGTCTTGGAGGTGGCAAGAGAGACATCTTGGAGCTGGAAAGAGTGACGTCTTGGAAGTGTCAAGAGAGACATCTTGGAGGTGGCAAGAGTGATGTCTTGGAGGTGGCCAGAGATACATCTTGGAGGTGGAAAGAGTGATGTCTTGGAAGCGTCAAGAGAGACATCTTGGAGGTGGCAAGAGAGACGTCTTGGAGGTGGCAAGAGAAACATCTTGTAAAAGAAAAATTAAAGGTGGGTTGTTGCAGCCACAACATGGCCTATCATATACCTCTACATGGTTTGATATATTTCTGGAGCATTTTCATGTTTCCCAAGTTTTCAACTAGTAGTCATAGGAGTGATCATTGGTGCCACTAGTACATTTGGGTGAAATTTTGATGGCGTGTTCGACACAATTTCCACTTTATATTGTCGGGAGAACGAAAAACAACATACCCCCTTAAACGTCATTTCACATGACATCATTTTTCCAACAACATAGATTTTGTCTTTATTGCGATGTTTCATGCGGACACGTGTCATCTCGGATTTGACTGTCCAAACCCCATATAGTCATTGTAGGACCGTTGTCTTGGAGGTGGCAAGAGAGACATCGTAAACCCCACTAGATAGATTTTTCATTCAAAAGTATAAGACATATAATCTAAAAAACAAAATTGACAAGTTCATGAATATGAGAGATCAAATAGAAGATATTCCAAACTAACCCAAACCATAATGAACTTTGTTCATAAGAAATAAAAAATCAGCAAAGTCCATTATGCTAAAAAGGTCTAAGCAAAAAAATCATGTTGGCTGAGAGTGATCAAAGAAAAGAGTGGATGCGAAAGAAATTATTTGAACAACTCCAAACCTAAAATAATCATTCAAAGAAATGTAAGGATTTGGAGTGGTTTCAATCTCAAATGGGTAGAATTAGTCACTTAGATTTCCATTTACAGTGTGTGGGACAACAAGCCCAAAACTCATAAGAATCTCAATTAAGCAAACTTTTCTAGATTGGACTTATGTGGATATGAATATGGGACAAATCTAATGGTCCACTTTCCTTACAAGAGGGGATGAATAGTACACTAGTTTAAAGTATCCCACTTGCAAGATGCCACAATGAGTGAAAAATGATATGCATAAAATCAATGATTTAAAAATTACCCAGCACATGGTAAAGAATCTGAGAATAAGACGAAGTAAAATTTTCCCCATATCAGAATTAAATTGAAAAAAATTCAATCAAGGGAAAATTAGTGTGAAATACTTCTATTTCTTTCCATCTCTACCAAGAAACTCATTTATTGATCAACCAACATGTAACACCCATGTTTCCCCTAGTTGTAATTAATCATTAACTATGATTACCATGCTATGGCATGTGAACAATGTAAATTTATTATTGTTTAGATTGCCAATAACTGACTGTGGGGGTGAATCCTTGAAGTAATGGCCATGATATCACTAGAGGAAAGAGAGATGAAACTATAGAGAGGGTTCATTATGTCAAAATGAACCAAATTCTTCTTGCTGAAATAATAATCCTCATATTGATCCCAAGGAAAAAAATCAGTTAATGAAAGAAGGACTAGTGGTTGAACAATCAACTACCCCCATGAATGGAAGCATGGAGAGTCCAACTGAGGAGACAAAAAACTGTCAGCCCGAAGTACCACATAGTGAAGTTTTCCTGCAGGCCCAAACTCACCCGAGTTCCTTCTGACAAAAGGAATAGGACAACTTTAGAACCTCCTGGGGGGAAAAGGAGAGGGCATGCAAGAGAAAGGATACCATTTAGAAAAAGGAAGAGAGCACGTGAGGCTCTCCAGCGGAGAAGAAGAACTAAAGAATTAAGTTATTATAGAAATGGGGAGAGAACTCGAGTACAAATCTCGGAGAGTTTGTAGAAAACATGAACTAATAAGGAGGTCACAAGCTTGATGTTGTGGGAGCATCTGATAAACCTCGCAGAGGCTGTGACAAAGAAAGGATCTCTGAGAAATTGTAAAAGTTCCCTAGTGATATCATGGCTTGGCACAAGGGTGGCCAGAGCACTAAGAATGAATTCCTTTGAGCCTACTGTTGGGTGGAAAGTCGAACACCCATAGTCAGTTGGTTGGTGATCGACTGTAATAAATAAGTATTTCATATACCCTGTGTACTAGAATTGGAATGAGTGGTTGGATGTTTGTTCCTATGACAAAAAATTGCATTGTATGATTAATATTAGAAATGCTTATTGTTTTCTGGTGAACCCCTGCATTTGAATGGTTTTTGTTTGCCTCTGCTTAGAGACAAGAGAACTATTAGACATGGGTCTTCGAATGAATTTAGGAATAAGTTTATGGTTTCTGTGATTGGTTGGAAAATCCTTAAGGGATTTTTCCCAAGGATGGATTTAGTAATGTACGAATTGAGGCAGACTTCACTGGAACACTTCAGTCCTGTCGACCCCTCGAATTTACCTTCGTAGGTAACTAAAATTTCTGTATATGAAGGGAGCTTCATTCAAACTAGTCATTGAAGTAACTATGGGCTCAAGCCCATGGCCTTAATCAAATTTCAGCTGATAAATAAGGGTGTATCCCTTAGAACTAAGACTATGCCCAATGGGAGCTAAGACTTCTGAGTCTTGAGGATTCGGGGGTCTGGAGCTCTGGGATGTTGGAATCCTCATAACACTCAAATTGCATTGAAGGTGACCTATCAAACTGGTAAATTGATAGATGACCGACAACCGTAGGTTAATTACCTGTAATCGTAGGATTCATCCCCTTGTTAAACCTTGATCCACTTCTCGGACATGAAGTAATGYGAGCTGTAGATCTGGGGGTACTCAGGATCTCCCCTGACCATTGGATCTATGATGTGGTTAGTTCGGTGTTGACCACTTCGAGATAAAAGAGGTGTTCTAACACAAAAACTATCAAATGCTGGACTCGTGAGGTAATGTGGACCGTGGATCTAAGGATCCTTCGAGACCCCTCTTAGCCATTTGATCATGGGGATGTGCGTATCACGTCGAGAGAACATGGAGGTCCACACGTTGAGCAACGAGGATGCCATGTGTGGTGGCCTTGTGAAATAGTAAAGATATGTACATAACCTAAAGCATGCGCCACACATATCACCAATGTGTTTTAGGTTGATAGGTGTCCCTCTAGGAGTGAACAAACACTGAAACCTAGGGACCTTTGAGTTAGAGTCCCGAGCCGTTGATTTGGGGAGTCCATTGAGGACCTCTTCCAACTATTCGATCATTATTTGGATCTCCTTATAAACCCCACTTCCAGTGATTCAGGATGAAAGGCATGGATTTTCCTCAAACGTCGAAGTCGCAAAGTGTTGAGGACCTCCAATCTGGGGATGCTTCGAGATATCTCTCGACCATTGGATCTAGACCGTGGTTAGATCGATTCTGACAAATCTGAAAGAAAAAAGGAAATTACACAAAAAAACCCCTGAGCTCTGAAGTTGCGAAGCAATGGAGGTCGTAGATTTGGGGATCTAAGTGGACCTGTCTCGATCGTGGGATAAAATGTATTGGGAGGTTGTTGGTAGGAGTTCGGACTTCAGAGATTTGGGTGATTTCGTAGGTAGGAGATGCTGGAGACTTCTCTAGGTTTTCATTCTAGAGTGAAGTGGAACAATGACGTCACCCAAGGTGACGTGGACCCATGTTCGAAATGCCACATGTCACCTTGATTCGTTCCTTTTACAGACCTTATATTCCAATTGAAATGTGACACATGTCACCCATTGATGGGTCCACATGTTGTCTCTTCCCTATGCCTCATGTTAACACCCTGGCACATGCTTGCTAGCCTAATAGTAGGTGAAATACCCCGGGGCACTAGGATTTCGAGACTTCAGAAAAATTGGGAAGCTGGGATGATGGGGTTAGCCGGTCGAAGGCCCAGACCTACCTGTCCCCGTTTCTATGTTTAACATGCCACCACGTGTAAGTGTGGACCCTTCGGGAGTCCGAAGGATATGCAAATAGAGAAAAGGGTGTTTTTCACCGAAGCGCTGAATGCTGAAATACCTTAAGCCTGTGCATTAAATGAGGGTGAATTTTAGCCGTTGGATTTAAAGGTGGATTTATTTCCACCATAGATGCCAGAGCACTGGGGAACTTTGGGACTTCAGGGAACTTCCCTTGTAACCGTCCTCCAGTTGCCATGTCATCACTAAAGTGTGACAACCTTGGTTGAGTCTGTGCCAGGAAGGATGGTGTGAATGAGGTGAACCCACGTGGGTGCCACCCATCCCTTGACCAATGATGTCAGAAGAGATTTAGAAGGGCATAACTTCCAATATAGATCTCATAATTGAGTATGGTAACAATCGTCAGAGATCTCTTGACGATCATATGATGATGGATACCTCAGAAATAGGATTCAAGATAAGTAAGAAAAGAAAAAATTTGATGCCCCATCCCTTAAAACAGTACTTAGGGGTCATGTGTGTTACAAAGTGGTATCAGAGTGGGAAACAACTCTTGGCCTGCTTGGGCTCACGAAAGAGTCAAGTGATTATTTGTTTTTCTCTCTTAGAAAAATTTAAGGGAGAGGGAACCCTACCCTACCCTACCCAGCAGAACATGATTCAAACACAGTCCTGGATGGGCCAGAGAATAGTCATAAGACTAGTTTACCAAGGCTAATATGAGCCTATTGAGAGTATTACCACCGTATGGAAATTATCTCCATAATTTCCTTGAGGAGAAGGATGCAGCTTAAAATTCAGTTGGGATTTTACCCAAAGAGATTGAATCATGCTAGACTATGGTAGAAGAAGCCTATAATTTATTTTGGAGAAATGATATCCATTCCTACAAAAGTGGGATTATGTTGAGGGACATTAATAATAAAACTTGGATGAAAATGGAATAAAACTATTTTAAGGAGTACTTGAGTCCATAAGGAAAATGGACTAACTAGGTGGCATGAATTGTCTAAAAGTGGGCTTATGAAGCCTCTGTTAATAAAAAGTGTTGATTAAATGAAGGATTTGGAATTGGGAGAAATATTCCCGATGTCGAGGGGCCTTATGGAAATATGTGAGGTCAACCTACTTGACTTGTCATAACTAAAAACTACTATTGGGATAATCCCTCTTTGTAAATTAAAAGAATTTATGAGAACTAAGAATGAACCTCATGGAAGAAGTGAAATGATATGAGCAAGTTCAAAAGCTCATGGTTGTGCTATGGAAGTGTGTATCCCTATTAACTAAAGGTATGACTATGCATGAAAATGGAAAAAGAAAGTAAGTGGAACCTGTATGCACTACATGCATGGGTATAATGCTTGGTGCATGAAGATATGTTGAAATGCATATTGCAAAGATAAAACATGCATATGGCATGCATATATACTTATTATAGTCTATCATTGAATATAAAATATGGTGATTTCATAGATCATATGGTTAGTGATGATATGAATATGGAAGCATAAGTAAAAGGTTGATGATGTTTAGTACATAGTGCCTTATGAGGATAAGGTAGGAGGATTAATGAAATGTTGACCCTAGATGTGGTAGAGGAAGTGTCGGGATACTTCTAGATGAACAATGGGTCAGGTTGACATCTAGAGGTGGATGGTATCTATATAAGGTATGGCTTGGCATGCTTAAAATCATAGTGAGGGGGAATCTAGAAAATGATTCCCTTGATTGAAAGGTCTTCTAATCAAGACAAGTCAGAAGCTTGAGAAGCCATCTTGTTGCCTTGGGCATTGTTTAAATTTCCTAGATGGTATTTCTGGGTTGTTGAATAACTTTATACTAGTTGAGACAAAAAAAAATGCCTTTTTACTGGTTTTTGTTGTGTAGAAATGGGGACATAGTTATGACTATGTATGCTAAACTTCCATGTGGATATCATGTGAATGAGTGTGAGCTCTCAGTAGATAGAGCAACTCAATGATGAGTATCTCTATGAGACCTATCATAAGAATGATTGGAAGATCCATGGGAGAAGGATCTGGAGTCTGATATGTCCATGTGCATGAATGGGATGGAAAAAGTGTAAGCAATGAACTTGCATGATGAATGTTTGGCTATGTTTGTATATGCTTGAGTGCATGGATCTAATGCATTGCAAAGTTTCTTGATATGAAGATTGATATTAAGACCAAATAGATATGAGTGAATGATATTAAATGTGCAAGTGATGCACATGTATGATGTAAGAGTATGTGTATACTAAAGGCACTATGTGACTTCCTAAATGAGTGAAATGTAAGGCAATAATTGAACTTTCCAAGATTAAATGAATGCCATGGATGCCTAGCTGACTCCCTTATGAAGAGTCATCAAATTTCTATTTTGAATAATAACCTGAGGGGAATGTGCTCCATTCCCTCAGGAAAGGCTAGTATAAATAGAAAAAAGAGTAAATGAGCAAGGATGCCCTGTTGTCATGATAAGAGGAAAAATGATTATGCCCTTGAGGATCACATGCGAATGATTGTGAAAAATCATGAGTTGAATTATTTTAAAGTAAATATGTATGTGAGCTGTGAAATATACCTATGGTACCTACACATAGGCTTATGATTATGCAAGTGGTTAAGTACATCATGGATGTAAGTTAACAAAACAAAGAATATATATGGATAAATAAGTTGGATGCATAACAAAGATGCATGTTTGTATTCCTTATGGAATATTTGGTAAAGAACTGAAGCTAGCTCAAGGTTGAGGCCATCAAATATAATGATGGATATGCAATAAGGAAGTTGCATTCCAAAGGAGTTTCTTGTGGAGGAACTATGTGAAGACTCTGTCAAGAGAATAAAGTACAAACCTTAATGACTACTAAGAATTGGGCAGTGGGATGCAAGAACCGAGGAATAGATTGACCATTGATACCCAAGTAGGGTATGATTGAGAAAAAGTAACCAGGAATAGAGAGCGAAAGTCTATGCCGATCAAGGATTAGTTATAATCCTTGTAAGAAAACGTAGGATTAAAGAGTACCATGGGTACGATAACCAATCTAGAGACACTGGGAATAAAGGTGCTCATAGTTAGCACATTTCATGGAATGCATTGAGGAAATGCATGTTTGCATGAGAGGGAAGGAAATGGATTTTCATTGAGGAAGGAGGACCTTCCACTACTCCAATTGAATTGTGTAGTTGATAAAGAAAGGAAAATGTGGGTGGCCATGAGTGTTGGAACCCTGGTTACTAATGAGGGATACTGGGGTGCATTCAAGATAAAATTTTAGTTTTGTATTTGCTGATTTGGGATCATGATCAACCTGTAGCAGAGAGCATAGTCCTGTTGTAAGAGTGAAGGATAATGATTAAATCTCATGGTGAAGAGGTTGGTTGAGCTCCAACACACCATGATAAAGTTCTTATATTAAGTTTGGAAAACTTGAACCCAATATAAAGGGTACATTAGGTATGAATGTGGCCATGAATATTGGCACATTGATTAAAGTCATTTGATATTTTAATTGCATTTTAAAAAAATTGGTATGCTGAAATGATGCATGCGTAAAGAATGATTTTTTCCTTTTTTCTTTGTACCCTTGAATAGGTGAAAATGACTTGGACTATTAGTATGCATAGTTATGAAAATATAATGTGCATTAAAACTAACAATTGGTTTGGTGAGGAATGTTGAAATTGCAGGAAGTAAAAGGATCTTGGATATGGCAGCATTGTAATCCCATAAGGAACACCAAATGCATGCTGAGATAAATTTCTATGGGAAGGAAAGTACCATACATGTGGATCTGGTTCCTATGCGGAACAGATCTAAAAATACATGTGGAATTTGGAAATCTGTGGGTGACAAATTTGCAAGAAAATTCTAAATTTGAAATTGATGATAATATCTCATAATTTATGTATACTTGTGATACAGGTGAGGAGAAAAATATCTGTCTAGGGAGGACAGGTGAAGGATGTCAAGTTGAAAAGCATGAAAAAAAATACTGTTGAGATAGGAGGACTCGGTGGTTAGCCATGATCGCCCTAAAATATGTTGTGTTGCGGTAACACAAGCCAGAGGGATGCCTCCGTTGAGCAATTATAAGGGATTCCTAGTTTGTAATGCTCAATGAATTATTTATAACTCTTTCTATGTGAGAAAGCCTTGGAAAGGTAAGATGAATCGCCCGGGGGACTGTATAGCAGAGAAGGGGATGCTTGAGCCTGGGCCTAGAGGGTGAGTGACCACAAGGAAGATGAGAATTTTATAATTCTTATAAACTATTTATTGGGATCATGCAAGCAATGGGCATGTCAAGGAAAAAATGATCCAAGATAACAAGACACCCATGTGGATGAAAATCCATGAAATGCACAGATAAGTATTGTGCTAGATGATGAAAGTTTTCCTATTGAATTTTGCACAACAATAAGATGTTTTAGCATGAAATTATGATTAATATGCTTGTTGTCCAAAAATATTGAAGGCAGGTGATGAAGGCCAAGGGTTTGGAAAGGACCTGAACAAGAAAGAGGATCAATATCTCTAAATAATTTGAATGACAAAGGCATGGCAAGTGTTACTGAGAAAGAACATCGAGGACGATGTTCCTTTTTAAGGGGGAGGGGATTGTAACACCTCTGTTTCCCCCAGTTTGTAATTAATCATTAATTATGATCACCATGCTATAGCATGTAAACAATGTAAATGTATTATTTCTTAGATTTCCAATAACTGACTGTGGAGGTGAATCCTTTAATTACTGGCCATGATATCACTAGAGGAAAGAGTGAGGAAACTGTAGAGAGGGTTCATTATGTCAAAATGACCCAAATTCTCCTTGCTAAAATAATAGGCCTCATCCTGATACCAACGAAAAAAATCAGTTAATGAAAGAAGGACTGGTGGTTGAACAATCAACTACCCCCATGAATGTAAGCATGGAGAGTTTGGCTGAGGAGACAGAAAATTGTCAGCCCGAAGTACCACATAGTGAAGTTTTCCTATAGGCCCAGACTGACCGGAGTTCCTTCTGACAGAAGGAACATGACAGGTCCAAAACCTGCTTGGGGGAAAAAGGAGAGGGTGTGCAAGATAAAGGATACCATTTGGAAAAAGGAATAGAGCGTGCAAGGCTCTCCAACAGAGAAGTACTAAAGAATTAACCTATTCTGAAAAAGGAGAGAGAATACGAGAATGGATCTTGGAGAGTTTGTAGAAAACATGACCTGAGCAGGAAGTTGTGATATTGATGCTATGGGAGAATTTGATAAACCTCGCAAAGGTTGTGATAGAGAAAGGATATCTGGGAAACTGCAAAATTTTCCTAGTGATATAATGGCTTGGCACAGGGGTTGCCAAAGTTCTAAGAATGAATGCCTCTAAGCCTACGATTGGGTGGAAGGGTGAACACCCACAGTCATTTGGTTGGTGATCGACTGTAATAGATAATTATTTCATATACCCTATGTACTAGAATTGGAATGAGTGGTTGGATGTTTGTGCCCATGACAAAACATTGCATTGTATGATTAATATTAGAAATTCTTATTGTTCTTCGGTGAACCTATGAATTTGAATGGTTTATGTTTGCCTCTTCTTAGCGGTAAGAGAACTATTAGACATGGGTCTTTGAATGAATTTAGGAATAATTTTATGGTTTCTATGATTGGTTGGAAAATCCTTAAGGGAATTTTCCCAAGGATGGATTTAGTAATGTAAGAATCGAGGCAAACTTTGCTGGAACACATTAGTCTTGTCGACCCCTCGAATTTACCTTCGTAGGTGACCAAAATTTCTATAGATGAAGGGATATTTATTCAAACCAGTCGTCCAAAAAACCATAGGCTCATTTCCATGGACTTAATCAAATTTTGATTGAGAGATAAGGGTGTAGCCCTCAAAACTTATCAAAAACCTCATATGATCAGGACCATGGAACCCATATATGCCAATTGGAACATGACACGTGTCAACTTTTGATAGAGCCACGTGTCATCTCTTCCCTATACCGCGTGTTAACACCCTGGCACACGCTCCCTAGCCTAATAGTTAGTGGAATACCCTAGGTCACTAGGAGTTTTGGACTTCAAAAAACTTGGGAAGCTGGGATGCTAGGGTTAGCCAACCGAAGGCTCAGACCTAGCTATCCCTATTTCTATGTTTGTGTAAGTGTGGACCCATCTCGAGTCCAAGTTTTGGGACTTCGGAGGATATGCGAATAGAGAAAAGGGCATTCAATGCTGAAGCACCTAACACCAAAATCCCCTAAGTCCATGCATTAAACGAGGGAGAATTTCAATCGTTGTATTTAATGGTAGATGTATTTCCACCATAGATGCAGTAGTGCTGGGGAACTCCAGGACTTTGGGGAACTTCCCCTGTAACCACCCTCTAGTGGCCATTTCATCACTAAAGGGTGACAACATTGGTTGAGTCCATTTAGGAAGGATGGTGCGAATGAGGTGAACCCACGTGGGTGCCACTTGACCCTTGACCAATGATGCCAGAAGGGAATAACTTCCAATCCATAGGGAATTGAGTATGATAACATTTGTCGGAAAGCTCTTGACGAGCAGATGATGATGGAGACATCGAAAAGAGGATTCAAGATAATTAAGAAAAAATTAAATTTGATGTCCCATCCCTTAAAAAGGTACTTAGGGGTCGGGTGTGTTACACAACAATAATGAAAAGAGAATGTAAACAAAAGACTAATTAAAAAAAATAGAAAGACAAGATAAACTATGCAAAAGAAAGACATTAGTCTATTCTACCCTACTCCTACTCTATGCTACAATGCCTGAAAAATGAGTCATGTAAACTCATAATGCCAATGCAACCATCCATATAATCCCAAGCCTGCAAACATATGTTCAATAAAAAATATTAGAAACGGAACTTGGAATGAAGACAGAGTAAAAGTGGGAAAATTAAAGCATGATAAAATCTATTCGCCATATTAAACACGTGACAATGATAATTCATGGGAATTCTATCCAAGTAAGATCTCTCCAACCATGCTTCAGTTCTATCATAAAATCTACCATGACTATCATAGAATTTATGGACGGAGTTCAAAGGAAAGTAGCATACCAAATGAGAATCATGCATAGAATATGTGTAAAATGTGCTTGGTGAGAGAATATTCACGCTAATAAAGTTGTTTATCCCTGAAGAAAAATCAAAAGAATGAGGTCCTGACATAACCATCAACATAGACCAAAGTGACTCATTACCCTAGCAAGCCTCCATGGGATCCCACTTCAAGTAACCATTAACTTGAGATGAATTAGTGGAAACAAATGATCTACATAGACTAGCATCCACCATGGTATGAGAGGTAATTTCAAGGCAATGGTGAGATCCACTAGTATCAATAATATCAATTAAAGGGATACTTGAACAACAATATTCACTATTGATCAAGAATGAATATGAGAAAGAAGAAGACACAATTTGATATACATCTACTATAGCATTCCCTGTATCCCATGGAAAAGGTTGATAAGGCATATACTTAATAAGTTCATAGGAAGAGGTCTTATCCTCTCTTTCTTGTGTATGTATATTTACCCCATCAAGTATTTCAAAATGGGTCATCCCCATTGAGTCTATTTGAGTCGGATGGTGGGTGGTTTCTTGCAAAGTCAAAACATTAAATAGATCATGATACAAATAATAATAAGTGGAAGAATTAATAGAATAAAACACCTCTCTAGAACAAGAGAATTTTTCAGAAAGTGACTCCCCGAATGGTAGTTCTTCCTCTTTAAAAACATCGTTGGATGATTGTGAATGGGTGGGATGCATACTAGGCGTGGTTTCACAACCAACACGTTCTCTCTCAATACGGTTTCCTCATCAAAGAAAAAGGTAGATTGCTGTGATAAAATAGGTATGTCTTGTATGTTGATTTATTTTGCTAAAGTGAAAATATCAGTGTGGTTGTCTTGATCTTGCACAACATGAAGATCTGAAGTGTCTTCCAAAGAATATTCACAGTTAGAAGAGGGGAGATAATGAAAAGAATTATTAGAACAAGAAGTCTTAATAAATGATCCATCACAATAAGAAAAAAATCTTGCTCTATGTCATTTACATTAGGAGAATTTGTAACAGCTGAACAATTCGAATAAAGAGGAATTAATTTAAATTATCCATGGGTGACGAAGAATTCATTTCATGAGTGTCCAAATTTTCTTCATTGACAAAATTATCAACATTTAAAGTTCACTCCATAGATTTTTGTTCCATTCCTTGTGATTAAAAATATGAGATAGGAAAATAAGAACCTGACATAACCATTAGTGTGATCCAAAGTGTCCCATTATCAACAGGAAAACCCTCCTCTTGGTCAACTACAAAAAAATTAGAAATTGAATTTACACAAGAGGCCTCTTTTTCGACACAAGTAAAGAAAGGGGGAATGGAGTGATGGGAGGATAGATATATTTCTTTCAAAAAACAATTCTGTATATGATGTATATCCCCCACAATAAAGAAATATCCGAACATATGGAGTTCAACTAAGGGATTAGTATTTGCAATATTTTCATTTAAATCCAAATAAACATGTAAAGGAACATTAAAACATGATTTAGATTCATCAACCATTGGCTCATATGTTTCATTAGTAAGAGAAACTAAACAAGAAATCAAATCACTGTTAGAGGGCCTATCATCTAAAGGAAATCTACAACAAAGATGAGTAAATATGATAACAAAATATTCAATGGATTCATACTCATTCTACTTTAGCTATGATGTCTCTGCACACAAATCATCATAATCATAATTCTCAAAAGCATGCAAAAATTCAAGCATAAATTGTTCCGATGTGTGAATAGAGGTGGCTGGAAAAGTCTCACACGATTTCTTAACCGGACCTACAAAAGTGAGAGTGAACATCTTGCAAATGGTATTTCCATCATTAATATTGTGAGAACCACAAAATCTCCATAAATGTAAAGCATGTTCATATGTACAGATTTCACTCTCACCATCAAATATAAGTTGTGACAAGAATTGTAAAATATTTCTAGGAGATTTGGGAGGTACAGTACTAGAAAAAACATCTCCATAAAGGGATTTGGGATGGAGCCATTGATAAATTAAAACAATAATTAACAATAACAACTCCATGGGCTTAGCTTGTCATATGACCCTCCTTCTAGCGCCATTTCTATTGACAGGTCTGAATGACCTGTCAAGTAGATGAGGGTGAAAGCTTGATGGTAGGTCCCAATTATACCTAGTCTCTCAAAATTTCCATCGAGCCCTCTTGGGCCTAATTTTGTTACTCGTAGCTCTAGATATGAATGTTTGAAGTATGTACATTTCATTCCCCCCCCAAATTCGTGGTCTATTGTTCTCTCCAATTTTTGAGATTTGTTGTCACTTTTACAACCTTAATACCTCTTCCATTGCATTCCTCTACTTGATACCTTTCCAACAACATATCATGGGATCAATTCCAACACCTGTATCCCAAGATATGGTCATTTAAAAAATGTTGCATGAATGGTATTTCAAGAGAGTTGATTGGGTCGAAAAAATTGGTTGGGTTAGAGGATTAGATCGACATAGGGAAAGTTGATTGGGTCGACGAAGATGATTGACATTAGGAAAATTGATCAGGTCATAGGATCTGATTGACATAGGGAAAGTTGATCGGCTTCGGGAAAATTGATCGGGTCGAAGGATCTGATCGACGTAGAGAAAGTTGATTGACATGATCTATAACATTTTGGAATAGATGAATTCCTATGATGAAGAGGGTTCCAATATTGAATATGGGCCTAACAGGCCAGGTGGCAGGTTCCATGTTAACATCCATGTTAGTGGCACATCATATGGCACTGATGATAGGGCGTCACATCGATGAGGTGGAAATGGTACGATTTGGCATAGGAAACTTTGGGAGGCCATAACTTTTGATCTGGAACTCAGATTTAAGTATGGTTACAATTGTTGGAAATATTTTGAAGAGAAGAATCCAACTATGAGGTTTAGTTAGAGGAAATAATAAAAGAAAATAGAGGGAAATCTTGATAAATAAAATGTAGGATAAAAGGGGAAGAAGATCAAATGATTCCCCCACATGCATCTCAAGGATGGAGTAATCGTGAAGAAACGATATCATGATAACCTATTCCTACAACCAAAGAAAGAGGCAAAATCAGTTATGTGATTAAAAGGACTAAGCACTAGAGGATTAGGCAATATGATTAAAATTTTAGTAGGGGGCCCCCTTTCCTTTCGCTTGTAAAAGAAAAATTAAAGAGGGGTTGTTGCAACCACAACACGACCTATCATATACCTCTACATGGTTTGATATATTTTTGGAGCATTTTCATGTTTTCCAAGTTTGCAACTGGTAGTCATAGGAGTGCTCACTGGTGCCACTAGTATAATTGGGTCAAATTCCAACGACGCGTTCGATGCAATTGCCACTTTATTTTGTTGGGATAAAAAAAAACAATAGACCCCCTCAAACGTTGTTTCACATGACGTCGCTTTTCCGACATTATATATTTTGTCTTTATTGCAACGTTTCATGCAGACATGTGTCATCTCGGATTTGACTGTCCAAACCCCATATAGTCATCGTAAGACAAACGTCTTGGAGGTGGTAAGAGAAACGTCTTGGACATGGCAAGACTGATGCCTTGGACATGGAAAGAGCGACGTCTTGGAGGTGGAAATAGAGACGTCTTGGAGGTGGCAATAGCAATGTCTTGGATGTGGCAAGAGCAATGTCTTGGAGGTGGAAAGAGAGATGTCTTGGAAGTGGCAAGAGAGACGTCTTGGATGTTGCAAGAGCGACGTCTTGGCAGTGGAAAAAGAAACGTCTTGGATGTGGCAAGAGCGACACCTTGGACGTGGAAAGAGAGACGCCTTGGATGTGGCAAGAGTGACGTATTGGAGGTGGAAAGAGAGACATATTGGAGGTGGCAAGAGCGACATCTTGGAGGTGGGAAGAGCAACGTATTGGATGTGGCAAGAGAGACGTCTTGTAGGTGGAAAGAGCGACGTCTTGGAGGTGGAAAGAGTGACGTCTTGGATGTGGCAAGAGAGACATCTTGGAGGTAGAAAGAGAGACATCTTGGAGGTGGCAAGAGAGACACCTTGTAAAATAAAAATTAAAGGGGAGTTGTTGCAGCGACAACATGACCTATCATATACCTCTACATGGTTTGATATATTTCTGGAGCATTGTCATGTTTGCCGAGTTTGCAACTGGTAGTCATAGGAGTGCTCATTGGTGCCACTAGTACATTTGGGTCAAATTTCGACGGCACGTTTGACGCAATTGCCACTTTATATTGTCGAGAGAACAAAAAACAACAGATCCCCTCAAATTTCGTTTCACATGACGTTGCTTTTCTGACGACATAGATTTTGTATTTATTACGATGTTTCATGCGGACACGTGTCATCTCGGATTTGACTATCCAAACCCCATATAGTCGTTGTAAGACCGTCATCTTGGAGGTGGAAAGAGAGATGTCATAAACCCCACTAGATAGGTTTTTCCTTCAAAAGTATAAGACATATAATCCAGAAAACAAAATTGGCAAGCTCATGAGTACAATAGATCAAATAGAAGATATTCCAAACTAACCCAAACCATATTTATCTCTTATGATTATGTATCGGTTGAGATTTGGTTCAGGGAGTGATAAAGAGTGTGGGGCCCAATAAATTGATGAGCTAGAGCCCACAATGAATTCACATCTTGAAAATTATTACCATGGATGAAATGACAACTAATGTTGAAAACTCAAAATTGGAATCATAGAAGTTGTCTTGATATACTCTGTTAATATACTTACAACTCCCAAAGATTTGAATTCTTTCAACATGAGTTAAATGTGTAATTTTCAGCCACGTTAAAATTTAGATTATTCAAGAATGTGACCATAATGACTGACCCAAAATAAAAAAACCCAAAGGATGGAAGATACTTTACAAGAAAAATAAGATATAAAATTCTGATGATTGACAGTAGTAGGATTGAGTCTTTGGTCAACCGATTATTTGGGAATAAAATGATTGGTTCTCAAATAATTTTCTGAAGAATATTTCAACCAAATATTTAAATAACCATTCCGTCTAGAATAATAAAAAATGTATCTAGACAGTGTGAATGAAAGTCTCTTGATGATGTGTGTGATAGGAATCTTGGGTGAAGAGTTCGACAAGATAATAGTTGAAAATCCTCATTGAAAACTAATTGAAAATAACATAATATATATGCATCCAATGCCCAAAAATTGAAACTAAAATTGCTAACAAAAATAACTCAAAAGAAATAAAAAATATACAAAGTTCATTATGCTAAAAAGGTCTAAACAAAAAAATCATGTTGGATGAGAGTGATCAAAGAAAAGAGTGGATGTGAAAGAAATTATTTGAACAATTCCAAACCTAAAATAATCATTCAAAGAAATGTAAGGATTTGGAGTGGTTTCAATCTCAAATGGGTAGAATTAGTCACTCAGATTTTCATTTACTGTGTGTGGGACAACAAGCCCAAAACTCATAAGAATCTCAATTAAGCAAACTTTTCTAGATTGGACTTATGTGGATATGAATATGGGACAAATCTGATGGCCCACTTTCATTACAAGAGGGGATGAATAGTACGCTAGTTTAAAATATCCCACTTGCAAGATGCCACAATGAGTGAAAAATGATATGCATAAAATCAGTGATCTAAAAATTACCCAGCACATGGTAACGAATATGAGAATATGTTAAGAACCAAACATCAATATAACATAGAAAAACATCAGGAAAAGTACTCAACACCTTGAAAAAGAGATAATTTCAGATAATAAGCCTCTT
>ML776901.1:1372151-1398915 GCA_009831015.1 Picea engelmannii | reverse complement strand
CATGATGACACTCTTTCCTTCAGACTTTGGTAACCCTGTGATGAAATCCATGGAAACCTCCTCCCAGCGCTGACTTGGGATGGATAATGGTTGTAAAAGACCTGGGGTCTTAATTGTTTCCACCTTATTTTATTGGAAAACCAAACATTTTGCCACAAACCAAAAATTTATAGAGAAAATGCCAAGGTGTCTTAGATGTAGCAGCGAAAGCCCAAGACCTTGAGCTCTGATACCATATGTTAAGAACCAAATATCAATATAGCATAGAAAAATCTCAAAAAAGTACTCAATGCCTTGAAAAAGAGATAATTTCAGATAATAAGCCTCTTCGAGGGGGAAACCTCCTTTTACCCCACTTAAATGTTCAAGCACAAGATGATTCAAAATGAAAATGTCTCCTTGGTATATATAGGAGACTAGGAGGTATAATTAAAACTAATGGCCTAAAGCCGACATAAATAAAATAACATTACTAATCTAATATGCCCCAATTAAGGGGTAATGTGCCAATATTAGGGCTTAACAGAATAAGACGAAGTAAAATTTTCCCCATATCAGAATTAAATTGAAAAAAATTCAATCAAGGGAAAATTAGTGTGCAATCCTTCTATTTCTTTCCATCCCTGCCAAGAAACTCATTTAATTATCAACCAACATGTAACACCCATGTTTCCCCTAGTTGTAATTAATCATTAATTATGATTACCATCCTATGGCATGTGAACAATGCAAATTTATTATTGTTTAGATTGCCAATAACTAACTGTGGGGGTGAAGCCTTGAAGTACTGGACATGATATCACTGGAGGAAAGAGAGAGGAAATTGTAGAGAGGGTTCATTATGTCAAAATGACCCAAATTCTCCTTGCTAAAAGAATAATCCTCATCTTGATCCCAAGGGAAAAAATCAGTTAATGAAAGAAGGACTGGTGTTTTAACAATCAACTACCCCCATGAATGGAAGCATGGAGAATTTGGCTGAGGAGACAAAAAACTGTCAGCCTGAAGTACCACATAGTGCAGTTTTCCTGCAGGCCCAAACTCACCCGAGTTCCTTTTGACAAAAGGAACAGGAAAACTCTAGAACCTCCCTAGGGGGAAAAGGAGAGGGCGTGCAAGAGAAAGGATACCATTCAAAAAAAGGAAGAGAGCACGCGAGGCTCTCCAGCAGATAAGACAAACTAAAGAATTAATTTATTCTGGAAAAGCAGAGAGAACACAAGAACAAATCTCAGAGAGTTTGCAGAAAACATGACCTGAGAAGGAGGTCACGATCTTGATGTTGTGGGAGCATCTCATAAACCTCGCAGAGGCTATGACAAAGAAAGGATCTCTAAGAAACTGCAAAAGTTCCCTAGTGATATCATGGCTTGGCACGAGGGTGGCCAGAGCACTAAGAATGAATTCCTCTGAGCCTATGGTTGGGTGGAAAGTCGAACACCCATAGTGAGTTGGTTGGTGATCGACTGTAATAAATAAGTATTTCATATACCCTGTGTACTAGAATTGGAATGAGTGGTTGGATGTCTATTCCTATGACAAAAATTTGCATTGTATGATTAATATTAGAAATGATTATTGGTCTCTGGTGAACCCCTGCATTTGAATGGTTTCTGTTTGCCTCTTCTTAGAGGCAAGAGAACTATTAGACATGGGTATTCAAATGAATTTAGGAATAAGTTTATGGTTCCTTTGATTGATTGGAAAATCCTTAAGGGATTTTTCCCAAGGATGGATTTAGTATTGTAAGAATCAAGGCAGACTTCGCTGGAACACTTCAGTCCTATCGACCCCTCAAATTTACCTTCATAGGTAACTAAAAGTTCTGTAGATGAAGGGAGGTTCATTCAAACCAATCATTTAAGTAACCGTGGGATCATGCCCATGACATTAATTAAATTTTGGCTGATAACTAAGGGTGTAGCCCTTAGAACTTATCAAAAACGTCATATGACCAGGGCCATGGAACTCAACGCTCTTCCCAATGGGAGCTAAGAATTACGAGTCTTGGGGATTTGGGGGTCCACAACTCCGGTATGTTGGAATCCTCATAACACTCAGATTGCATCAAAGGTGACCTATCAAATTGGTAACTTGACGGATGACTGACAACTGTAGGTTAGTTACCCGTAATTGTAGGATTCATCATCTTGTTAAAACCTGATCCATTTCTCGGACATGAAGTAATGCGAGCCGTAGATCTGGGGGTACTCGGGATCTCCCCTGACCATTGGATATATGCCTTGGTTAGTCTGGTGTTGACCATTTCGGGATAAAAGAAGTGTTATAACACAAAAACTCCCAAATGTCAGACTCGTGAGGTAACGTGGACCGTGGATATAAGGATCCTTCGATACCCCTCTTAGCCATTTGATCATGGGGATGTGCGTATCACGTCGAGAGAAAATGGAGGTCCACATGTCGAGCAATGATGATTCCATGTGTGGTGGCCTTGTGACATAGTAAAGAGATGTAGATAACCTAAATAATGTGCCACGCATATCGCCAACATGTTTGACGTTGATAGGTGTCCCTCTAGGAGTGAACAAACATTGAAACCTAGGGACCTTTGAGTTAGAGTCTTGATCCATTGATTTAGTGAGTCCATTAAGGACCTCTTTCTATCATCCAATCATTATTTGGATCTTCGTATAAACCCCACTTCCATTGATTCAGGATGAAAGGCATGGATTTTCCTCGAACTCTGAAGTCACAAAGTGACGAGGACCTCCAATCCGGGGATTCTTCAGGATATCTCCTGACCATTGGATCTAGACCATGGTCATCTCAACGTTGACCACTCCAGAAGAAAAAAGGAAATTACACAACAAAACCCCCAAGCTATGAAGTTGCGAAGCAATGGAGGCTGTAGATTTGGGGATCTACGTGGACCTGTCTCGATTGTGGGATAAAATGTATTGGGAGGTTGTTGGCAAGAGTTTGTACTTCATATATTTGGGTGATTTCGTAGGTAGGAGAGACTGGAGGCTTCCATAGGCTGTCATTCTAGAGTGAAGTGGAACAATGATGCCACCTAGGGTGACATGGATCCATGTTCGACATGCCACATGTCACCTTGATTCGTTCCTTTTACAGACCTTATATTCCAATTGAAACGTGACACATGTCACCCATTGATGGTGCCACGTGTTGTCTCTGCCCTATGCCGCATGTTAACACCCTGGCACATGATTTCTAGCCTAATAGTAGGTGGAATACCCCAGGGCACTAGGATTTTGAAACTTCATAAAACTTGGGAAGTTGGGACACTGGGGTTAGCTGGCCGAAGGCCCAGACCTACCTGTCCCTATTTCTATGTTTAACACACCACCACGTGTAAGTGTGGACCCTTCGGGAGTCCATAGGATATGCGAATAGAGAAAAGGGTGTTTTTCATTGAAGCACCGAATGCTGAAATCCCTTAAGCCTGTGCGTTAAACGAGGGTGAATTTCAACCATTGGATTTAATGGTGGATGCATTTCCACCATAGATATAGGAGTGATGGGGAACTTCGGGACTTCAAGGAACTTCCCTTGTAACCTCCCTCCAACTGCCATGTCATCACTAAAGTGTGACAACCTTGGTAGAGTCCGTGCCAGGAAGGATGGTGCGAATGAGGTGAACCCACGTGGGTGCCACCCATCCCTTGACCAATGATTTGAGAAGAGATTCAGAAGGGCATAACTTCCAATCTAGAGCTCACAATTGAGTATGGTAACATTCGTCGGAGATCTCTTGACGAGCATACGATGATGGATACCTTAGAAATAGGATTCAATATAAGTAAGAAAAGAAAAAATTTGATGCCCCATCCCTTAAAAAGATACTTAGGGGTCGTGTGTGTTACAAAGTGGTATCAGAGTGGGAAACAACACTTGGCCTGCTTTGGCTCATGAAGAGTCAAGTGATTATTTTTTTTTCTCTCTTAGAAAACTTTAAGGGAGAGGTCACCCTGCCCTACCCTACCTAGCAGAACATGATTCAAACATAGGCCTGGATGGGCCAGAGAACAATCATAAGACTAGTTTACCAAGGATACTATCAGCCTATTGAGAGTATTACCACCGTATGGAAATTATCTGCATAATTTCCTTGAGGAGAAGGATGCAGAGTAAAATTCAGTTGGAATTTTACCCAATGAGATTGAATCATGCTAGACTATGGTAGAAGAAGCCTATAATTTATTTTGGAGAAATGATATCCATTCCTACAAAAGTGGGATTATGTTGAGGGACATTAATAATAAAACTTGGATGCAAATGGAATAAACTTGTTTTAAGGAGTACTTGAGTCCAGAATGAAAATGGACTAACTAGGTGGCATGAATTGTCTAAAAGTGGGCTTATGAAGCCCCTATTAATAAAAAGTGTTGATTAAATGAAGGATTTGGAATTGGGAGAATGATTCCCCATGTCTAGAGGCCTTATGGAAATATGTGAGGTCAACCTACTTGACCCGTCATAAATAAAAACTACTGTTGGGATAATCCCTCTTTGTAAATTAAAAGAAGTTATGAGGACTAAGAATGAACCTCATTAGAAGGTTCTCATAGTTAGCACATTTCATGGAATGCATTGAGGAAATGCATGTTTGCATGAGAGAGAATGAAATGGATTTGAATTGAGGAAGGAGGACCTTGCACTACTCCAATTGAATTGTGTAGTTGATAAAGAAAGGAAAATTTGGGTGGCCATGACTATTGGAACCCTGGTTACTAATGAAGGAGGGATACTGGGGTGCATTCAAGATAAAAATTTAGTTGTGTATGTGATGATTTGGGATCATTATCAACCTGTAGCAGGGAGCATAGTTCTGTTGTAAGAGTGAAGGATAATGATTAAAACTCATGGTGAAGAGGTTGGCTGAGCTCCAACACACCATGATAAATTTCTTATATTAAGTGTGGAAAACCTGAACCCAATATAAAGGGTACATTAGGTATGCATGTGGCCATGAATATTGGCACATTGATTAAAGTAGTTTGATAGTTTAATTGCATTAAAAAAAATTTGGTATGCTGAAATGATGCATGCGTAAAGAATGATATTTTCCTTTTTTCTTTGTACCCTTGAATAGGTGAAAATGACTTGGACTATTAGTATGCATAGTTATGAAAATATAATGTCCATGAAAACTAACAATTTGATTGGTGAGGAATGTTGAAATTGTAAGAAGAAAAGGATCTTGGATATGGAAGCATTGTAATCCCATAAAGAAGACCAAATTCCTACTGAGATAAACTGTTATGGGAAGGAAAGTACCATACATGTGGATCTGGTTCCTATGCAGAATAGATCTAAAAATACATGTGGAATTTGGAAATCTATGGGTGACAAATTTGCAAGAAAATTATGAATTTGAAATTGATGATAATATCTCATAATTTATGTATACCTTTGATACAGGTGAGGAGAAAAATATCTGTCTAGGGAGGACAGGTGAAGGATGTCAAGCTGAAAAACATGAAAAAGACTACTATAGAGACAAGGGGACTCGGTGGTAAGCCATGATCACCCTAAAATATGTTGTATTGTTGTAACACAAGTCGGAGGGATGCCTTCGCTGAGAAATTATAAGGGATTCCTCGACTGTAAGGCTCAATGAATTATTTAGAACTCTTCTTGTGTGAGAAAGCCTTGGCAAGGTAAGATGGATCGCCCGAGGGACTGTATAGTAGAGAAGGGGATGCTTGAGCCTGGGCCTAGAGGGTGAGTGAGCGCAAGGAAGATGAGACTTTGATAATTCTTATAAACTATTGATTGGGATCATGCACACAATGGGTATGTCAAGGATTTTTTTTGATCTAAGATAACAAGACACCCATGTGGATGCAAATCCATGAAATGCACAAATAAGTAATGTGCTAGATGATGAAAATTTTCCTCTTGAATTTTGCACAACAGTAAGATGCTTTTGCATGAAATTATGATTAATATGCTTGCTGTCCAAAATTATTGAAGGAAGGTGACGAAGGCCAAGGGTTTGGAAAGGACCTGAACAAGAAAGAGGATGAATATTTCTGAAGCAATTGAATGAAAAATGGATGGAAGGTGTTACTAAGAAAGAACACCGAGGATGGTGTTCCTTTTTAAGGGGTAGCAGATTGTAACACGCCTGTTTCCCCCAGCTTGTAATTAATCATTAATTATGATTACCATGCTATAGCATGTGAACAATGTAAATGTATTATTGCTTAGATTTCCAATAACTGACTATGGGGGTGAAGCCTTGAATTACTGGTCATGATATCACTAGAGGAAAGAGTGAGGAAACTGTAGAGAGGGTTCATTATGTCAAAATGACCCAAATTCTCCTTGCTAAAATAATAATCCTCATCGTGATACCAATGAAAAAAATCAGTTAATGAAAGAATGACTGGTGGTTGAACAATCAACTACACTCATGAATGGAAGCATGGAGAATCTGGCTGAGGAGACAAAAAACTGTTAACCCGAAGTACCACATAGTGCAGTTTTCCTGTAGGTCCGGATTGACCCGAGTTCCTTCTAACAGAAGGAACATGACAGGCCTAGAACCTTCTTGGGGGAGAAAGGAGAGGGTGTTCAAGATAAAGGATACCATTTGGAAAAAGGAAGAGAGCACACGAGGCTCTCCAACAGAGAATAAGAACTAAAGAATTAATCTATTCTGAAAAAGGGGAGAGAACACGAGAATGGATCTTGGAGAGTTTGCAGAAAACATGACTTAAGAAGGAGGTCGTGAGATTGATGCTATGGGAGCATCTGATAAACCTCACAAAGGATGTGACAGAGAAAGGATATCTGAGAAACTACAAAAGTTCCCTAGTGATATCATGGCTTGGCACTGGGGTTGCCAAAGCGCTAAGAATGAATGCCTATGAGCCTACAGTTGGGTGGAAAGGTGAACACACACAGTCAGTTGGTTGGTGATCGAATGTAATAGATAATTATTTCATATACCCTATGTACTAGAATTGGAATGAGTGGTTGGATGTTTATGCCTATGACAAAATATTACATTGTATGATTAATATTAGAAATACTTATTGTTCTCTGGTGAACCCCTGCATTTGAATGATTTATGTTTGCCTCTTCTTAGCGGCAAGAGAACTATTAGACATGGGTCTTCAAATGATTTTAGGAATAATTTTATTGTTTCTGTGATTGGTTGGAAAATACTTAAGGGGTTTTTCCCAAGGATGGATTTAGTAATGTAAGAATCGGGGTAAACTTTGATGGAACACTTCAGTCCTGTCGACTCCTCGAATTTACGTTTGTAGGTAACTAAAATTTCTATAGATGAAGGGATATTCCTTCAAACTAGTCGTCCAAGTAACCACGGGCTCATTCCCATGGACTTAATCAAATTTCGGCTGAGAGCTAAGGGTGTATCCCTCAAAAGTTATCAAAAACCTCATATGACTAGGACCATGGAGCCAATTGGAACATGACACATGTCAACCATTGATAGGGCCACGCGCCATCTCTTCCCTATACGGTGTGTTAACACCCTAGCACATGCTCCCTAGCCTAATAGCTGGTGGAATACCCCGGGTCACTAGGAGTTCAGGACTTCAGAAAACTTGGGAAGCTGGGATGCTAGGGTTAGATGACTGAAGGCTCAGACCTACCTGTCCTTGTTTCTATGTTTTCGTAAGTGTGGACCCTTATAGAGTCCAAGTTTTGGGACTTCAGAGGATATGCGAATATAGAAAAGGGCGTTCAATGCTGAAGCGCCTAACGCCAAAATCCCTTAAGCATGTGCATTAAATGAGGGTGAATTTCAATCGTTGTATTTAACGGTGGATGTATTTCCACCATAGATGTAGTAGTGTTGGGGAGCTTCAGGACTTTGGGGAAATTCCCCTGTAACTGCCCTCTAGTGGCCATGTCATCACTAAAGTTTGACAACCTTGGTCAAGTCTGTTCAGAAAGGATGGTACGAATGAGGTGAACCCACGTGGGTGCCACCTGACCCTTGACCAATGATGCCGAAAGGGAATAACTTCCAATCCATATCTCAGAATTGAGTATTGTAACATTCGTCGGAAATCTCTTGACGAGAAGATGATGATGGAGACCTCAGAAGAGGATTCAAGATAATTAAGAAAAAATAAAATGTGATGCCCCATCCCTTAAAAAGGTACTTAGGGGTTGATTGTGTTACACAACAATAATGAAAAGATAATGTAAACAAAAAACTAATTAAACAAACTAGAAAGAAAGGATAAACTATGCCAAAGAAAGACACTAGTCTATTCTAGCCTACTCCTACTCTATTCTACAATGGCTGAAAAATGAGTCATGTAAATTCATAATGCCAATGCATCCATCCATATAATCCCAAGCATGCAAACATATGTTCAAGACAAAATATTAGAAACATAACTTGGAATGAAGACAGAGTAAAAATGGGAAAATCAAAGCATGATAAAATCTATTCACCATATTAAACATATGACAATGATAATTCATGGGAATTCTATCCAAGTAAGATCTCTCCAACCATGCTTCAGTTCTATCATAAAATATACCATGACTATCATAGAATTGATGGAGGCAGTTCAAAGGAAAGTAGCATACCAAATGAGAATCGTGCATAGAATATGTGTAAAATGTGCTTGGTGAGAGAATCTTCATGCTAATAAAGTTGTTTATCCCTGAAGAAAAATCAAAAGAATGAGGTCCTAACATAACCATCAACATAGACAGAAGTGACTCATTATCCTAGCAAGACTCCCTTGGCTAACACTTCAAGTAACCATTAACTTGAGACAAATTAGTGGAAACAAATGATCTACATAGACTAGCATCCACCATGGTATGAGAGGTAGTTTCAAGGCAATGGCGAGATCCACTAGTATCAATAATATAAATTAAAGGGATACTTGAACAAGAAGATTCGTTATTGATAAAGAATGAATATGAGAAAGAAAAAGACATAGTTTGATATACATGTGCTATAGCATTCCATGTATCCCATGGAAAAGGATGATAAGGCATATAATTAATAAGTTCATGGGAAGAGGTATTATTCTCTCTTTCTTGTGTATGTATATTTACCCCATCAAGTATTTCAAAATGGGTCAGCCCCATTGAGTCTATTTGAGTCAGATGGTGGGTGGTTTCCTGCAAAGTCAAAACATTAAAGAGATCATGATACAAATAATAATAAGTGGAAGAATTAATAGAATAAAAAGCCTCTCTAGAACAAGAGAATTTTTCAGAAAGTGACTTCCCGAATGGTAGTTCTTCCTCTTTAAAAACATTATTGGTTGATTGTGAATGGGTGGGATGCATACTAGGCATGGTTTCACAACCAACTCGTTCTCTATCAAGATGGTTTCCTCATCAAAGAAAAAGGTAGATTGTTGTGATAAAAGAGGTATGTCTTGTATGTTGATTTATTTTCCTAAAGTGAAAATATTGGCGTGGTTGTCTTGCTCCTGCACAAAATGAATATCTGAAATGTCTTCCAAAGAATATTCACAGTTAGAAGAGGGGAGATAATGAATAGAATTATTAGAACAAGAAGTCTTAATAAATGATCCATCAACAATAAGAAAACATTCTTTCTCTATGTCATTTATATTAGGAGAATTTGTAACAACTAAACAATTTGAATAAAGAGGAATTAATTTAAATTATCCATGGGTGAGGAAGAATTCATTTCATGAGTGTCCAAATTTTCTTCATTGACAAAATTATCAGCATTTAAATTTCGCTCCATAGCTTTCTCTTCCATTCCTTGTGATGAAAAATATGAGATAGGAAAATAAGAACCTGACATAACCATTAGTGTGACCTGAAGTGTCCCATTATCAACAGGAAAACCCTCCTCTTGGTCAACTACAAAAAAATTAGAACTTGAATTTACATAAGAGGCCTCTTTTTCGACACAAGGAAAGAAAGGGGGAATAGAGTGATGGGAGGATAGATATATTTATTTCGAAAAATAATTCTCTATCTGATGTATATCCCCCACAATAAAGAACTACATATGGATTTCAACTAAGGTATTAGTATTTTCAATATTTTCATTTAAATCCAAATCAACATGTAAAGGAACATTAAAACATGATTTAGATTCATCAACCATTGGCTCATATGTTTCATTAGTAAGAGAAACTAAACAAGAAATCAAATCACTATTAGAGGGCCTATCATCCAAAGGAAATCTACAACAAAGATGAGTAAATATGATAACAAAATATTCAATGGATTCATACTCGTTCTACTTTAGCTATGATGTCTCTGCACAGAAATCATCATAATCATAATTCTCAAAAGCATGCAAAAATTGAAGCATAAATTGTTTCGATGTGTGAATAGAGGTGGCTGGAAAAGTCTCACACCATTTCTTAACCTGACCTACAAAAGTGAGAGTGAACACCTTGCAAATGGTATTTCCATCATTAATATTGTGAGAACCACAAAATCTCCATAAATGTAATTTATGTTCATATGTACAAATTTCACTCTCGCCATCAAATATAAGTTGTGACAAGAAATGTAAAATATTTCTAGGAGGTTTGAGAGGTGCAGTACTAGAAAAAACATCTCCATAAAGGGATTTGGGATGGAGCCATTGATAAATTAAAACAATAATTAACAATAACTACTCCACGGGCTTAGCTTGTCATCTGGCCCTCCTTCTAGTGCCATTTCTATTGACATGTCTGAATGACCTGTCAAGTAGATGAGGGTGAACACTTGATGGTAGGTCCCAATTATACCTAGTCTCTCCTCCAAATTTCCATTGAGCCCTCCTGGGCCTAATTTTGTTACTCGTAGCTCTAGATATGAATGTTTGAAGTATGTACATTCCATTTCCCCACCAAATTCGTGGTCTGTTGTTCTCTCCAATTTTTGATATTTTTTGTCACTTTTAAAACCTTAATACCTCTTCCATTGCATTCCTCTACTTGATACCTTTCCAACGAGATATCATGGGATCAATTCTAACACATGTAGCCCAAGATGTGGTTGTTTAAAAAATGTTGCATGAATGGTATTTCATGAGAGTTGATTGGGTCGAAAAAATTGGTCGGGTCGGAGGATTATATCGACATAGGGAAAGTTGATTGGGTTGATGAAGATGATCAACATCAGGAAAATTGATTAGGTCAGAGCATCTGATTGAGATCAGGAAAGTTGACCGGCTTCATGAAAATTGATCGGGTCGAAGGATCTGATCGATGTAGAGAAAGTTGATTGGCATGATCTATAACATTTTGGAATAGATGAATTCTGATGATGAAAAGGGATCCAAGATTGAATATGGGACTAACAAGCCAGGTGGTAGGTTCCATGTCAACATCCATGTTAGTTCCACATCATATGGCACTGATGATAGGGGGTCACGTCGATGCCAAGTGGAAATGAGGTGGAAATGGTGCTATTTGGCTTAGGAAACTTTGGGAGGCCATAAATTTTGATCCAGAACTCAGATTTAAGTATGGTTACAGTTGTTGGAAATATTTTGAAGAGAAGAATCCAACTACRAGGTTTAGTTAGAGGAAATAATAGAAGAAAAGAGAAGGAAATATTGATAAAGAAAATGTAGGGTAAAAGGGGAAGAAGATCAAATGATTCCCCCACATGCATCTCAATGATGGAGTAATCATGAAGAAA
Organism: Picea engelmannii; assembly: GCA_009831015.1. NCBI lineage: Eukaryota > Viridiplantae > Streptophyta > Pinopsida > Pinales > Pinaceae > Picea > Picea engelmannii. The sequence goes on along the minus strand of ML776901.1, from coordinate 1,387,299 downwards.
GGATATCATGATAAMCTATTCGTACAACCAAGGAAAGAGACAAAATCAGTTATGTGATTAAAAGGTCATTCACCAAYACATGAGAAACATTATATTTCCTTTCCTTTAAGAAAAAGTCTTGATTTTGAAGGAAATGAAAAGGAGAGGTCTAYTGAAGGAAATCATCTATGATACACATTAAATAACTATCATGATAGCTACATGCATCTAATCTGCAACACATAGAAAGGATTAGAGAACCTATGAATCAAGTTAAGATTTGTCCAATTATGAGAGTATAAAGATGAAGATGTTAAGCACCATATGCTAGAAAATATTGAATAAGTCATCTAGGAAATTGATTGACCACCTACATCAAAATCATTCAAGACATGTACTAGATAATCAAACCTTACAGCCATATAAAATCATGAAACACTTGGGAAACTGTATAAGGTAGGAAGAAAAAGTGTCAACTACTCATACAAATTTCAACAAGAGATCATAGGTAAACTAAGAATCATGAAGACATTTTAAACCATAAGATCAAAATAGATAATAAGCCTCCATAAAAGAAGTCACCGGTCAATACCAAACCTCAAATACCTCAAAGTAGGAAAAAAAGTAACATCAGACTGAGCACTAGAGGAATAGGAAATATGATTAAAATTTTAGAAGGGGGCCCCGTTTCCTTTTGCTTGTAAAAGAAAAATTAAAGGGGGGTTGTTGCAGCCACAACACGGCCTATCATATACGTCTACATGGTTTGATATATTTCTAGAGAATTGTCATCTTTGTTGAGTTTGCAACTGGTAGTCATAAGAGTGTTCACTGGTGCCACTAGTACATTTGGGTCAAATTCCGATGCCGCGTTCGACACAATTGACACTTTATATTGCCGAGATAACGATAAACAACGGAACCCCTCAAACATTTTTTCACATGACATCGCTTTTTCGACGACGTAGATTTTATCTTTATTGCAACGTTTCATGCAGACATGTGTTATCTTGGATTTGACTATCCAAACCCCATATAGTCGTCATAAGACCGACGTCTTGGAGGTGGAAAGAGAAACATCTTGGATGTGGCAAGAGCGACGCCTTGGACATGGAAAGAGAGATGTCTTGGAGGTGGCAATAGAGATGTCTTGGAGGTGGAAAGAGCAATGTCTTGGACGTGGCAAGAGCTATGTCGTGGAGGTGGCAAGAGAGACGTCTTAGACGTGGCAAGAGAGACATCTTGGACATGGCAAGAGAGACGTCTTGGAAGTGGGAAGAGCGACGTATTGGAGGTGGCAAGAGAGATGTCTTGGAGGCGGCAAGAGCGATGTCTTGGAGGTGGAAAGAGAGACATCTTGGAGGTGGCAAGAGAGACTTCTTGTATGTGGAAAGAGAGACATATTGGAGGTGGCAAGAGAGACGTCTTGGAGGTGGCAAGAGCAACGTCTTGGATGTGGCAAGAGAGATGTCTTGGAGGTGGCAATAAAGATGTCTTGGAGGTGGCAAGAGTGACGTCTTGTAAAATAAAAATTAAAAGGGTGTTGTTGCAGCCAAAACACGACCTATGATATACCTCTACATGGTTTGATATATTTCTGGAGCATTTTCATTTTTGTTGAGTTTGTAACTAGTATTCACAAGAGTGCTCACTGGTGCCACTAGTAAATTTGGGTGAAATTCCGATGGCGCATTCGACATAATTGCCACTTTATATTGTCTCAATAATGAAAAACAATGGACCCCCTCAAACGTCGTTTCACATGATGTCACTTTTCCAATGACATAGATTTTGTCTTTATTGCGACGTTTCATGCGGACACGTGTCATCTCGGATGTGACTGTCCAAACCCCATATAGTCTTCGTAAGACTGTCTTCTTGGAGGTGGAAAGAGAGACGTCGTAAACCCCACTAGATAGGTTTTTCGTTCAAATGTATAAGACACATAATCTGGAAAAGAAAATTGTCAAGCTCATGAGTACGAGAGACTAAATAGAAGATATTCCAAACTAACCCAAACAATAGTTATCTCTTATGATTATGTATCGGTTGAGATTTGGTTCAAAGAGTGATAAAGAGTGTGGGGCCCAGTAATTTGATGAGTTAGATACCACAATGAATTCACATCTTGAAAATTATTACCATGGATGAAATGAAAACTAATGTTGAAAACTCAAAATTGGAATCATAGAAGTTGTCTTGATATATTCTATTAATATACTTGCAACTCCCAAACATTTGAATGCTTTCAACATGAGGTAAATATGTAATTCTCAACCACGATAAAATTTAGATTACTCAAGAATGTGACCATAATGACTTACCCAAAATCAACAAACCCAAAGGATGGAAGATACTTTACAAGAAAAATTAGATATGAAATTCTCATGATTGACAGTAGTAGGATTGAGTCTTTGGTCAACCGATTATTTAGGGAATAAAATGATTGGTTCCCGAATAATTTTCTGAAGAATATATCAACCAAATATTTAAATAACCATGCTATCCAGAATTGTCAAAAATGCATCTAGACAGTGTGAATGAAAGTCTCTTGATGTTGTGTGTGAGAGGAATATTGGGTGAAGAGATCCGCAAGATAACAGATGAAAATACTCACTGAACTTGGGTCGAAGGATCTGATCAACATCAGGAAAGTTTATTGACATGATCTATACCATTTTGGAATAGATGAATTGTGATGATGAAGAGGGTTCGAAGATTGAATATGGGCGTAACAAGCCAAGTGGCAGGTTCCATGTCAACACCCATGTTAGTGCCACATCATATGGCAATGATGATAGGGGGTCACGTCAATGCCAAGTGGAAGCGAGGTGGAAATGGTGCGATTTGGCTTAGGAAACTTTGGGAGGCCATAACTTTTGATCCAGAACTCAAATTTAAGTATGGGTACAGTTGGAAATATTCTGAAGAGAAGAATCCAACTACGAGGTTTAGTTAGAGGAATTAATAGAAGAAAAGAGAGGGAAATCTTGATAAATAAAATGTAGGATAAAAGGGGAAGAAGATAAAATGATTCCCCCACATGCATCTCAAGGATGGAGTAATCATGAAGAAAGGATATCATGATAACCTATTCCTACAACCAAAGAAAGAGGCAAAATTAGTTATGTGATTAAAAGGACATTCACCAATACATGAGAATAAAGGATGTGGAAAGAACGACGCCTTGGACATGGCAAGAGAGAAGTCTTGGAGGTGGCAAGAGATATGTCTTGGAGGTGGCAAGAATGACGTATTTGGAAAGAATGATGTCTTGGAGGTGGCAAGAGAGACATCTTGGAGGTGGCAAGTGAGACATCTTGGACATGGCAAGAGCAACGTCTTGGAAGTGGCAAGAGAGACGTATTGGACATGGAAAGAGCAATGAATTGGATGTGGCAAGAGCGATGTATTGGAGGTGGCAAGAGAGATGTCTTGGAGGTGGCAAGAGAGACATCTTGGAGGTGGCAAGAGTGACTTATTGGAAGTGGCAAGAGAGACATTTTGTAGGTGGCAAGAGAGACATCTTGGAGGTGTCAAGAGTGACATCTTGGACGTGGCAAGAGAGATGTATTGGAGGTGGTAAGAGAGACGTCTTGGAGGTGGCAAGAGCGATGTCTTGTAAAATAAAAATTAAAGGGGGGTTGTTGCAGCAACAACACGACCTATCATATACCTCTACATGGTTTGATATATTTTTGGAGCATTGTTATCTTTGCCAAGTTTGCAACTGGTAGTCATAGGAGTGCTCACTGGTGCCACTAGTACATTTGGGTCAAATTCTGATGGCACGTTCGACGCAATTTCCACTTTATATTGTCGGGAGAACGAAAAACAACGGACCCCTCAAACGTCATTTCACATGATGTCACTTTTCCGACGACATATATTTTGTCTTTATTGCGACGTTTCATGCGGACACACGTCATCTCAGATTTGACTGTCCAAACCCTATATAGTCGTCGTAAGACCGTTGTCTTGGAGGTGGCAAGAGAGACTTTGTAAACCCCACTAGATAGGTTTTTCATTCAAAGGTATAAGACATATAATCCGGAAAACAAAATTGAAAAGCTCATGAGTATGAGAGATCAAATAGAAGATATTCCAAACTAACCCAAACCATAGTTATCTCTTATGATTATGTATCAGTTGAGCTTTGGTTCAGAGAGTGATAAAGAGTGTGGGGCCCATTAAATTGATGAGTTGGATCCCACAATGAATTCACATCTTGAAAATTATTACCATGGATGAAATGAAAACTAATGTTGAAAACTCAAAATTGGAACCATAGAAGTTGTCTTGACATATTCTATTAATATACTTACAACTCCCAAACATTTGAATGCTTTAAACATGAGGTAAATGTGTAATTCCTAGCCACAATAAAATTTAGATTACTCAAGAATGTGACCATAATGACTGATCCAAAATCAACAAAGCCAAAGGATGGAAGATATTTTACAAGAAAAATCAGATATGAAATTTTCATGATTGACAGTAGTAGGATTCAGTCTTTGGTCAATCGATTATTTGGGGAATAAAATGATTGGTTCCCGAATAATTTTCTGAAGAATATATCAACCAAGTATTTAAATAACCATGCTATCCATAATTGTCAAAAATGCATCTAGATAGTGTGAATGAAAGTTAATCAGGAAAGTTGATTGACATGATCTATAAATTTTGGAATAGATGAATTTCGATGATGAAGAGGGTTCCAAGATTGAATATGGGCCTAACAGGCCAGGTGGCAGGTTCCATGTCAACATCCATGTTAGTGCCACATCATATGGCACTGATGATAAGGGGTCACGTCGATGCCAAGTGGCAGCGAGGTGGCAATGGTGTGATTTGGCTTAGGAAACTTTGGGAGGCCATAAATTTTGATCTAGAACTCAGATTTAAGTATGGTTATAGTTGCAAATATTTTGAAGAGAAGAATCCAACTATGAGGTTTAGTTAGAGGAAATAATAGAAGAAAAGAGAGGGAAATCTTGATAAAGAAAATGTAGGATAAAAGGGGAAGAAGATCAAATGATTCCCCCACATGCATCTCAAGGATGGAGTAATTGTGAAGAAAGGATATCATGATAACCTATTCCTACAACCAAAGAAAGAGACAAAATCAATTATGTGATTAAAAGGACATTCACAAATACATGAGAAACATTATATTTCCTTGCCTTTAAGAAAAAGTCTTGATTTTGAAGGAAATGAAAAGGAGAGGTGTATTGAAGGAAATAATCTATGATCCACATTAAATAATTATCATGATAGCTGCATGCATCTAATATGCAACACATAGAAAGGATTAGAGAACTTATGAATCAATTTAAGAGTTTTCCAATTATGAGAGTATAAAGATGAAGATGTTAAGCACCATATGCTAGAAAATATTGAATAAGTCATCCAGGAAAATGATTGACCACTTAAATTGAAATCATTCAAGACATGTACTAGATCATCAAACCTTACAACCATATACAATCATGAAACTCTTGGGAAACTGTATAAGGTAGGAAGAAAATGTGTCAACCACTCATACAAATTTCAACAAGACATCATAGGTAAACTAAGAATCATGAAGACATTTTAGACCATAAGATCAAAATAGATAATAAGCCTCCATAAAATAGTCATCAGTCAATACCAAACCTCAACTCTCTCAAAGTAGGAAAAAAAGTAACATTAGACTGAGCACTAGAGGATTAGGCAATATGATTAAAATTTTAGTAGGGGGCTCCTTTCCTTTCGCTTGTAAAAGAAAAATTAAAGGGGGGTTGTTGCAGCCACAACACGGCCTATCATATACCTCTACATGCTTTGATATATTTCTGGAGCATTGTCATCTTTGCTGAGTTTGCAACTGGTAGTCATAGGAGTGCTCATTGGTGCCACTAGTACATTTGGGTCAAATTCTGATAGTGCGTTTGATGCAATTGCCACTTTATATTGTCGGGATAACGAAAAACAATGGACCCCTTCAAACATCATTTCACATGATGTCTCTTTTCCAACGACATAGGAATTGTCTTTATTGCGATGTTACATGCGGACACGTGTCATCTCAGATTCGACTGTCCAAACCCCATATATTCGTCGTGATATCAACGTCTTGGAGGTGGCAAGAGCGACGTCTTAGACGTGGCAAGAGTGACGCCTAGGACGTGGCAAGAGCGACGTCTTGGAGGTGGCAAGAGAGACGTCTTGGAGGTGGAAAGAGTGACGTCTTGGACGTGGCAAGAGCGATGTCTTGGAGGTGGAAAGAGAGATGTCTTGGAGGTGGAAAGAGATACGTCTTGGACGTGGCAAGAGCGACGTATTGGACGTTGTTGACGGGTGAAATCGACCATCCGTCAACTGAGAGAGTTGAACCGGTCTGGGGTTGTCTAATAACCCAAGCCGTTTGGGATGAAACACCTTGACGGGTTTAGCAGCTCCGTTAGTCGATCTAAGGTCCTAAGAAAAAAAAAAAACAAAAAAAAAAAACTAATCTACAAAAACTAATCTAACTAAAAACAAATAAAACAAACTAATAAACTAATCTAACTAAAACTAACTATTAAAACAAACTAAACTAATACTAATTACTAAAACAAACTAAACTAATCTACCTATACAATCTACTAACTACTACTATACTAACTCTAACTACTAACTGAAATATAACTTATTCACAAAATGTACAATATCCACAATATCCACAATTTACATATTTAAATAAAACCTGAAAAAGTCATTCGCATTTCTTCCCTAAGATAAAGAAAGGTATTTTTTGTTGATTTTATAATTTTATAAACCAGAAATAAAACAAAAAAATAACTAAACTAAATCACTAATCTAAACTACAAATATATCTAACTAAACTACTAATAAAAATACTAAACAAATAAATAACAAACTGACCTAGGAACGCTCTAGGTTTGCCCTGTGTATGATGACCATTTTAGTAGATCGGAGGGAGGAAACCCGCACCGAATAATCCAGGAGCTTCTCGTAAACGACAGATGCAATGCTCCTTAAGTTTGATCACAGGACAAACAAGACATAAAAAATAACAACAATCTTATGATTTATAAATCTCTACAATTAGATAAACCTGTATGTAAAGACTTATACATGATAGTTCAATTGATGAAGAAGAGAAATCTGTCATTCATTAGCTGAACTAAGTGATTACTGCATTCTTTAAATTAGTGAAAGAAATCAGGCATGTATCACATTAATTCAATCATATCATTCTGCAAAAGACTATGATAGCTAAGGTAGTCACTAATCATATGCAAATAGATAAGCATAAACATGAAACAAAAGATTGATATTATGAAAGCGAAAGCTGTAGCAGAACATCAACTTCTGTCTCAGTTTGTATTAGAAATCCATAGCCTGGTTCTCCCACAAGTGAGGATGATCCTTATTACAAAAATAATAAGTATTTAAAGGTTTTCCATAGGGTAAAACCTCCCCATGGAAGTTATAAAACTATTTACATGAAATCTGGGAAGATATCCCAAAGTTGTCTAAACTAGGAAATCAAAATAAAACTAAAACATCCAAATATCCCCTAAACTGCCCAACAGGTCCCATGCAATTCGAATTCACCTGAAAAGGACAAAAAATGAACAAATTAGAAGGATCTTTTATTAATAAAATGATAGAAAATTTAATTCTATAGATTAGCTACAGAATCATCTGATTCCGTAGCTGGTCTAAATAAGGTACAAAATCAACATTCAAATCGATTAAAAAAATCTTTTCAAGATTTCAATTTAATTGACATCAATAATCATTTGAAAATGAACCATTTAATTTGAAGTTGTTATATCATTCAAAACTAAACAAAATCCGAATCAATGAATGCCTACAGAGATGGGCGTATTCTGTTTCTTGTGTCACCACAAAATTGAATGAACATAAGCATAATCCAACCATTGTGAAATCGTTTGGTATCAATTTGGAATCGACACAATCAAAACAAATCGCATACAATCATAATGCTATCTCATCAGCAAGGGATACGATCGAAACCAAATAAGATCGTTATCAAATCATTATCACTGTGTTGACATAGCCACGAAAATTCAAACTGGCGTGAAAATTAATTTAAACAAAATCGTAATAGGATCGATTGATTAGCAACAGAATTCATAATTTGTTATAGCAAATTGGTCAAATAGGATTGATCAACTTTGATCAAAATGAGATCATTCCAATCGAACGAATCACAACTGGGTTTGACCAATTCGTTTTATAATTTTAAAACCAGACAGAGCAGTAATCATAATCGGAATCCAATTCCTAAAAATGATCGAACTAACAACGATCCGATCAAGCGAATCAATCGGTTGGGTTTAACAATAATCATTGTTCCATAATTCGGGCATATTTGCACAGGTTTAAATGAGATCATTGTTTTTATAAAAACAGAGTATTTCTAACCAAAATGAATTGAACAGAGTGGTACTCAAGATCTGGAAAATCATATAACACAGCATATCGTAACAAGTATCCTCCCGAAAACATTTCAATCATAGCATACAAATGATAACGAGATCGAATCCGAGCAAAATCGTATTCTAAATTGAGAATAAAAACTTGCCGTGCGGAGTAGATACAAAACGAATTGTATGGAAAACACACCATTACTTTCATTAATTCACTCAGACAAACTTAGCAAATGAAATCCAAACGAATAACCATTCAAATCCAATAAAAATCTACGAGCAAATCATATATCAAATCGAAATTCCTTCTATTTTTATCAAAACGAAACCATGTACAGGATGATCATTGAATGACAGAGACATTTGGATGAGTGACTAAGCTATTTAAAAAACTGAATTCAAATCATTATATCAACCTAGATTTTTTACAAAACAAAAACGATGTCAAAACCATACCTGTATAGCGACGAGGCTGCTTGATTATGCCAATTTGGAATTTACAACGACCGTGGCTGATTCTATGTTTTTGAAAAGGATGGAGCCGGTTGTCTTTTTCTTTTTATTTGTTGCTTGGAGCTTGGCTTTTTGAATGGTTAGCACTGCAATTTGATCTTCCAGTGATTGAATCTTCGATTGGAGTATGGGAACATCAATGTAGTATTGTTCTAACCATGAATCGCATTGGTCACAGGGTGACTGTGTGGGTTTAGAAAGAGCAGGCGAGGGTTTGGCCAAATGACCGAGGGTTTCATGAGGCAATTTAATACCCGGGTAGTCAGGGTCATTCTTTAGGCAGGGGGGAAGGTTTGATATGAAATCATAACGGGGTTCGGGACATAAAACCTGCGAGTAGGGGTACTCGGTGGCTAAGAAATGTTCAACGTCAGAATCAGAATCCTCACTTAGGACGATAGGGTTGGACTCAACATAGGGTTTCAGTTTGTTTCTGTCCATTCTCGAAATGAGTCGGGCATTCCTTTTACCCTTAGCGTTAGCAGTAGGGTTTGCCTTGGGATTTTTTGCTCGTAAGCTTCTTAATAGCCTCAGACTTCTCATTTATAGCATTAGGTAAGTCAATAGGAGGGTCGGTCGAGGGTTTAGGCAGTAGGATATGTAAGGGTACAGGCGGTTCAGCCTTGGTTTCAATTACCACAGGTTTGTCAACCTGCACAGGGTTTGGATCCTCAAAACCATTCCGAGCAACGAAAGCGCTCCAATTATCCCCGTGCAAACTCAAATGATAAACAATGACAAGTTTGATAAGCCCATGGTGGAACATGCTGATGTCATCCTTCTTCCTCTGAAACTTTTTCGACATTTTATACAGGCTATGATGAAAGTAGAAAGGCATGTTTAAAGGATACCCTATAAAAATCATCAGCAAACGCAGGTGGTAGAGGAACACAAGTCCGTATCAACCTTCATAGCTCACAAACTGCTTGAGTAGCATTAAAGTATCGTGCCATCGTGGTTTGAGTGGAGAGATGGGCATACCTCTGTCACAAGAGGTGACTTTGTGCGAGAGGAACAACAGTGTCCACGGGACCTCCTCGACCTTACAATTCTTAAACCAACATTGTCCTGTGGTAGGTAACCCTGTGGAAAGACTGATAAATTTCTCATCAATTTCCAACTGTACGTCGCCGACCTTGGCTCTACAACCGTCGAAGGTCATGGAAAACTGTCATTCTACACAGAGATTAAAACCCTCAAATCATTTCATGAAGGTAAGCCATCCGTTGTCCTCCAAATCTTGGCGAGCATTGTCAAACATTAACAAGGCTTGATTTCCATTTGGCTCGACTCGCACGACTGGTGCCATGGAGACGAGCACATGGTAAGAAGAGGGTTTGTATCACCAACACACACAGGAGCAGAGCTACCCGAGATAACAGAAGTGAACGAGAATAAGGGATAAGCATAAATGCAAGCATGCGAAGGTGGTGGAGTCTGCCATGCAAAATATTCATTACCCAGGTATAACCGCCGATTTACATAGCTGTTCAATCCAAAATAGTAGTTCAACCATCGATTCATGTGCCCAACTAATGAAATCAAATGTGTATACCAATGCGTACAAACGTTATGCCATAGTGTTTAAACACCCGACTTATAAATGAAAACCAAAATCAACTATGCGCCAATGTATCAGCTCATATAATCAAAATTTTAACCAAGGTGCCAAACGATATTCATATAGTCGACAAGCCAAAAGTTATGAAAAGATTAACATAAGGATTATATCAAAAGACATATATATAAAAAATTTAATCATAGCCCCTATGCATTTTCATAGAATCAATGATCAGGAAAGTCATATAAAGTGCAAATCCAAATGCTAAATGCCTTACAAACTCAATAAAACCAAGTTATACAATCAATCGAAGTATGAGAACCGATTAGAGGATCTTGCTAGTTGTATAATGATCAATAAAAGGTAAGCGCAAATAGGCATAATGACAAGAGAGATATTGACAGTTCAGATAATGATCGAAATACGACTTTGAAAGGAGAAGTTTTCACGCTTACAGTCGTGAAAACTTAACGAAGACAAATGTGCAAATGTCGCAAAAATGAAAATGTGGTTTATTGAAAATTGCGACGAAAAATGATGTTTGCAAAACATAGGTGTAGGCAGCTTATAAGATAAGTAAAATGAATTTGATGCCAACAATGGCGACACACTGGTAGAAGCAGTTATCTCTGTCAAAATAAACAAATTCAGATTAGGACAACAAAGAAGATTTCAACTCAAAAATAACAACCAGAAAATCGTATAAACATCCTCATTAACCAATCATTCCAGCAGTGTTTCAAAAGATGAAAATTGATAACAATCTTAAGATCAACAAGTCACGATATTAAAGATAAAATCTCCAATACTGTTTTCATATCCACTGCTGCCAGCAGGCGTGCATAGCCTCGACAGGGTTGCCATTTAACCCACTCTGACATTTGTATCCTGCTAAGAAGTTCTGGGTCAGAATAAAGGACATTAAAGAGGTTTCGTTTTGCAAATTTTCATATACCCGACATTGCTTTGCTGCCAGCGGGCCTGTTCAGTACCTCGACGAAGTTGTCTTGGCGCCATGCATGCATTTACCCGCTGCCAACAGACCTGTTCAGTATTCTGGCAGGTTTACAAGCACTTCCCACAACTCTTCTTAGTAATTTATTTTGTTTTGTTTTTCATAGATATATATTTGAGCGGGGTGACGCTGAAAATCTTGATATTTTAACATATTTTTTTAGACCTCATCAGAATTTTTTAGGACTGTCCTCTATTTAGATCCAGAGATGTTTTATTTACAAAAACAACTTCCTAAAACAGGGATACATCTTCTGAGTCATTCCTTTACGGAATAGGGACAGCGTAAAAAGATAATAGATGATCATGACGAACTTTGCTCAGAGATCGAAATCAGTCAAATTCTTTCAAACAACAGACTTTTTCCAACAAAGATATAAATTTTAGAAATATACCATTGATGTTTATACACTTTTCTTAGCAATTATTTCAGCGAAGGAATTTTCTGTTTTCTTTGTCTGAAAAGCTCAATATACAGGTATGTGTATTTCAAGAGAAAAAACTAATAAGCATAAGGGAGAAATCAAAACACACCAGCGAAGAAAACATTGGGAAGCAAAGAAATCCAAATAACAAAAACAAAAAAGAAATATGCACAGAAAGTGCATCTGAAAACCTCATGCAACAAATCCCTTGGGAACTAAAAGAAAGTAGGAACATCCTGAATGATGAAAAAACAATCCTTCTCATGGTACCTTGGGTCAGGGTTGATTTAGATTTATTTATCTCTTTACTTTCCATTTAATATTTTCATGATGATACCGCATTTTTGAAAATAAACGTTCAACTAGAAGTAAAGAGAAAAAGGATCAAGGGGACTTCCCTGACAACAACCGTATTATGGTTCTCGTGGTGCGCCCACTTGCGTTCATGACTGCATTATTACAAAGAGAAATAGTGAGAAATCAAACTGAAAGAAAACCTATTCCTAAACCTACCCTAACTATTAAATGAATCAGGATACTACGTGAAGTCATGCTTCCAATGTAGCCATCAGAATAACTCTAATCCTGCAATGCAAACAAGATCAAGCGTTACTAATAAGAATGGTAATATATCAACAAATGATAGAAACATATCACACTTACCTTCATAATCATCCTCTAACAACAAAGTAAGCATGATCTTACCATTCCCTTGAATATTCTTGTTGTATGAATCCTCCAGCCATTGGGCAATCTTGTCGTGATAAGGGTCATAATGGCATAGGCGAGTGTAAGTAGTTTTGAAAAATTTGTCAGGATCACGAGGAAATGGAATAACCATCATCCAAGGCTGAAATGCCCCATCCTCCTTACAATTCTCTAAGTGTTCATTAATTTCTTCACATGAAGGATCTAAAAGAAATATGTCATGCCTACTTCCAAGATACTTGGGTAAAAAGAAAGCAAGCTCAACTTTGTCTTTATTGTGAAATTTTTTCATATATGAATATTCAAGCCACTCTAAGATCCTGTCACAAAAATGGGGATGCAAACCATGACTTTGATGAAACAAATATATCAATGGAAAGCTCATCATAGGAGGATTCATGCATTCGATTAGATCATTGGTTTGAATGTTTCCTTCGATGCGATTGATCATTTCAAAATGTGAAGCATCACCATTAAGATTCGAGCTAAGCAAAGAACGAATATGCAACTTAGAATGTTTGATCTCCATACAATATAATGCATTGTCTTTTTCAACAATAAACTGTGTAAAATCATCTCGCAACATGTCCTTTCCCCATGTGAGTGATGAAAGTGAACAAGCATCAAATCCAAGTTTATCAATGTTGGGTTTGGAACTGACTTCACCAAAATTTAACATATCGAAAGGATATGATTGTGGTGGAAAAGAGTAGGATGCTGTAGGTAAGATGTCAAGTCCACCATAATCTAGGAATAGATTAGGATATAAAGAATAAAAGGAATTAGAAATAAGTAGATGAAAAGAGTCTCTTGAACTATGATAATCAACAATGGTATTCTCAGGACAATTCTCTTTACTTTCTTTAAAACTCTTACTCTGTTTTGGTGACAAATTCCTCAACATAATATGATCATCTGGATTTGCCTTTTGTGTGACAGATAATTCAAAATTTATGTGACAAGCATCTAGTCTTTCCTGTGAACAAGTTGCATTTTGAGGATGAAGGTTTAAGGTTTCTTCTTCGAGTTGCATCTCTTCTTCTCTAATCGGTTTCATAGGAGTACTAGAACATTTAAGAATATTTTCGTCACTTAAGTGTTCTTCAATGATTGATTTTAAATGTTGATTAGAGCATGAGTTACAAGAATGAGGGTACTCACCTTGAGATGGAAACGAATCATCTTCCATACTAGTCTTAGACTGAAAATACAATGATTCAAAGGAAAAACTGATTTGGTTGTCAATAAGAGCCTGATCAATAGATTCTACCTCCCTGGCTTGTTCAGCATTATTGGAAGAATTTTTCTCTCCTTGCGAAGAAGATTGTTCTTGAAGTTGAGTGATAGGATTTGCAATTGGTTCTTCATTCGTGATTGAACATGACTGGATGGAAGGGATGGAAGCATCATAGAAGGGATTTAATGCCAATGAAATGTCATCGAGATTAAATTTACAGAGGATATGATAGACTCTTGTCAAAAAGCCTTCTGAAGATGAATCTCCGTTGATTAGCGAAGTATGAAATTCTTCACATAATTGATCAAAATTATAAATTTCAAAAGCATCTAGAAACTCATCTACAAATTGAAACCAATAAAAAATGTGACATGCTCGAAAGGATTCAAACCAATGTTTGATTCTACCTCTAAAAGTAAAAGCGAACAGTCTGCATAAAACTCCTAGATCTGAGATGTCATGTTTGATGCATTTGCACCAAAACTTGTTAAGGTGGTCTTTAGCAGATGTATTGCCTTCACCATCAAAGGTGAGTTTGGACAAGCGAGAGATTGTCTCGTTGGGAACATTGGGTAATGAGAAGTTGAAAGCATGTTCCAACATAGTGATTTGGAGAGCCATGTGGGAAATTGGATATACTTAAAATAAAGGCTCCTACAAGGCCATCTTGTCAGTCGGCCCTCCTTCTAGTGCCATTTGTTGACGGGCGAAATCGACCGTCCGTCAACTGAGAGAGTGGAACTGGTCCGGAGTTGTCTAATAACCCAAGCCATTTGGGATGAACCACCCTGACGGGTTTAGCGGCTCCGTTAGCCGATCTAAGGTCCTAAGAAAAAAAAAAAAAAAAAAACTAATCTACAATAACTAATCTAACTAAAAACAAATAAAACAAACTAATAAACTAATATAACTAAAACTAGCTATTAAAACAAACTAAACTAATACTAATTACTAAAACAAACTAAACTAATCTACCTATACAATCTACTAACTTCTACTATACTAACTCTAACTACTAATTGAAATATAACTTATTCACAAAATGTACAATATCCACAATTTATAGATTTAAATAAAACCTGAAAAAGTCATTCACATTTCTGCCCTAAGACAAAGAAAGGTATTTTTTTGTTGATTTTATAATTTTATAAACCAGAAATAAAACAAAAAAATAACTAAACTAAATCACTAATCTAAACTACAAATATATCTAACTAAACTACTAATAAAAATACTAAACAAATAAATAACAAACTGACCTAGGAAC
>ML776901.1:1315344-1325398 GCA_009831015.1 Picea engelmannii | reverse complement strand
GATTACAGTGATTAAAATTATATCATTTGCACATGATTAAGATAGCTAAAGTAGTCATTAACCAGATACAAATTGATATACACAACATGAAACAAAATATTGATATAATGAGAAGCTAAAGCTGTGACAAAACACCAAGTTCTACTCCAGTCTGTATTAAAACTCCATATCCTTGTTCTCCCACGAATGAGGATGTCCATTATTACAAAAATAATAAGTATATATAAGTTTCTCCATAGGGTAAAACCTCCCTGTGGATAATATCAAACAGTTTTACATAATTTGGGAAATATCCCAAAATCGACTAAACTAGGAAACTAAAATGCAAGTAAGATATTTGAAATATCCCCTAACTTCTCATCATATCCACTGTAATTTTGAATTCATCGGCAATAGACCAAACATATCAAGTTAGAAAGATATTTCATTAGAAAAATAATAAAGATTTGATTCTACAGACTTAGCTACAAAATCATCTGATTCTGTAGCTAGTCTAAAATAGCATACAGGATCAAATAAACATCAAATCGAATCTCTTTAAAAGAATTCAATCTAATTTTCTTTTAATAAACATTAAAAACGAATCACTAATGATTCAAATGATTTTATTATTCAAATTAAACAAAATAAAAAATGATTCAATGGAAAACAGGGGTAAGAATACTCTGTTTTTCTTTCACCATAAAATCGGGTCAAACAGTAACAAGACTGTTCCATATCACATGAAATCCATAGTGAGTCATATCGTGTGTGATACGATGTAATCCAACACCATCATAATCCAT
Source organism: Picea engelmannii (assembly GCA_009831015.1). Lineage (NCBI taxonomy): Eukaryota > Viridiplantae > Streptophyta > Pinopsida > Pinales > Pinaceae > Picea > Picea engelmannii. The sequence continues at coordinate 1,324,613 of ML776901.1, read as the reverse complement.
TCGTTATGGCTATAAGAATGCAGCATAAGATTCATGTCGTTTTAATTAAATACAAAGATGGCAAGACTGTTACGATCATGGGTAAATATAACAACATAATATCAAACAACATTCGCCATAGATTTCAATCGTTGGGCGTTATACAGTCAACAGACAGGGTTAAATGATGATCACAACCATCACCAAGTCGATAGAAGGGATAATCGTAAACTGGGTAACAATAGAAACAAATCGTGACTGAGTTGAATATAGCATAACAATGAATCCAATCTCGTTCAACAAATCACTTTGTAACTGAATATTCATTGCTATTACAAATCCAACCAATAACAGGGTCACTCTACAACAATCCACAACGAATTAATCGGCTGGGTTTCGCATAACTGTTACGAATTGAATTCATTCACGATTTGGGTGAAATCATATTAACAACAATCCAATCTGTATTCGAGTTGGTCGAAAGACATATGGAAATAAAATCGTAAGAGCTAACCATATCACACTTGTTACCAATCATTCAGTGTAACCACTATGAAGAATCAAAGGGGAGGCATTAATGTGCGCATGCGAGGGTGGTGGAATCACTTACCGCCATGCAAAATAGTAAGTGCAAAGTACAACCGACGTATTAACCCTCTGTTGAAACAATCATAACATATTTCAAATCATATTATTCAGCCGACCCAAAAATCAAATGATGAATGATATACCAATTGCCATTTACCATATTTCAAACCATGAATATCCAATGTGAAACTAAACCCAAACGTTTAACCAACGCGCCATTGCATACATGTTTATTCAAAGGTTTTAAAACATAGTGACAATCGATTTCATATAAAATTGAAAATCCAAGAGCTATAACAATAAGGATCACATCATATATATGTAGAAACAAAAATAAACCATGACCCTTATGAAATTCATAAAAATAAGTTTAACCCATAAATTCACATGCTCAATGCCTTACCAATTAAATAAAAATCAAGTTGCGCAATTAAAGTAAGAATAGGCAATAGGGATAGTTCGAAAATCTCTTAGCCACTTAATGATAATCCAAAGGTAAGTGCCATTCAAAATATCAGTAAAATATCATGACAGTTCGAGTAACGATAGAGGAGTTTTTACGCTTACAGTCATGAAAACTAAAAGGAGACCATGTTGCAAATGTCACAAAGAATGAAAATATCGCCTATTTGAAGAATAGCGATGATAATTTTAAGTTTAGAATACATAGGTGTAGGCAGCTTATAGGGCAAATAAAAAAAATTGAATTGGTTGCCAACATGACCCAAATAATCCTAACAATCATCCAGTGTATATTGCCGACCAAGATTTAGGCAACTGTATATTATCGTTAGATGATGACTTCGAAATAGATGTTGATGATAAATGTATAGAAGAAAAAATTCAAAAAAAGGAAATAGAAGAAAATGTATATAATACTGGTATATGGAAAATGTTTTTTGATGGTGCTTCCTCCTATCTTGGAGCTAGGGCTGGAGTACTTCTTATTTCTCCCGATGATCAATTTGTGATTCCTTTCTCTTATAGGCTCCAGTGGTATATAGATTTTACAAATAATGTATGTGAATATGAGGCTTTAGTGCTTGGTTTAGAAGCTGCTAGAAAAATGAAAATTAAAAATATTGAAGTCTTTGGTGATGCTGAATTAATTATAAAACAAGTAAATTGACAATATCAAGCTAAACATCCTAGGTTAAGGTCTTATAGAAATTGTGTATGGGATTTAATTGAGAATTTCTTTACTTCTATAAATTTTCATTTCGTCCCTAGATCCGAAAACCAACAGGCTGATGCTTTAGCTAAAGCTGCATCAACTTTTACATCCCCGACGGCTTTTAATTTAAAATTCCATATTAAAATGAGACATCGTCCTTCAATACCAAATAATATACAACATTGGCAAGTTTTTGAAGACGATGAGCAACTTAGAAAATTTCTTGAATCTTTAGATGAATTTTCAGAAACATATAACGATCAGGAGAATCAAAATGATCCTATTTGGATCATGCAAGAGGGGGAAGATGCAAAAGAATTTCATGATAAAATCGCTAATCACCGGATGCTGGTTCTTAAAAACAATCAAATCCCCAAAGGTCTGATTCCTTTGGAAAGAATCTTTAATAAAGATGACATTCCTTCTAAAACTACTCTACAACCTCAACCGGAAGAGGTGGAAGATTGTAACATAGGAACTTTAGATAACCCCAAAATGGTTAAGTTATCTAAGTTTTTATCAGTAGAAAACAAAAACAAATACACATAGTTGCTGAAAAAATATAAAGATGTGTTTGCATGGTCATACGAAGATTTGAAAACATATGACACTTCGGTGATAGAACACAAAATACCACTTAAACCAGGTGTCAAACCTTTCAAACAAAAACTCAGATAGTTTAACCCGATTTTATTGCCTGTCATTGAGAAAGAAGTTAAAAAACTTTTAGACGCTAAGATTATTGTTCCCTTAAGATATTCTGATTGGGTAGCTAATCTAGTCCCAGTTAGAAAGAAAAATGGGGAAATTAGATTATGCATCGACTTCAGAAATCTAAATAAATCTTCTCTTAAAGATAATTATCCTCTACCAAAGATGGACCACGTTCTTGAAAAAGTAGTAGGGGCCACTAGAATGTCCATGATTGATGGCTTTTCAGGTTATAATCAAATTGCTTTTAGTGAGCCTGATAAGGAAAAAACTGCATTTACCACTCCTTGGGGTACGTTTATGTATGATAAAATGCCATTTGGACTAATGAATGCAGGAGCTACTTTTCAACGAGCAATGGATATCTCTTTCGTTGGCGAACGGGATAAGTTTGTAGTTATATATCTGGATGAACTTACTGTTTTTTCGAAATCAGATGAAGACCATATGATTCATCTAAAACAAGCTTTTGAAAAATGTCGTAGGTTTGATCTATCATTAAATCCTAAAAAGTCTCATTTCTCCATGTAGGAAGGCAAGTTGTTGGGTCATATAGTATCCCGAGATGGAATCAAAATCGATCCTAAAAGAGTAGAGGCTATAGAAACATTAGCTATTCCTAGGAATGTTAAAGAAATTCAATCATTTTTAGGAAAAATAAAATTTTTGATAAGATTTGTTCCTAACTTCGCTGAAATTGTTAAATCAATTACATATATGCTCAGAAAGAACAATGAAGTAAAGTGGACAACAGAAGCTAAGGCATCCTTTTCCCACATTAAAAAAGTCATAAGTGAGGCACCAGTTCTAGCAAGTCCAGATTATCTTAAATATTTTCTCATTTTTTCATTTGCCTCTGAACATACGCTCACTGCTGTACTCCTTCAGAAGAATGAAGAAGGTTTCGAGCAACCCATAGCCTTATTTAGTAAAAGCCTCAGAGATGCAGAACTTAAATACAATATAATGGAAAAGCAAGCTTACGCCATGGTAAAAGCATTGGAAGCTTTCAGAACATATGTATTACATTCTAAAGTCATTGCATATGTACCCACTAGTACTGTAAATGATATCTTGGTTCAAGAAGACAGTGATGATAAAAGAGGTAGATGGCTTGCAAAAATTCAAGAGTTTGACTTGGAGGTCAAACCAACTAAACTAGTAAAAGGACAGGGTTTAGCTAAACTTCTAGCTGAATCAAATTTCAGGGCTCTTGGGATAAACAGTGCTCAAGAAGAAGAAGGATGGATAGATGTGAATGAAATCGATGACCAAATAATCAAAAACAAGATCGAGGACAAATTCACTTCGTCGAGTTGGTATAAAGATATAGTAACTTACTTATTAACTTTGAAATGTCCAGATGATCTGTCACCTTCCAAAGCTAGAACACTGAAGCTGTATGCGGTTAAATATTGTATTTTCGAGAAACGATTATACTGGAAAGACCTGCTTGGTTTCCTCTTAGTCTGTCTGGTCGAATCAGAAACAAAGGAAGTTATAAGTCAGTTTCATGAAGAGGTCTGTGGAGGGCACCATGCTTGGAGAGCAATGACATATAAAATTCTGAGGGCTGGTTATTATTGGCCTAAACTTTTCCCAGATGTGAATGCTAAGGTACGAGCTTGTATCCCTTGCCAATTTTTACTGGAAAACATAAGCTGCCAGCTATGCCGTTAGTCCCAGTCAAGACAGAAGCTCCTTTTCAGCAATGGGGGCTTGACTTCATAGGTGAGATAAATCCCCATTCAAGTGCCCAGCATAGATGGATTCTCACTGCTACAGACTATTTCACCAAGTGGGTGGAAGCGATCCCGACAAGGAAGGCCACTGATTCTGTGGTTATAGACTTTTTAGAAGAGAATATATTAGCAAGATTTGGCTGTCCCAGAAAGATAGTTACAGATAATGCACAGGATTTTAAATCTATGGCAATCGTCAACTTTTTCCAGAAATATAATATTGTGCTGGGACATTCCACCTTATACTATCCGCAAGGAAACAGTTTGGCAGAATCTTCTAATAAGAGTTTGATCAGTATAATTAAGAAAGTCTTAAATGAAAATAAAAAATCTTGGCATTTACATTTAAAGTATGCTCTATGGGAAAATCGGATAGGCACGAAGAAGTTTATCGGTACTTCTCCCTTTCAAATGGTTTATGGAACAGATGTAGTGTTGCCCATAAAATTAGCACTTCCTATGATGAAACTATGGCAGGATGAGAAGGAAGAGCCAAATCCTCTCACTAGAAGGATAAACCAGCTGATTGAAGTTCAACAGCACAGGGATGTAATAGATGAAAAATTACAGAAGTACCAGGACGATATGAAAATGTTATTTGATTGCAAAGCCAAGAACAAGAACTTTCTCCCAGGAGGTCTGGTTTTGAGGTGGGATGCTCGAAAAGAAGATTCGGGAAAAAACGGTAAATTTGATCATATTTGGTATGGACCCTTTAAGATATCATCTTCTGAAGGTAAAAACACATTTCTACCGGAAAATTTAGATGGTAAGATCCTTAATTCCCCTGTTAATGGGCGGTTCTTAAAGCATTATATGGAATAAAAATAAAAATAAATAAATAAATAAAGTAAATTTTTATATAACAGTTTCTTCCTCAACTTTTTGAAAACTTCTTTGTTAAAATAAAAAAATTAGTTAATTATCCAAAAAATAAAAAATCCACAGAGTTCTTTTTGAAATTTTATTTGAGGTGTTCTGGTTTACAAATTGTTGAAAAATTCCTTTTAATACCCTCAGTACTATCTTTCACATTTTTGAATTCTTTTTATCAGAGTAGGAGAGATTTTGTATTGACTTTGAAAATCATCAAATGATTAAATTCAGTTAAGTCAATTTTCATAGTTTTTCTCTCTGACTAAAAAGGGTTAGGTTTGAGTTAATTTGAATATCTTAAGTTTCTTAACAGTTTGTCTGAACTTTTAAGCTTGCTCAAAAGAAGATCCCCTGAAAATATTTTTCCCTTTTCTCTCTACAGACTAAGGGTTTTGATGGTTGAGAAAAATTGGTCTAGAATAACCAAAACAAGTTGGAAAATCTCTATTATAAAATTTTACACAGATCACCACCCCTGATATATTAAGTATCACTGATTGCCCCCACTTCGTAAGCATAAGCTAACTATAAGACATATGGTGAAAGGAAATTCATAATTGATTGCCCCCATCTAGTCCTACAGATGATGAAAGGAAATTCATTTAAATGATTGCCCTCATCTAAAAATAAAAAAATAGATAACTTCACCGGGGTACTGAACAGGCCTGTTGGCAGTGAAGCAATGTCTAAAAATAAAATTAGCACTCGAAGCGGTGAAAGGAAATTCAGTAAAAAGGGACAGATAACTTCACCGGGGTACTGAACAGGCCTCCTGGCAGTGAAGCAATATCTGAGGTGTCTGTAAGATTGTCATACTTATCCATAAATCTATTCTAGTTATCAATTTTTCAAAGCCAGATATTCATCTTAAGTCAAAATAGAGTTTCCCAGTTTAAAAATTATAAATTTTATTTCGATTGATGCAAGCTGAAATATTCAATAATCTGTTGATTTTCTAAAGATTGTTCTAATCATCTCAATACTAACTCAATTTTGGAACGGGAAGGAGAATTTTTGAAGAAGACTATGATTGAATTTCAAATAAATGAGAAGTTTTGAAAAGGTTTTCAAAGACTTTATGTAATCTCTTTTCCTTCTCCTTGATCAGTTTATCAGAAATAAACAACTTGACACCATTTACCCAATGAAGGCACTGAGTCTGCATGTTCTCCTCATCCCGCAGAGAGGCGAGGTCCCCAATTGGAGACTATGTTGAAACAGACCTTGATTTTTTATTCTCAAGGATAAAAGATTTGTATTTTTTGAGTCTTTGCATTTTTCAAATTTCTTAAAACAAGAGTTTCATCACCTATGAATTCGTGATGCCTTTATTTGTTTATTTTTGGACAAGGAAGGGAAAAAATCTAAACAAATATAAATTTTCCAGCACTCTTTGAAACAATCTTTTAACGGGCAATAATTCAAAATTTGAGGAATTTTAATTTATACCTAAAAAATAATAAAATAAAAATAAAATCGGGATTCGGAGTTTCGCATAAACAAGTGTTTGATGCAAAGTGAATTGTGAAATCCCGATCCCCGATTTCCCGATACTTTAAGACTTATTTAAGACATATATTACTTAATTCAGTTTTAAAAGGGTTTAAAGGTTAAGTTAATCACATCACGATATCGGGATTCGTGGTTTTATGAGATCAAACAATCTTGTCATCGTGTTTCCCAATTTCCCGATACATTTAATCCTTAAGTAAAGTTTTGAATTAATCTAATCACCGCTAAGAATGATTAAGAGTTAAATAATTACATCGCGATATCGGTATTCGCGGTTTTATGAGAAGCATGTTGCATGTCATCAAATTTCCCGAAATCCCGATCCCCGATTTTTCGATTAACGAAATCCAGAAAATGTCTAATCTTGATTAATTAAGACACCAAAAACGTTTCAATTTAAAATAATACATCGCGATTTCAGCAATCGGGGTTCTTCAACGACATATTTCCTCGACATCAAAAGTGTCGAAACTCCGAAAAGTAGGTTTTCAAATTTGATTCAAGATCAACGCTAATTAATCATTCTTCTAAACAAGGCTTAAAGTTAAACCTTCTTCGAATGTATTTTAATGCGTCATTGTCTGATTCCGTAAATTTCTATTATATTTGAAAACACTGAGAAAGCCTAGGTACAAACATTAAATGCATATCTTCGAAAATATCTTTTGCATTAAGAGCCTTAACTTCGTAACAGAGGTACAAATCTCAATGTTTTGTGATATATTTGAAATAAATATTCGAAACGTCTGTATTTTCATTTCAAAGCTAAATTACTCTCTGTTACAGGTTTTCAAGTTAAACACAGAGCTATGGCACCCAAAAAGGCGTCGAAGAAAAATGAAGATCAACCAGAAGGTGATATTATCTCCGACACTACTGCATCCCGAGTACACTCTGTCAAATCATGGACTGGAATTTCCGAAAAACTGGAGGATGTGCTTAAATTTGCAGCCACTGATTCAAAAAATCACCTCTGAGATATTGCCGAGTCTGAGCTTCACAAGGTTGCTGCACATCCAAGACTTGTGTCATATACCGATATGATCGGCTGGGCACTCGAAAAAGTAGATGTCCCAACCAGAAGCATTCTGAACGAGCAAGGAGTTGTCATCGGCTCATTCAGGCCTGAGCATATTCAAGTAATGTATAAGCTCTCGCTCAATTATAGACACACTTTTAATTCTGAGTTTTTAGCCGAGTTTCAAAGAAAAGAATGCATTGAAGCGGGCCAAACATACCCTGACATGATTAGAGGATGGGCCAGAGATGAAAACAAGTTTATGGATTATTTACACGGAGTTTATGCCACAACTTCCTTAAACAAATATATGGTTTATGTAGCAATGATGTTATGTAGACTTTTTGGGAGAAAGGATCCTTGTCACTTTCGTGCAGATTGGACACCTTTTTTAGAGGAAGTTTCAGAGGGACGTAGTTTTAATTGGCACAAAATTTTATCAGATAACCTCACATCAGAGGTTGTGAATTACAAAGCAGCTAGGTCAAAAGGACAACCAATGTATTTTTATATGTCAACTTATATCATGGATGCCATTTGTTTTATGACTCCTTTCCCATTAATGAATTGGAGTTGGAATGTTTCTTGCCCAGAGCCTATTCATAAATACCATTCAGCTCTCTGGGAAGAAAACGCAAAAAATGTTTTTTATGATGTTTGTCATTATGTAATTATCCCTCTGCACAAAATATTCTTTGGATGCGAACCCCCTCACATTTCTAATACCATCATAGAAAACCTCAAATCAGTTGTTGACTGGTTTATTGAGGAAATGTTTTCCTATGTTAGGGTTTACGGCTGTTCCATTCCACCTCACGCACTCTCAAAATTTTTACCAGACAGGTTGATATGCAGAGAAGTGGCTTATCAGTTAGTCAAGGGTGGTATTGGGTTAGAATTAAAAGCTCAGCAGAAAAAAGCGTGGCCATCTTTTCCTGTTTATGTCGGAAAATTCATTTTATTAAACTTAGGCCATTCTAAGGCGGAGGCCGAGTCATTGGATGAAGTGAAAATGGCAAGCATAGAGCACAGGAAACACGACCCTTACCAAATAATCAGTCGGCATTACATACAATGTAATTTAAAAGCATATGAACATGAAATTTCAGTCTATGATGATGTTTTAAAAAATGCTAAGTCTTATGAGGAAGTGAAAAATAGGGTGCAAGCCTTGTCACCTGACTCATAGGTGGGGTTTACATCCTTCCAAAGACATAGACGAAGCTGCCTGCCAAAGATTTTACAAGGTGAAAGGTCGACTTCATTGCCAGAGCAAGAAACAAATCCTCCAGGGTTTGAAACTGATATTCAGGATAAGTCAAGTGACAAAGATAAATTGAAATATCCTGAAATACCTCCTTAGAACACAAAGGGTTCTCAGACAAAAGAACCAGAAACAGGAAAAGGAAAAGGACTGGAAACAAGTCCAATAATTCTTGATGATATTCCAGAAAAAGTCGGAGGAACAGCTTCAACGAAACTTGGCAGTACTATCACAGCATTGACTCCACTACAGTCTACGTTCAGAACCCCTCATGAAGGAGTTCTATATGTAAGTGACCTAGAGCCAATCTCAAGAGATGAAATCCCCTCATCTGATTATTTTTTCAGTAAAAAACGAAGAGTTGTCTTGAAACAGGAAATTCATCCTGTAGGAGAAAGAACGATC
>ML776901.1:1303815-1314019 GCA_009831015.1 Picea engelmannii | reverse complement strand
AAATGAGATACCTGAAGTTCCCAAGATCTTGATAACCTTTTGGGAAAATGTGTTCAATGCATTGAAAAAGAAAAAGAAAGCTCGTCAACACTAGGTTAGAACTTTTCAAATGTTTTTATTCACTAGAATCTTGAAAGATATTGTAAACGGTTGACATTATTTTATGTAACCGTAATATTAGGGGGTTGGTTAGTTACCAACGAGAAACTATGATAGGAATGTATAAATATAGTTTCAAGAAGCTGAAGAAGGGGCTTCAGAAATTTTGGAGAAGGCAAACTTTTGTAATATCAGCTTTAAAGTTTATCGGAATTTAAACCGCAAACAAGATTCTGGATCCTGCAACTTTGTGACTATGTTTCCTCCCCTGTTTATCATGCTTTGTCAAATTTTCCATTTAATGTGTGTTTCTAACAAGTWAATCAATTTGAATTTATATACATCGTTGTTTATTATTCCAGATTGGTTTGGATGTTGAATGTATTACAGTCTTTCCTCTGAGATTACTTTAGTAATTTTAAGACCTGTAAAACCTTCTGTTCCTTAATATTTCACTTTGTTAGAAATCTTGTTTTTCTTTCATCATTGTTAATTGAAATATAAGATTCTTTCTGGACAAAAGCCTTATATTTCTATGTATTGTGTTTCATTGTTTACAATTCAAAAATTGTTACAAAACCAGGAAATGACCTTGAATGTGTTTTTACATTACTGTTTTAGATTTTAAAGTTGTTTTCATTAATATCATCTCTGAAAATCTGAAGTAACCAATTGATAAAAAACCTATTTACAAACCTTTTAAAACCCTATCACCCATGACAGTCCCTAGTGGCAGACAACCTAACGTAGAAACTGGTCTTCAGGATCAAACCAACATTGCCCTAAGTTTATTCAATACTATATTACAAACAACGACAAATAGGGCTGAACTAGAAAGATCATGGGCTGCTATTGAGCGAGACATTAGCATCCAAGAGAAAAAGGAAGCCAGACAGAGACAGTTGAGAAACTGAATCTGATCTAGTCTTTCTTTGATTCCATATTTTCAAATCTTTTCTTTAAATCATTTTCGGATGCCTTGACGGTATGTTTTATAGCCTTAAAACATAAACTCAGGAACAACACCGAGTTTGCAACTGGTAGTCATAGGAGTGCTCACTAGTTCCACTAGTACATTTGGGTGAAATTCTGATGGCCCGTTCGATGCAATTACCACTTTATATTGTCAGGAGAACAAAAAATAGAGGACCTCCTCAGACATCATTTTACATGATGTCACTTTTCCAAAGACATAGATTTTGTATTTATTGCAACGTTTCATGCGGACACGTGTCATCTAAGATTTGACTGTCCAAACCTCATATAGTTGTCGTAATACCATCATATTGGAGGTGGCAAGAGAGATGTCTTGTACGTTGAAAGAGTGACTTCTTGGACATGGCAATAGCGACATCTTGGAGGTGGCAAGAGAGACATCCTGGAAGTGGAAAGAACAATGTCTTAGACATGGCACGATTGACACCTTGGACGTGGCAAGAGAGATGTCTTGGAGGTGGCAAGAGAGACGTCTTGGAGGTGGCAAGAGTGATGTCTTGGAAGTGACAAGAGTGATGTCTTGGACATGGAAAGAGCAACGCCTTGGACGTGGCAAGAGTGATAGAATGGAGGTGGAAAAAGAGACGTCTTGGAGGTGGAAAGAGTGACGTATTGGAGGTGGAAAGAGAGACATGTTGGAGGTTGTAAGAGTCACATCTTGGATGTGGAAAGAGAGTTGTCTTGGAGGTGGAAAGAGCGATGTCTTGGAGGTGGAAAGAGCAATGTCTTGGACGTGGAAAGAGAGACTTCTTGGAGGTGGAAAGAGAGACATCTTGGAGGTGGAAAGAGCGACATCTTGTAAAAGAAAATTAAAGGAGGGTTGTTGCAGCCACAACACAACCTATCATATATGTCTACATGGTTTGATATATTTCTGGAGCATTGTCATCTTTGTCGAGTTTGCAACTAGTAGTCATAGGAGTGCTCACTGGTGCCACTAGTACATTTGGGTCAAATTTCGACGATGCATTTGATTCAATTGCCACTTTATATTGTCGGGAGAATGAAAAACAATGGAGCCCCTCAAATGTCGTTTCACATGACATCTCTTTTCCGATGGCATAGATGTTTTCTTTATTGTGACATTTCATGCAGACATGTTTCATCTTAGATTTGACTATCCAAACCCCATATAGTCCCTGTAAGACCGTCGTCTTGGAGGTGGCAAGAGAGACGTCGTAAACCCCACTATATAGATTTTTCGTTCAAAAGTGTAAGACATATAATCCAGAAAACAAAATTGATGAGCTCATGAGTACAAGAGATCAAATAGAAGATATTCCAAACTAACCCAAACCATAGTTATCTCTTATGATTATGTATAGGTTGAGCTTTGGTTCACCGAGTGATAAAGAGTGTGGGGCCCAATAAATTGATGAGTTAGAGCCCATAATGGATTCACATCTTGAAAGTTATTAACATGGATGAAATGAAAACTAATGTTGACAACTCAAAATTTGAATCATAGAAGTTGTCTTGATATATTCTATTAATATACTTACAACTCCCAAAACATTTGAATTGTTTTAACATGAAGTAAATGTGTAATTATCAACAATGATAAAATTTAGATTACTAAAAAATGTGACCATAATGACTGACCCAAAATAAACAAACCTAAAGTATGGAAGATACTTTACAAGAAAAATCAGATATCAAATTCTCATGATTGACAGTAGTAGGTGTTGTTCCTGAGTCTGTACTAAGGCTTAAAGTACAGTGTCAAGGCATCCGAAAGTATGTAAAAGATGAATACGAAGATAAAGTCACCTTCAGTGTAGGAAACTAATGAAGGTTTCTACGTTCTCGCTGTCTAGCTTCCAACTGTTCCTGGGTAGTAATATCTTGTTCAATGGCTGCCCATGAACGTTCCAATTCCTCCCGGGTGTTCGCCGTTTTAAGGATTGTGTCAAAACGATTTAAAGCGATATGTATTTGATTAGATAGCCCGGGTTGAATATTTGGTTGAATTGCTGCGGGGACAGTCATTGAGGAACAATACCAGTATGAGAATGATTTAACGAGAGATTTCAGCGTTGTTTCAATTCAGTCGAAATAAGAGAAAATTTTGCATGAAGAACGAGATAGGAATGCAAATTGAAGGCCCTTTCCCGTAACTGTATTATTTTTTAGTAAAAGATGTGGAATGAGAGAAAAACATTTAGCTGTGGGTAACGTAAGGTTCCTATCAGTAGAAAACTCACACACACACAGAAGAAGAAATTAACATAGAAATAATTGACATAGTGTAAATAAATATAAAATCCTGTAAATGCGAATTGGTCTTACACCTGCTGATAGCTGGTGCAGAGGAAAGGCAAGAAACAATTACAGAAAATAAAATCCCTTCACTATAGTAGTGGTCGTACTAAGTTATAGTGATACACATCAATTATGTAGAGCAAAATGAAAAGAAATAGGAAAACATAACGAAACAAACTTGCAACACAGTCGTGATGAAATCGGGAATCTTCAAATTGCTTGTATTAAATTCTCAAGTGGAAAATATCTATTACATTCATTACCAAAAAGTCCAGCCCTTGGTTCTTCTTTTGGTGATCTATTTATACAAATTTTCCCTTCCCTATTCCTATTTTCAAAAAAGTGCCAGCTGCCTGATTTTACGTGACTTAGTGCATATTATACATCTGTCCATAAACTAGATACAAGTTGTGAAAGTTCCGCTTGGCAGCTGTGAGGAGCGAAAACACTCCATCTCTTCTACTTTATTTTCAAAAAGGGCCAGGTGCTTGTCTTTGCATAGACTCAATGCATATCCTACATCTGTCCATGAATTGGGATACAAGTTGTGACGGCTCTGCTTGACAAATGGCTTCGGCAAAGTAGCACTCTCGGGCTAATTGCGGAAGTCTGTTCCCCATATGTGCATCAACCATATCAAGGGCGCCAAGTTGCGAGATGGGATGAATCAAATGTACATCAATTTGAGCCATGTCTACCTTGTCTATCTTAGAGATCTCTGCCAAATTTCTCTCATTTTTCTCCTTCATGTCGAGGGAGACCCATTCTATATTCATCTGCCTTAGCGTTTCTGTGTCACCCCCACTTTCCATCCCCAACAGTTCACCATTTATGGCTTTGAAAGCTTCTTCTAGTGAATTTGTCACTTTTTGAGCCTGCTCCTTGCTTAAAGTAATATCATGCTCCCAATTTTTTAACAAAATATTACCCCTAGTCTGTTCAGCAATGGTGAGCCCGGGAGACCTTGCTGAAAACCTATTGTTGGTGGCTATTACTGCTTCTTGGAAGGCTATCCAAGCAACTTCTGCGTTTCTTTCCTTGACGATCAGATTCTCAGAAATCTGATGCATTAACAGGCAATCTCCTCGAAATTCCCCTACTTTGTTTAGCAGACTCTGTTGAGCAGAAGAGATCCTCCTCTGAATGTCGATTGCTCGGGATTTAACAATCTCGATGTCGATCACATTGCTTCCTGCGACCTCTAACTGAGCCTGTAACTGTGTGATCGTATCCCTCTGCTGACCCGACTGCACTCGACCCTCTTGGATCACTGAGTTTGCTTGTTCCAGCTTGGTTTTGAGGACTTCGATCTCTTTCTTATCGGCCAATTGGGCCAGCTCTATTGCTCCACTCGCTTGACTCTTAGCATCTTCCGCAGCCGAAGCTACTCGGGCTTCAAGAGTCTTGATCAATCGATTTTTTCTCTTGAGCTGATTTTTCAAAATTGCAACCGAGAATTGGTTTGCTGACGCATAAGCTCCCAGCATCCCTGCTATCTCTGTTGTGAATTCATCACTCTTCTTGTTTTTTCCATCTGTCATTATTTTGAATTTTTTAACAGTGGACTCTCCCTCTTGATAAGATTCCCGCTTTACTACGGCTTTTCTCTTTCTGTCAAAAAAGAACTCATTAGGGGGGAGTTCCTCTGCCCTTATAGGCCTCAACTCTTCACCAAATATCCATCCCTTGCTAACGTCTCCCTGTGACGACTGCAAGGCTGTGACAAAGGTGATGGGTTGTCTGATCTGCTTCGTCGCCTTTCCAGGTGTGACGAGTGAGTCCTGCTCTTTCGGAATATCGGAGGTCTTCGTCTCTGTATTCTGAGTTTCAGGTGGGTCGGTGTTTTTCACTTCCATCTCTAGACCATGTTCCTTGGGTGGGTTAGTAGTCCCTTCTTCTATTTCGGGATTCTTTTCCTGCTCGGGACTCTTCTCCTGCTCGGGGCTCTTCTCCTGCTCGGGATTCTTCTCCTGCTCGGGGCTCTTTTCCTGCTCGGGATTCTTCTCTTGCTCGGGATTCTTCTCCTGCTCCCCTTCCTGACGTTTTTCGGGGTTAGAAGTTTGCCCCTCAGAACTTTCGACCTCCTTTTATTTATTTTTGGAAAGTCCTAAACCTCCCAGCACCACAGGGAGACATCTTTTCCTATGTTCCTGAAATTTTAAAACAGAGGCCCTATCTTCAGGTGCTAGAGATCTGATTCGAAATTGCACTTCCGAATAGGAACTCGCCCCTCAGAAAACATCATCCGTTGGCGAACACTCATGCTCAAACCTCTTTAATCCACAATTCCCCAAATGGGTGCTTACAATTCTCTGCAGATCATGCTTTTTGTACTCAATAGAGACTAGGCTCAAGTCTTCTAATGTTGCAGCTTCAGCCTTAGCATGTCCGAAATCTAATAAGGAATAGGAATTAATCCGAATAGGGAAAAATGACCATACCTTCTTTGATGATGCTTTGAGCTCTTTACTCACTCCGTCGATTACTGTTTGTCGCGCAATCTCACGACAGGCCAGCTTGTCGGGGATAAAAAGCGGTAGCACCAGAGGAGGGACAGCTGCTCCGAAAACTCTAAAATAGGAGAATTCTTCTTCGACATACCATTCCTCGATACTGCTTAGATTCGCAGCAATGCTATCGGAGATGCGGGGTGGCGAAAGACCAAAAATGGCGACGTGTAGGGGCACTATCACCCAGTTGAAAATCTCATAAATAAACTTATTTGCATTATTTTCCCACAGCTTGTCGTGGTATGCATGCACCGTTTTTTCCTGGGTTGGACTCCAAGCCCAATTCATCAAAGGAAAAGGTGTCATGGAGCATATTGCGTCCAAGATATACGCGGACATGAAGAATCCAGATGGTCTCCCGGCTTCTTTTTTCTCCCGGTAATCTGTAACTCTGTTGAACAAACTGTCGAAAATCATCTTAGCCCAATTAAATGAGCAACCTTCCGCTACCCGAAAGATGAGAGGTACCCACTGGATGTAAAAATGCATGGTATCTTCCCATCCGAAAAGCCGGCAAGTCATCATTGCCACATACATATATTGTGGCTCCAATGAAGAAATCGAATACACACCCTTGTCATTCGCTCTGAATGTTGCGGACCGCGAAACCCACTCTTTAATCAAACTAGGCATGGTTTTATCATATTCCTCGCATTCCTTCTTTTTGAATTACTCCAGGAATTCTTTGCCATATGTATATTCAGAAGTCGCTGGGAGCTTGTACATAGATTGGATATGCTCTGGTTTGAAAGTTTCGACCATGACCTGTCGGTCATTTACGATAGTTCTGGTGGACAGGTCGATGTGATCCAATGCCCATCGGATCATGTCGTAGTACGGGAGCAACCGAGGTCTGGTTGCAACCAGGTGCATTCCCGACTGAACAATTGTCTTATACTTAGTGTTCAGGTCATCCTTTACGATATCATTGTCATCGTCATCCCACTCTAAATATTTTACCAATTCGGATTGCAGAATGTATGAAATAAATGATCAGGTGGGTACTAAGCCGCCAGTCCATGGTGAAGTATCTGAGACGTTGTCTGGACCCTGCGCTGCAACCTCGACATTTTCTTTTGATGCTCTCCTTGGGGCCATGGCTGACGCTTACTTTTTCTCTCTTCTGCAATAAACCTGTGTATACATGCGGAAATGAGTTCCCTCGGAGCAAGGTGAGCTCTGTGCGCTTATGATAAACGTTTAAAAAGAATGAAACTCTCATATATATTTGGAAACTCTGTACCTTTGAAATAAGTCTGTCAAATCGCAAATAAAACCAAATTTAATGTATGAATCCGATCTTATTTATTCGTAGATTTACCCTACTTTTTCATTAATGTCATCAATGTTCGGCAGCTTGACAGACAATCGGGTTATGGGGAGCAAGTAAATTCCTCGTGAAGCGTTCCAACCTCGATACGCGGGGCATACCTCACTTAATTTTAAAACTTCAATTTTAATAATGTTAAGCATTTTATCGCATTTCGCTGTATCGTGAATTTTCTTTTCAGATTTTGACTCTTCAACTCACGAAGTTGCGAGTGCCGATTTTTCCTTAATTATTAATAACAGTGATTTGGCGCATTCTTAATTATATAACTAACCTAATCGTCATATTGCGACTCGGGAATTCGAAGACAAACTTTTGGAAGAATGATATGCCGAGTTGCGATATCACGATGTGGCGATAATTAAGACTTAAATTAAAAGAAGGAAATCTTAGATTAGGCGACTAATTAATCTCGCTATAATTATGTTGCAACTTTGTGAATCAGATTTTTGGACACCTTAACTTGATGAAATAAAGTGCCGAGTGACGAAGTGTCGAGAACCAAAATTAACCATGGTTAGTTTTTTACCCTTAGTCTCCAACCAAGGTTATCACAATGTCATCGTGTTCTCGGCTATGGGGGCTGCAAGAACAAAACCCTGGGTTTGATGTATGCCGAGGCGCGAAACCCCGACAACGCCTAATCATGGGTTAAAGGTTTCACCCTAGTTAATGCCTTGGGCGAAAATTAAAATCGACTTCGCAGTTTCGCGACTCGGGACTTGTGAATTCAAAAATTAAAGTGTCCGACTTACGAGACCCCGAAATAAAACAAAAGAGCAAACATTTTTGCGAAAAATGGACCCTTTTTTGAAAGTGACAAAGCATTGCTATTCATGGGACAAGATTTCAGAGCTTTATGATTTCGGAAGGAGAAGAAAAGAAACTTTAGATCTCAAGTATCAAAAATTGAAAATTGCGCGAGGTGAAAAACAAGGGCGGCTCCAACATAGGCTCCAACTAGGGATCCCGCTTCCCTGTGAGGTGGGAAGAATAGTAGACTAGGTGCCAAAATTGGGTGAATGGAGTCATAGGCTAATATAAACCGAACAATCGAGGAAAATGATAGAAGGGGAGGGAAATTTCGCTTGGAACCCCAGAATTTTTTTGAACTCAGATACTCTTTCTAATCACTGCTAAAGTCACTTTCGCAATTTTCCCTTTCTTGCTACTAAGTTTGGGATACGCTTTAAGACAGTCGTAACGCTCCTAGGATATTCAACAGGTCTTGTGATTCATGGCTTGCATCAAAAGAATGATATTATATAATCTAAAATAGGGAAGTCCCGTCAGAATTTGGGGAAATGATCAGGTTTTCAGAAAGCGTTGATTACCAGAGTAGATTGATGTTTACGTATAACAGCCTTACAGATCTCTCAGACATTGCTTCATTGCCAGCGAGCCTGTTCAATACCCCGGTGAAGTTGTCTGACCCTTTTTCGCTGAATTTATTTTCACCACTTCGGAAAATATTTATGCGTTTAAACGCTCAAACGAGGGCAATCATTTCTGAATTTCCTTTCATCGTCTTAATGGACTAGGTGGGGGAAATCATTTATGAATTTCCTTTCACCACCTGTCTCAGTATTTACTTTTAAAACACGAAGATGGGAGCAATCAGTTTATATCAGGGCTGAGATCTGTGTAATATTTTTTATCAGAGGTCTGTCAACTTATTTTGATTACTCAGTATCAACCTTCCTTTGACCCTCACAAGACCTTTAGTTCTTAGGGAGACAGGGGAGAATAAATAAAACTTTAAGGGACATCTTGTTCAAGCAAGCTTTGATTTTTTCGACACTGTTAAAAAACCTAGGAAAGTTAAGATCACTACAAACGTTCCTTAACTAAGCAGAAGATCAAGTAGTTGTGAGGACCAGCTTTCTTATTAAGGTCTGTTCCGAAATCCTTGAGGTTTTAAAACGAAAAAATTTTACTCCTTTGCAAAAACTCGGGAAGATAGTGACTTGCTAAAGTCAGGCTCCATATATATATAGAAAACAAGGTAGGAATTCAATGGCTCAATATACAAAAGGTGATAACAATTCGGGATAGGTTTTCGGATATATTTTGGAACAAAATTTATGACTGTCTGTTTTTGGATTTTAATATATTCACTCAAATTATTTGGTTTGAGGATTACAAAGTCAAAAATAATCCTATTATCTACTTTTTATATTTCAATTTGAACAATATTACCTTATATTGCTAAAACAACCTTTCATGACCAGAGCATCGAAAAAACTTACCTCTGTCCTTTCTTTTCAATTTCTTTGTGAGCTACGAATTATCTTATGTATCACCTGTTTTATGTCGTCCTATTTTCCACACCGATCTGCACCTTACTCCTTCAGTTAGTTCCATCCGCAGCTGGACTTCTGAAAAAAACAAATACGAATTTGATTTAAAATGTGTTGAGAAGGAAGGAAAACCAAAAATTGAAAATAAGCGCTTGAGCAAAAAACATAAATATGTACAAAAAACTCATAATAAAATTTATTTATTTACAATTATATATATATAATTTCTTATTTTTTCATTTATTTTATTTCCTTTTTTATCTGACGTCTGTCAAGTCATGTAGTATTTTAGATATCGCCCGTTGATAGGGGCGCTGAGAACTTCTCCATCGATATTTTCCAGGAGAAAGGAATTTTTTCCTTCTGGAGCCGAGACCCTGAATGGTCCATACCAAAGGTGATCAAATTTGCCATGTTTCGCGGATTCTTCCCTTCTCGCATCCCATCTTAACACTAAGTCACCTGGGAAGAACTCTTTGTCCTTTGCTTTGATATCGAACAATGCTTTCATGTCGTCTTGATATCTCTGCATTCTCTCGTCAATCTCCGCTCTGAGCTGTTGAACCTCAATAAATTGGTTAATTCTTCTGGTTATATGATTGGGCTCTTCGTTTTGATCCTGCCATAATTTCATCACTGGCAATGCTAAGTTTATAGGCAGAACCGCTTCGGTCCCATATACCATCTGAAACGGCGAAATGTCGATA
>ML776901.1:1256689-1294624 GCA_009831015.1 Picea engelmannii | reverse complement strand
TTCGACATACCAGTCCGCGATACTGCTTAGATTCACAGCAATGCTATCGGAGATGCGGGGTGGCGAAAGACCAAAAATGGCGACGTGTAGGGGCACTATCACCCAGTTGAAAATCTCATAAATAAACTTATTTGCATTATTTTACCACAGCTTGTCGTGGTATGCATGCACCGTTTTTTCCTGGGTTGGACTCCAAGCCCAATTCATCAAAGGAAAAGGTGTCATGGAGCATATTGCGTCCATGATATACGTGGACATGAAGAATCTGGATGGTCTCCCGGTTGCTTTTTTCTCCCGGTAATCTGTAACTCTGTTGAACAAACTGTCGGAAAGCATCTTAGCCCAATTAAATGAGCAACCTTCCGCTACCCGAAAGATGAGAGGTACCCACTGGATGTAAAAATGCGCGGTATCTTTCCATCCGAAAAGACGGCAAGTCATCATCGCCACATACATATATTGTGGCTCCAATGAAGAAATCGAATACACACCCTTGTCATTCACTCTGAATGTTGCGGACCGCGAAACCCACTCTTTAATCAAACTAGGCATGGTTTTATCATATTCATCGCATTCCTTCTTTTTGAATTCCTCCAGGAATTCTTTGCCATATGTATATTCAGAAGTCGCTGGGAGTTTGTACATAGATTGGATATGCTCTGGTCTGAAAGTTCCGACCATGACCTGTTGGTCATTTACGATAGTTCCGGTGGACAGGTCGATGTGATCCAATGCCCATCGGATCATGTCGTAGTACGGGAGAAACCGAGGTCTGGTTGCAACCAGGTGCATTCCCGACTGAACAATTGTCTTATACTTAGTGTTCAGGTCATCCTTTACGATATCATTGTCATCGTCATCCGACTCTGAATAGTTTACCAATTCGGATTACAGAATGTCTGAAATAAATGACCAGGTGGGTACTGAGCCGTCAGTCCATGGTGAAGTATCTGAGACGTTGTCTGGACCCTGCGCTGCAACCTCRACATTTTCTTTCGCTGCTCTCCTTGGGGCCATGGCTGACGCTTTCTTTTTCGCTCTTCTGCAATAAACCTGTGTATACATGCGGAAATGAGTTCCCTCGGAGCAAGGTGAGCTCTGTGCGCTTATGATAAACGTTTAAAAAGAATGAAACTCTCGTATATATTTGGAAACTCTGTACCTTTGAAATAAGTCTGTCAAATCACAAATAAAACCAAATTTAATGTATGAATCCGATCTTATTTATTCGTAGATTTACCCTACTTTTTCATTAATGTCATCAATGTTCGGCGGCTTGACAGGAAATCGGGTTATGGGGAGCAAGTAAATTCCTCGTGAAGTGTGCCAACCTCGATACGCGGGGTGTACCTCACTTAATTTTAAAACTTCAAATTTAATAATGTTAAGCATTTTCTCGCATTTCACTGTATCATGAATTTTCTTTTCAGATTTTGACTCTTCAACTCGCGAAGTTGCGAGTGTCGATTTTTCCTTAATTATTAATAACTGTGATTTGGCGCATTCTTAATTATATAACTAACCTAATCGTCATATCGCGACTGGGGAATTCGAATACAAACTTTTGGAAGAATGATATGCCGAGTTGCGATATCGCGATGTGGCGATAATTAAGACTTAAATTAAAAGAAGGAAATCTTAGATTAGGTGACTAATTAATCTCGCTATAATTATGTCGCAACTTCGTGAATCGGATTTTTGGACACCTTAACTTGATGAAAGAAAGTGCCGAGTGACAAAGTGTCGAGAACCAAAATTAACCATGGTTAGTTTTTTACCCTTAGTCTCCAACCAAGGTTATCACAATGTCATCGTGTTCTCGGCTATCGGGGCTGCAAGAACAAAACCCTGGGTTTGATGTATGCCGAGGCGCGAAACCCCGACAATGCCTAATCATGGGTTAAAGGTTTCACCCTAGTTAATGCCTTGGGCGAAAATTAAAATCGACTTCGCAGTTTCGCGACTTGGGACTTGTGAATTAAAAAATTAAAGTGTCCGACTTACGAGACCCCGAAATAAAACAAAAGAGAAAACATTTTTGCGAAAAATGGACCCTTTTTTGAAAGTGACAAAGCATTTCTATTCATGGGACAAGATTTCAGAGCTTTATGATTTCGGAAGGAGAAGAAAAGCAACTTTAGATCTCAAGTATCAAAAATTGAAAATTGCGCGAGGTGAAAAACAAGGGCGGATCCAACAGTAGGACTGAGTCTTTGGTCAACCTATTATTTGGGGAATAAAATGATTGGTTCCCGAATAATTTTCTGAAGAATATATCAACCAAATATTTAAATAAAAATGTTGTCCAGAATTTTAAAAAATGCATCTAGACAGTGTGAATGAAAGTCTCTTGATGATATGTGTGAGAGGAATCTTGGGTGAAGAGATCCACAAGATAATAGGTCAAAGGATCTGATCGACGTCGGGAAAGTTGATTGACATGATCTATAACATTTTGGAATAGATGAATTTTGATGATGAAGAGGGTTTGAAGATTGAATATGGGCCTAACAGGCTAGGTGGCAGGTTCCATGTCAACATCAATGTTAGTGCCACATCATATGGCACTGATGATAGGGGGTCATGTCGATGCCAAGTGGCAGCGAGGTGGCAATGGTGCGATTTGGCTTAGGAAACTTTGGGATTAAATAAATTTTGATCCAAAACTCATATTTAATTATGGTTTCAGTTGTTGGAAATAATTTGAAGAGAAGAATCCAACTACGATGTTTAGTTAGAGGAAATAATAGAAGAAAAGAGAGGGAAATCTTGATAAAGAAAATGTAGGATAAAAGGGGAAGAAGATCAAATGATTCCCCCACATGCATCTCAAGGATGGAGTAATCGTGAAGAGAGGATATCATGATAACCTATTCCTACAGCCAAAGAAAGAGGCAAAATCAGTTATTTGAATAAAAGGACATTCACCAATACATCAGAAACATTATATTTCCTTGTCTTTAAGAAAAAGTCTAGATTTTGAAGGAAATGAAAAGGAGAGGTCTATTGAATGAAATGATCTATGATACACATTAAATAACTATCATGATAGTTGCATGCATCTAATATGCAACACATAAAAAGTATTAGATAGCTTTTGAATGAAGTTAAGAGTTGTCCAATTATGAGAGTATAAAGATGAAGATGTTAAGCACCATATGTTAGAAAATATTGAATAGGTCATCCAAGAAAATGATTGACCATCTACATCAAAATCATTCAAGACATGTACTAGATCATCAAAGATTACAACCATATAAAATCATGAAACACTTGGGAAACTGTATAAGGTAGGAAGAAAATGTGTCAACCACTCATACAAATTTCAACAAGACATCATAGGTAAACTAAAAATCATGAAGAAATTTTAAACCATAAGATCAAAATAGATAATAAGCCTCCATGAAAGCAGTGATCAATCAATACCAAACCTCAATTCCATCAAAGTAGGAAAAAAAGTAACATCAGACTGAGCATTAGAGGATTAGGCAATATGATTAAAATTTTAGTTGGGGGGGCCCTTTCCTTTCGCTTGTAGAAGAAAAATTAAAGGGGGGTTGTTGCAGCCACAAGACAGCCTATCATATACCTCTACATGGTTTGATATATTTATGGAGCATAGTCATCTTTACCAAGTTTGCAACTGGTAGTCATAGAAGTGCTCACTGGTGACACTAGTACATTTGGGTCAAATTCTGATGATGTGTTAGATGCAATTGCCACTTTATATTGTCAAGATAACAACAAACAATGGACCCCTTCAAACGCCATTTCACATGGCATCACTTTTTCGACGACATAGATTTTTTCTTTATTGTGACATTTCATGTAGACACGTGTCATCTTGGATTTGACTATCCAAACCCCATATATTCGTGGAAATAGAGACGTCTTGGAGGTGGCAAGAGCGACATATTAGACGTGGCAAGAGAGATGTCTTGGAGGTGGAAAGAGAGACGTCTTGGAGGTGGCAAGAGAGACGTCTTGGATGTGGCAATAGAGACATCTTGGATGTGGCAAGAGTGACACGTTGGATGTGGTAAGAGTGACACCTTAGACGTGGCAAGAGAGACGTATTGGAGATGGCAAGAGAGACATCTTGGAGGTGGCAAGAGTGATGTCTTGGATGTGGAAAGAGAGACGTCTTGGAGGTGGAAAGAGTGACGTCTTGGAGGTGGCAAGAGAGACATATTGGATGTGGCAAGAAAGGCATCTTGGAAGTGGCAAGAACGATGTCTTGTAAAAGAAAAATTAAAGGGGAGTTGTTGCAGCCACAACATGACCTATAATATACCTCTACATGGTTTGATATATTTCTAGAGCATTTCCATCTTTGCTGATTTTGCAACTGGTAGTCATAGGAGTGCTCACTGGTTCCACTAGTACATTTGTGTCAAATTCTGATGATGCGCTGGACACAATTTAGACTTTATATTTTCGGGAGAATGAAAAACAGTGGATCCCCTCAAATGTCCTTTCACATGACGTCACTTTTTCGATGACATAGATTTTGTCTTTATTGCGACGTTTCATGTGGACACATGTCATCTCGGATTTGACTGTCCAAACCCCATATAGTTATCGTAATACCATTGTCTTAGAGGTGGAAAGAGAGACATCTTGGATGTGGCAAGAGTGATGTCTTGGAGGTGGAAAGAGCGACATCTTGGAGGTTGCAAGAGTGACATTTTAAACCATAAGATCAAAATAGATAATAATCCTCCATAAAAATAGTCATCAGTCAATACCAAAACTCAACTCCATCAAAGTAGGAAAAAAACATTAGACTGAGCACTATAGGATTAGGCAATATGATTAAAATTTTAGTAGGGGGGCCCCTTTCCTTTCGCTTGTAAAAGAAAAATTAAAGGGGGGTTGTTGCAGCCACAACATGGTCTATCATATACCTCTACATGGTTTGATATATTTCTGGAGCATTGTCATCTTTGCCGAATTTGCAACTGGTAGTCATAGGAGTGCTCACTAGTTCCACTAGTACATTTGGGTCAAATTTTGATGACGTGTTTGATTCAATTGCCACTTTATATTGTCAAGATAATGACAAACAATGGACCCCTTCAAACGACATTTCACATGACGTCGCTTTTTCGAGGACATAGATTTTGTATTTATTGCGACGTTTCATGCGGACACGTGTCATCTCATATTTGGCTATGCAAAACCGATATAGTCGTCATAAGACCGACATCTTGGAGGTGGCAAGAGAGACATCTTGGAGGTGGCAAGAGCGACACCTTGGACATGGCAAGATTGACGTCTTGGAGGTGGCAAGAGAGATGTCTTGGAGGTGGCAAGAGAGATGTATTGGACGTGGCAAGAGTGACATCTTGGAGGTGGAAAGAGAGAAATCTTGGAGGTGGCAAGAGAGATGTCTTAGACGTGGAAAGAGAGATGTCTTGGAAGTGACAAGAGAAACATCTTGGACATGGAAAGAGCGATGCCTTGGACGTGGAAAGAGTGACATATTGTAGGTGGCATGAGAGACGTCTTGGAGGTGGAAAAAGAGACGTCTTGGAGGTGGCAAGAGCGATGTCTTGGATGTTGCAAGAGAGTTGTCTTAGAGGTGGCAAGAGCGACGTCTTGGAGGTGGCAAGAGTGAGGTCTTGGATGTGGCAAGATTTATGTCTTGGAGGTGTCAAGAGAGACGTCTTGGAGGTGGCAAGAGAAACATCTTGTAAAAGAAAAATTAAAGTGGGGTTGTTGCAGCCACAACACGACCTATCATATACCTATACATGGTTTGATATATTTCTGGAGAATTGTCATCTTTTCCAAGTTTTCAAATGGTAGTCATAGGAGTGCTCACTGGTGCCACTAGTACATTTGGGTCAAATTCCAATGACGCGTTCGACGCAATTGCCAATTTATATTGTCGGGAGAACGAAAAACAATGGACCCCCTCAAACATCATTTCACATGATGTCACTTTTCCAACATCATATATTTTGTCTTGGAGGTGGAAAAAGCGATGTCTTGGAGGTGGCAAGAGTGACGTCTTGGATGTGTCAAGAGAGATGTCTTAGAGGTGGCAAGAATGACGTCTTGGAGGTGGCAAGAGTGACATCTTGGATGTGGTAAGAGAGACATCTTGGAGGTGGCAAGAGAGACGTCTTGGAGGTGGCAAGAGTGACATATTGTAAATGAAAAATTAAAGGGGGGTTGTTGAAGCCACAACACGACCTATCATATACCTCTACATGGTTTGATATATTTCTAGAGAATTTCCATCTTTGCCGAGTTTGCAACTGGTAGTTATAGAAGTGCTCACTAGTTCCACTAGTACATTCGAGTCAAAGTCTAATGGCACGTTTGACGCAATTGCCACTTTATATTGTCGGGAGAACAAAAAATAGTGGACCTCCTCAAACTTCTTTTCACATGACGTCGCTTTTCCAATGAAATAGATTTTGTATTTATTGTGACGTTTCACGTGGACACGTGTCATCTCATATTTGACTGTCCAAACACCATATAGTCTTCGTAATACCATCGTCTTGGAGGTGGCAAGAGAGACGTCTTGTACATGGAAAGAGTGACATCTTGGACATGGCAAGAGAGAGGTCTTGGAGGTGGCAAGAGCGACATCTTGGAAGTGGCAAGAGCGATGTCTTGGACGTGGTAGGATCGACACCTTGGATGTGGCAATAGCGACATCTTGGAGGTGGCAAGAGAGACATCTTGGAGGTGGAAAGAGTGAGAGACATATTGGATGTGGAAATAGCGACGTCTTGGATGTGGCAAGAGAAACATATTGGATGTGGTGAGAGCGATGCCTTGGACGTGGCAAGAGAGACGTATTGGAGGTGGAAAGAGAGACGCCTTGGAGGTGGAAAGAGTGATGTCTTGGATGTGGCAAGAGAGACATCTTGGAGATGGCAAGAGAGACATCTTGGAGGTGGCACGAGTGATGTCTTGGACGTGGCAAGAGAGACGTCTTGGAGGTGGCAAGAAAGACGTCTTGGAGGTGGCAAGAGAGTCGTCTTGTAAAAGAAAAATTAAAGGGGAGTTGTTGCAACCACAACATGACCTATCATATACCTCTACATGGTTTGATATATTTCTGGAACATTTTAATCTTTGTTGAGTTTGCAACTGGTAGTCATAGGAGTGCTCACTGGTTCCACTAGTACATTTGGGTCAAATTTCGATGGCGAGCTCAACGCAATTTCTGCTTTATATTTTCGGGAGAATGAAAAACAACGAACCACCTCAAATGTCGTTTCACATGATTTCACTTTTCCTATGACATAGTTTTTGGCTTTATTGCAACGTTTCATGTGGACACGTGTCATCTCAAATTTGACTATTCAAACCCCATATAGTCATCATAATACCGTTATCCTGGAGGTGGAAAGAGAGACATCTTGGAGGTGGAAAGAGCGATGTCTTGGAGGTGGCAAGAGCAACGTCTTGGAGGTGGCAAGAGTGAAATTTTAAACCATAACATCAAAATAGATAATAAGCCTCCATAAAAATAGTCATCAGTCAATACCAAACCTCAACTCCATCAAAGTAGGAAAAAAAGTAACATCAGACTGAGGACTAGAGGATTAGGCAATATGATTAAAATTTTAGTAGGGGAGCCCCTTTCTTTTCACTTGTAAAAGAAAAATTAAAAGGGGGTTGTTGCATCCACAACACAGCCTATCATATACCTCTACATGGTTTGATATATTTTTGGAGGATTGTCATCTTTGCCGAATTTGCAACTGATAGTCATAGGAGTGCTCATTGGTTCCACTAGTACATTTGGGTCAAATTTCAACAACGCGTTCGATGCAATTGCCACTTTATATTGTCGGGATAACGACAAACAACATACCCCTTCAAACGTCATTTCACATGACGTCTCTTTTTCGATGACATAGATTTTGTCTTTATTGTGATGTTTCATGCAGACACGTGTCATCTCATATTTGACTGTCCAAACCTGATATAGTCATCGTAAGACTGATGTCTTGGAGGTGGTAAGAGAGACGTCTTGGACATGGCAAGAGAGACACCTTGGACGTGGCAAGAGCGATGTCTTGGAGGTGGCAAGAGAGATGTATTGTAGGTGGCAAGAGCGACGTCTTGGACATGGCAAGAGCGATGTCTTGGAGGTGGAAAGAGAGACATCTTGGAGGTGGAAAGAGAGACGTCTTGGACTTGGCAAGAGTGACGTCTTGGAAGTGACAGGAGTGACGCCTTGGACATGGAAAGAGCGATGCCTTGGACATGGCAAGAGATATGTCTTGGAAGTGGCAAAAGTGATATCTTGGAGGTGGAAAGAGCGACGTCTTGGATGTGGCAAGAGAGTTTTCTTGGAGGTGGCAAGTGCGATGTCTTGGAGGTGGCAAGAGCGACGTCTTGGAGGTGGCAAGAGCGAAGTCTTGGACATGGAAAGATAGACGTCTTGGAGGTGGCAAGAGAGACATCTTGGAGGTGTTAAGAGAAACATCTTGTAACAAAAAAATTAAAGGGGGGTTGTTGCAACCACAACACGGTCTATCATATACCTCTACATGGTTTGATATATTTCTAGAGCATTGTCATCTTTGCCGAGTTTGCAACTGGTAGTTATAGGAGTGCTCATTGATGCCACTAGTACATTTGGGTCAAATTATAAGGGCGTGTTTGACGCAATTGCCACTTTATATTGTCGGGAGAACGAAAAAGAATGGACCCCCTCAAACGTCATTTCACATGACGTCTCTTTTCTGACGTCATATATTTTGTCTTTATTGTGAAATTTCATGCGGACACATGTCATCTCGGATTTGATTGTCCAAAACCCATATATTCATCGTAATACCGACGTATTGGAGGTGGAAAGAGCGATGTATTGGACATCGAAAGAGTGATGCCTTGGACATGGAAAGAGTGACGTCTTGGAGGTGGAAAGAGAGACATATTGGAGGTGTCAAGAGAGATGTCTTGGACGTGGCCAGAGCGATGTCTTGGAGGTGGAAAGCGAGATGTATTGGAGGTGGAAAGAGAGACGTCTTGGATGTGGCAAGAGAAATGTCTTGGACATGGAAAGAGTGATGCCTTGGATGTGGAAAGAGAGATGTATTGGTGGTGGAAAGAGAGACATCTTGGAGGTGGCAAGAGTGACATCTTGGATGTGGCAAGAGAGATGTCTTGGAGGTTGCAGAAGCGACATCTTGGAGGTGGCAAGAGCGACGTCTTGGAGGTGGCAAGAGAGACGTCTTGGAGGTGGCAAGAGAGACTTCTTGGAGGTGGAAAGAGCGACATATTATAAAAGAAAAATTAAAGGGGGTTGTTGCAGCCAAAACACGGCCTATCATATACCTCTACATAGTTTGATATATTTCTGGAGCATTGTCATCTTTGCCGAGTTTGCAACTGGTAGTCATAGGAGTGCTCACTGGTTCCACTGGTACATTTGGGTCAATTTCCGATGGCGTTTTCGATGCAATTGCCACTTTATATTGTTCGGAGAACAAAAAATAGCGAACCTCCTCAAATGTCATTTCACATGACGTCGCTTTTCCAACGACATAAATTTTGTATTTATTGCGACGTTTCATGCAGACACGTGTCATCTCAGATTTGACTGTCCAAACCCCATATAGTCATCATAATAACATCATCTTGGAGGTTGCAAGAGAGACGTATTGTACATGGAAAGAGTGACATCATCAACGTGGCAAGAGTGACATCTTGGAGGTGGCAAGAGTGACATCTTGGAAGTGGCAAGAGCGATGTCTTGGACAAGGCAGGATCGACACCTTGGACGTGGCAAGAGAGACATCTTGGAGGTGGAAAGAGAGACATCTTGGAGGTGGCAAGAGCAACATCTTGGAAGTGACAAGAGCGATGTCTTGGACATGGAAAGAGTGACACCTTGGACATGTCAAGAGCGATGTATTGGAGGTGGCAAGAGTGACGTTTTGGAGGTGGCAAGAGAGACGTCTTGGAGGTTGCAAGAGTGACGTCTTGGATGTGGCAAAAGAGTTGTCTTGGAGGTGGAAAGAATGACGTCTTGGAGGTGGAAAGAGTAATGTCTTGGACATGGAAAGAGAGACTTCTTGGAGGTGGCAAGAGAGACATCTTGGAGGTGGCAATAGTGACGTCTTGTAAAAGAAAAATTAAAGGGGGGTTGTTGCAGCCACAACACGGACTATCATATACCTCTACAGGGTTTGATATATTTATGGAGCACTGTCATATTTGCCAAGTTTTCAACTAGTAGTCATAGGAGTATTCACTGGTGCCACTAGTACATTTGGGTCAAATTCTGACGGTGCATTCAACGCAATTGCCACTTTATATTGTTGTGAGAATGAAAAACAATGGACCCCCTCAAACGCTGTTTCACATGACATCACTTTTCCGACGACATAGATTTTGTCTTTATTGTGACATTTCATGCAGACATGTGTCATCTCGGATTTGACTGTCCAAACCCCATATAGTCCTCGTAAGTCTGTCGTCTTGGAGGTGGAAAGAGAGACGTCGTAAACCCCACTAGATAGGTTTTTCATTCAAAAGTATAAGACATATAATCCCAAAAACAAAATTGACAAGCTCATGAGTACGCGAGATCAAATAGAAGATATTCCAAACTAACCCAAACCATAGTTATCTCTTATGATTATGTATCGGTTGAGCTTTGGTTCAGAGAGTGATAAAGAGTGTAGAGCCCAATAAATTGATGAGTTAGATCCCACAATGGATTCACATCTTGAAAATTATTACCATGGATGAAATGAAAACTAATGTTGACAACTCAAAATTGGAATCATAGAAGTTATCTTGATATATTATATTAATATACTTACAACTCCCAAACATTTTAATGCTTTCAACATGACGTAAATGTGTAATTCTTCGCCACGATAAAATTTAGATTACTCAAGAATGTGACCATAATGACGGACCCAAAATCAACAAACCTAAAGGATGGAAGATACTTTACAAGAAAAATCAAATATGAAATTCTCATGATTGATAGTAGTAGGATTGAGTCTTTGGTCAACCGATTATTTGGGGAATAAAATGATTGGTTCCTGAATAATTTTCTGAAGAATATATCAACCAAATATTTAAATAGCAATGATATCTAGAATTGTCAAAAATGCATCTAGACAGTGTGAATGAAAGTCTCTTGATGGTGTGTGTGAGAAGAATCTTGGGTGAAGAGATCCACAAGATAATAGATGGAAATCCTCATTGAAATCGGGTCGAAGGATCTGATCAACGCCGAGAAATTTGATTGACATGATATATAACATTTTAAAATAGATGAATTCTGATGATGAAGAGGGTTTCGAGATTGAATATGGGCCTAACAGGCCAGGTGGCAGGTTCCATGTCAACATCCATGTTAGTGCCACATCGTTTGGCACTGATAATAGGGGGCCATGTCGATGCCAAGTGGCAGGTTCCATGTTAGTGCCACATCATATGGAACTGATGATAGGGGGTCATGTCGATGCCAAGTGGAAGCGAGGTGGCAATGGTGCAATTTGTCTTAGGAAAATTTGGGAGGCCATAAATTTTGATCCAAAACTCAAATTTAATTATGGTTACAGTTGCTGGAAATATTTTGAAGAGAAGAATCCAACTACAAGGTTTAGTTATAGGAAATAATAGAAGAAAAGAGAGAGAAATCTTGATAAAGAAAATGTAGGATAAAAGGGGAAGAAGATCAAATGATTCCCCCACATGCATCTCAAGGCTGGAGTAATCGTGAAGAGAGGATATCATGATAACCTATCCCTACAACCAAAGAAAGAGACAAAATCATTTATGTGAATAAAAGGACATTCACCAATACATGAGAAACATTATATTTCATTTTCTTTAAGAAAAAGTCTAGATTTTGAAGGAAATGAAAAGGAGAGGTCTATTGAAGGAAATCATCTATGATCCACATTAAATAACTATCATGATAGTTGCATGCATCTAATCTGCAACACATAGAAAGTATTAGATAAATTTTGAATCAAGTTAAGAGTTGTCCAATTATGAGAGTATAAAGATGAAGATGTTAAGCACCATATGCTAGAAAATATTGAATAAGTCATCCAAGAAAATGATTGACCAGCTACATCAAAATCATTCAAGACATGTACTAGATCATAAAACATTACAACCATATAAAATCATGAAACACTTGGGAAACTGTATAAGGTAGGAAGAAAATGTGTCAACCACTCATACAAATTTCAACAAGACATCATAGGTAAACTAAGAATCATGAAGACATTTTAAACCATAAGATCAAAATAGATAATAAGCCTCCATAAAAGAAGTCATCATTCAATACCAAACCTCAACTCCATCAAAGTAGGAAAAAAAGTTTCATCAGACTGAGCACTAGAGGATTTGGCAATATGATTAAAATTTTAGTTGCGGGGGGCCTTTCCTTTCGCTTGTAAAAGAAAAATTAAAGGGGGTTTGTTGCAGCCACAACACGACCTATCATATACCTCTACATGGTTTGATATATTTTTGGAGCATTGTCATCTTTTCCAAGTTTGCAACTGGTAGTCATAGAAGTGCACACTGGTGCCACTAGTACATTTGGGTCAAATTTTGACGACACGTTCGATGCAATTGCCACTTTATATTGTCGAGATAACGACAAATAGGGGACCCCTTCAAACATCGTTTCACATGGTGTCTCTTTTCCAAAGACATAGATTTTGTCTTTATTGCGATGTTTCATGCAGACACGTGTCATATCGGATTTGACTGTCCAAACCCCATATAGTTGTCATACGACCAACATATTGGAGGTGGCAAGAGAGACATCTTTGACATGGAAAGAGCGATGCCTTGGACATGGCAAGAGAAATGTCTTGGAGGTGGCAAGAGCGACGTCTTGGACGTGGCAAGAGAGATGTCTTGGAGGTGGAAAGAGAGACCTCTTGGAGGTGGCAAGAGAGATGTATTGGATGTGGCAATAGAGATGTCTTGGACGTGGAAAGAGCGACGTCTTGGACGTGGTAAGAGAGACACCTTGGACATGTCAAGAGAGACGTATTGGAGGTGGCAAGAGAGACGTCTTGGAGGTGGCAAGAGTGACGTCTTGGATATGGCAAGAGAGTAATCTTGGAGGTGGCAAGAGAGACGTCTTGGAGGTGGCAAGAGTGACGTCTTGGACGTGGCAAGAGAGACATCTTGGAGGTGGCAAGAAAGACATCTTGGAGGTGGAAAGAGAGACGTCTTGTAAAAGAAAAATTAAAGGGGAGTTGTTGCAGCCACAACATGACCTATCATATACCTCTACATGGTTTGATATATTTATGGAGCATTGTCATATTTGCCGAGTTTGCAACTTGTTTTCATAGGAGTACTCACTGGTTCCACTAGTACATTTGGGTCAAATTCCGATGGCACGCTCGACGCAATTTCCACTTTATATTTTCGGGAGAATGAAAAACAACGGACCCCCTCACATGTCATTTCACATGACATCGCTTTTCCGATGATATATATTTTTTCTTTATTGCGACGTTTCATGTGGACAAGTGTCATCTCATATTTGATTGTCCAAATCCCATATAGTCATTGTAATATTGTTGTATTGGAGGTGGAAAGAGAGATGTCTTGGACATGGAAAGAGCGACACCTTGTAGGTGGAAAGAGCGATATCTTGGAAGTGTCAAGAGAGACGTCTTGGATGTGGTAAGAGCGACGCCTTGGATATGGAAAGAGAAACATATTGGAGGTGGCAAGAGATACATCTTGGAGGTGGCAAGAGCGACGTCTTGGAGGTGGCAAGAGAGACGTCTTGGAGGTGGAAAGAGCAACGTCTTGGATGTGGCAAGAGAGACATCTTGGAGGTGGCGAGAGTGATGTCTTGGAGGTGGAAAGAGAGACGTCTTGGAGGTGGCAAGAGAGACGTCTTGGAGGTGGAAAGAGAGATGTCTTAGATGTGGCAAGAGCGACATCTTGGACATGGAAAGAGAGACGTCTTGGAGGTGGCAAGAGAGACGTCTTGGAGGTGGCAAGAGAAACGTCTTGGAGGTGGAAAGAACGACATCTTGGAGGTGGCAAGAGAGACATATTGGAGGTGTCAAGAGCGACATCTTGGACGTGGAAAGAGTGACACCTTGGACGTGGAAAGAGAGACTTCTTGGAGGTGGTAAGAGACATGTCTTGGAGGTGGCAAGAGTGATGTCTTGGACGTGGCAAAAGCGATGCCTTGGAGGTGGGAAGAGAGATGTCTTGGAGGTGGCAAGAGAAAAGGTGACATCTTGGATGTGGCAAGAGAAAAGTCTTGGAGGTGGCAAGAGAGAAATTTTGTATGTGGAAAGAGTGACGTCTTGGAGGTGGCAAGAACGACGCTAAGAGGTATCAGCTCCGACGTGGTGGCTATGGGAGTGACACTCTTGGAGGTGGCAAGAGCGATGTCTTAGAGGTGGAAAAAGAGATGTCTTGGGGATGGAAAGAGAGACGTCTTGTAGGTGGCAAGAGAGACGTCTTAGACATGGCAAGAGCGATGTTAAGAGGTATCATC
Source organism: Picea engelmannii (assembly GCA_009831015.1). Taxonomy (NCBI): domain Eukaryota; kingdom Viridiplantae; phylum Streptophyta; class Pinopsida; order Pinales; family Pinaceae; genus Picea; species Picea engelmannii. The sequence goes on along the minus strand of ML776901.1, from coordinate 1,280,127 downwards.
TCCGACATGGTTTCTATGGGAGAGACACTCGAAGACATCGCAATAGCGACTGTGTTGTAGTTATTTAAAAAAAAAATACAATATCAATACTGAGAGGAACATGTACATTAACCTTTACTAAGATACTAGCCATATCAATATTTAAATCTATATCATCTCTGTAGAGGTCAAATAGACTGAAAGACTCTAAATCCTTAGATAGAAACAACCTTTGAAAGAGATTATCCATCAAACCCTAAATCATTTGTTTTCTTGTTTTTCCTCTTACATCACTCAAATTGTTGGTTTAGTTTTCTTCCTATAATATCAATGGATACTCCACAGTAGAAGAAGGATCAAAAGGGTGGGGGCATAGTGAGGAATGAAACCTATGACATGCAGTTGTTTGTTGCTGAACCTCTGATCAGAGAGGTCTTCCAAAGAGTGGAATGTTTCAATTTTTGTCAGAAGATGCAGAGGGGGCACCTTGAGGTAGCTAGAGAATTTCCCTTGAATTTTGATGGAACCAGAACTAAGGTGGGGACTATTGAACTTGAGGTATCTGAAGAAACCATAGTAGCAACTACTGAGATACCAAATAGTAGTGAAAGATGGTTTAAGGCCATGAATCTAAATGCATCCTTCTCTAAATAATTCCTTAAACCATAATTTTAGGGAGATAAATTATCAAAGGGAGTGGATAGGAGCCACATGGTTGAAGGATTTGATAAGATGATAAGGGTGATCCAAAGATATTTCACCTGTGAGGACAGGTTCAATATGATTTATCAGTACCACATTATACTTTTTCTACACTTCACAGGAAAATACCTCATGAACCTCCCTTTCTATTTGTTTAGAAGCATTGGGAAAATGGATGACAGAGTCCAAGCTAAGTCCAAGGATGTTGAAACAAGTGTTTTTCACTCAGGGTTGATTAAGATGCTTGTGATGGAGGAGTTAGAGAAGAAAAAAATTGATTGGGAGGAGTTCATTTCCTCAACACACTTTTAATTGAATGATGCCTTTCTGAGGCATTGGGGAGATAAGAAATATTTCTTATATTATATTACAGAGTTTGGTTCACTCAAGAGTAAACGTTATCACATGGAATTGATTGGGTMAATTCAACCTTAGGTTTTTTAATTTGTTTTCATCAGTGTTGTTTAATTTTTACTTTTGTCCTCTTCCTTATAGTATTCTTAGGTCTTAGCACAAATAAAGTTAGTGTTGATGTTGGCTTATTACCCTTGGTTATATCTTCATTTTTATGATAAGATTGGACAATCCATTATCCTTCTGCCTCCACCACCACCCTAACATATCACCACTTCCACGATGTACTAAAACCCATCCACTTTGTCCCTCTACCATTTAGAAGGTCAAATAAGGTTCTTTTTGTACATTGCCATCTCATCAGACAGTTAACAGTGCATCTCAAGTACACTTTTCTCTTATCACCATAATTTCACTTATGATGCTTTGTCAGCCGATATCCTTGTTTTCAACACTTATGTTTTTAAGGAAATAACCTGGGATTTCATCATTTAAAGTTTTTCGAACTGTTTTTCCAAGATTTCAATTTTCTCCTAGCTCGACGCTGCAAAAACTGGTGTTTCCAGACATGTGCTACGAAAATTGTTGCTAACTAGCTGGCGAAAGTGAGTTGGAGGTTAGACCAACTGCAGGTGGATTCGTCCAAGATCAAGCATATCAATTTTCAAGCCTTAGCCTCTAGGTACTCCATGATCATTATAAGATCTATTGAAGGACAACAAAGGTTGTTTTTTTATCATCTCTTCTCCTAGGCACTGCGAACTAGTGGTCCACGCTGCCAACTATCCCTCCTACCTCTGTTATCACAATTATCAACCATCACAGAGCTCTCAACCCATTTTACTAAATCTTAAACAAACCTTGTTGTTAGGCCACCTTTCCTATCCCATATTTGGCCTTTCGTTGCTTATGTTATGAATTCTTGTATGAATCCCCTGTTCTGGCGCTGCAAACTCTATACATAACTTAGCACTGTTATTTGCCTACCTTAGAACCTGTACCAGCTTGTTTCCATAAATATTTCCATTCTAATTCAAGTCTAAAGTCTACCTATTTTGGAAGTTTTTTTAAAGGAAGAACTTTTGCTGGTGAAGTTATGATGATTTTGTAAAAGTGAGGGTGAAGTATTGAACAACATCTTTTGCAACAAGCTTTCTCCTCATATCTCCATTTTCATGTGTAGTCTTCTTTCATTTCATAACTATCAACTACCCTTTCATAAGCTTAGAGGTAAAATACGCTGAAAGACTCTAAATCCTTAGATAGAACCATCCTTTGAAAGATATTATCCATCAAACCCTAAACCCTATGTTTTCTTGTTTAGCCTCTTGCATCGCTCAAATTGTTGGTTTAGTTTTCTTCCTATAATATCAATGGATACTTGACAATAAAAGAAGGCTCAAAAGGGTGGGGGCATAGTGATGATTGGAACCTATGACATGAAATTGTTTGCTGTTGAACCTATGATTAGGGAGGTCTTCCAAAGAGTGGGATGTTTCAATTTCTATCATAATATGCAGAGGGGGGCACCCTGAGGTAACTAGAGAATTTGCCTTGAATTTTGATGGAACCAAAACTAAGGTGGGGACTCTTGAACTTGAGGTATCTGAAGAAGCCATAGTAGCAGCTACTAAGATACCAAATACTGGTGAAAGATGGTTTAAGTCCATGAGTCTAAATGTAGCCTTCTCTAAATAATTCCTTAAACCAGAATGTCAGGGAGATAACCTATCAAAGGGAGTGCCTAGGAGACGCATGGTTGAATGATTTGATAAGATGCTAAGGGTGATCAAAAGATATTTCACCTCTCAAGATAGGTTCAATATTATTTATCAAGGTGGCGAGAGCGATGTCTTGGAGGTGGCAAGAGAGACGTCTTGGACATGGCAAGAGAGACATCTTGGAGGTGGCAAGAGAGACGTCTTGGACGTGGCAAGAGCGACGTCTTGGACATGGAAAGAGAGACGTCTTGGAGGTGGAAGATAGACGTATTGGAGGTGGAAAGAGAGATTTCTTGGAGGTGGCAAGAGTGACATCTTGGTTGTGGCAAGAGAGATGTGTTGGAGGTGGCAAGAGCGACATGTTGGAGGTGGCCAGAGTGATGTCTTGGATGTGGCAAGAGAGACATCTTGGAGGTGGCAAGAAAGACGTCTTGGAGGTGGCAAGAGCGACGTCTTGTAAGAGAAAAATTAAAGGGGATTTGTTGCAGCCACAACAAGGCCTATCATATACCTCTACATGGTTTGATATATTTCTGGAGCATTGTCATCTTTGCCGATTTTGCAACTGGTAGTCATAGGAGTACTCACTGGTTCCACTAGTACATTTGTGTCAAATTTCGACGGTGCGCTCAACGCAATTTCCACTTTATATTTTCGAGAGAATGAAAAACAACCGACCCCCTCAAGTGTCATTTCACATGATGTTGATTTTTCGATGACATAGATTTTTTCTTCATTGCGGCGTTTCATGTGGACACATGTCATCTCGGATTTGACTGTCCAAACCCCATATAGTTGTCATAATACCGTCATCTTAGAGGTGGCAAGAGAGATGTCTTGGACATGGAAAGAGTGACGTCTTGGAGGTGGCAATAGAAACGTCTTGGAAATGGAAAGAGTGATGTCTTGGATGTGGCAAGAGTGATTCCTTGGACATGGCAAGAGCGACGTCTTGGAGGTGGAAAGAGATATGTCTTGGAGATGGCAAGAGTGACGTCTTGGAGGTGGCAAGAGAGACATCTTGGAGGTGGCAAGAGCAATGTCTTGGATGTGGAAAGAGAGACATCTTGGAGGTGGTGAGAGCGATGTCTTGGAGGTGGCAAGAGAGACGTCTTGGATGTGGCAAGAGAGACGTCTTGGAGGTGGCAAGAGAGACATCTTGGATGTGGTAAGAGCGATGTCTTGGACATGGCAAGAGAGATGTCTTGGAGGTGGAAAGATAGACATCTTGGAGGTGGCAAGAGAGACGTCTTGGAGGTGGCAAGAGAGACGTCTTGGAGGTGGCAAGAATGACATCTTGGATGTGGCAAGAGTGACGCCTTGGACGTGGCAAGAGAAACGTCTTGGAGGTGGTAAGAGAGATGTCTTTGAGGTGGAAATAGCGATGTCTTGGACATAGAAAGAGCTATGCCTTGGAGGTGGCAAGAGAGACTTCTTGGAGGTGGAAAGAGAGACATTTTGGAGGTGGAAAGAGCGACGTCTTGGAGGTGGCAGGAATGATGCTAAGAGGTATCAGCTCTGACGTGGTGGCTATGGGAGTCATAGTCTTGGAGGTGGCAAGAGCGATATCTTGGAGGTGGCAAGAGAGACGTCTTGGGGATGTAAAGAGAGACGTCTTGTAGGTGGAAAGAGAGATGTCTTAGTCATGGAAAGAGTGACGTTAAGAGGTATCATCTCCAATGTGGTTTCTATGGGAGAAACACTGCAAGACGTCGTAATAGCAACTGTGTTGTAGGTATTTAAAAAAAAAAATACAATATCAATACTGAGAGGAACATGTACATTAACCTTTGCTAAGATACTAGCCATATCAATATTTAAATCTATATCATCTCTGTAGAGGTCAAATAGACTGAAAGACTCTAAATCCTTAGATAGAAACAACCTTTGAAATAGATTATCCATCAAACCCTAAACCCTTTGTTTTCTTTTTTTTCCTCTTACATCACTCAAATTGTTGGTTTAGTTTTCTTCCTATAATATCAATGGATACTCCACAAAAGAAGAAGGATCAAAAGGGTGGGGGCATAGTGAGGACTGAAACCTATGACATGCAACTATTTATTACTGAACCTCTAATCAGAGAGGTCTTCCAAAGAGTGGAATGTTTCAATTTCTGTCAGAAGATGCAGAGGGGGCACCTTGAGGTAGCTAGAGAATTTTCCTTGAATTTTGATGGAACCAGAACTAAGGTGGGGACTATTGAACTTGAGGTATCTGAAGAAACCATAGTAGAAGCTAGTGAGATACCAAATAGTAGTGAAAGATGGTTTAAGGCCATGAATCTAAATGCATCCTTCTCTAATAAATTCCTTAAACCATAATTTCAGGGAGATAACTTATCAAAGGGAGTGGCTAGGAGCCACATGGTTGAAGGATTTGATAATATGATAAGGGTGATCCAAAGATATTTCACCTATGAGGACATGTTCAATATGATTTATCAGTACCACATTATACTTTTTCTACACTTCACAGGAAAATACCTCATGAACCTCCCTTTCTATTTGTTTAGAAGCATTGGGAAAATGGTTTACAGAGTCCAAGCTAAGTCCAAGGATGTTGAAATGAGTGTTTTTCGCTCAGGGTTGATTAAGATACTTGTGATGGAGGAGTTAGAGAAGAAAAAAATTGATTGGGAGCAGTTCATTGCCTCAACACACTTTCAATTGAATGACGCCTTTCTGAGGCATTGGGGAGATAAGAAATATTTCTTATATTATATTACAGATTTTGGTTCACTCAAGAGAAAATGTTATCACATGGAATTGATTGGGTCAATTCAACCTTAGGTTTTTTAATTTTTTTTTATCAGTGTTGTTTAATTTTTACTTTTGTCCTCTTCCTTATAGTATTCTTAGGTCTTAGCACAAATAAAGTTAGTGTTGATGTTGGCTTATTACCCTTGGTTATATCTTCATTTTTATGATAAGATTGGACAATCCATTATCCTTCTTCCTCCACCACCACCCTAACATATCACCACTTCCACAATGTACTAAAACCCATCCACTTTGTCCCTCTACCATTTAGAAGGTCAAATGAGGTTCTTTTTGTATGTTGCCATATCATTAGACAGTTCGTAGTGCATCTCATATACACTTTTCTCTTATCACCATAATTTCACTTATGATGCTTTGTCAACCGATATCCTTGTTTTCAACACTTGTGTTTTTAAGGAAATAACCTGGGATTTCATCATTTAAAGATTTTCTAATTGTTTTTCCAAGATTTCAATTTGCTCCTAGCTCAACGCTGAAAAAACTGGTGTTTCTAGACATGCGCTACGAAAATTGTTGCGAACTGGCTGGCGAGAGTGATTTGGATGTTAGACCAACTGCAGGTGGATTCATCCAAGATCAAGCATATAAATTTTCAAGCCTCAACCTCTAAGTACTCCATGATCATTTTAAGATTTATTGAAGGACAACAAATGTTGTTTTTTTACCATCTCTTCTCCTAGGCGCTACGAACTGGTGGTCCACGCTGCCAACTATCCCTCTTACCTTTGTTATCACAATTATCAACCATTGCAGAACTCTCAGCCCCTTTTACTAAATATTAAACATACCTTGTTGTTAGGCCACCTTTCCTATCCCATATTTGGCCTTTCATTGCTTATGTTACGAATTCTTCTATGAATCCCCTGTTCTGGCATTGCAAACTCTATACATAACTTAGCACTGTTATTTGCCTACCTTAGAACCTATACCGACTTGTTTCCATCAATATTTCCATTCTAATTCAAGTCTAAAGTCTATCTATTTTGGAAGTTTTTTTAAAGGAAGAACTTTTGTTAGTAAAGTTATGATGATTTTTTAAAAGTGAGGGTGAAGTATTGAACAACATCTTTTGCAACAAGCTTTCTCCTCGTATATCCATTTTCATGTGTAGTCTTCTTTCATTTCCTGACTATCAACTACCCTTTCATAATCTTAGAGGTCAAATATGCTGAAAGACTCTAAATCCTTAGATAGAACCATCCTTTGAAATATATTATCCATCAAACCCTAAACCCTAAACCCTATGTTTTCTTGTTTAGCCTCTTGCATCACTCAAATTGTTGGTTTAGTTTTCTTCCTATAATATCAATGTATACTCCACAACAAAAGAAGGCTCAAAAGGGTGGGGGCATAGTGATGACTGGAACCTATGACATGAAATTGTTTGTTGTTGAACCTCTGATCAGGGAGGTCTTCCAAAGAGTGGGATGTTTCAATTTCTGTCAGAATATGAAGAGGGGGCACCCTGAGGTAACTAGAGAATTTGCCTTGAATGTTGATGGAACCAAAACTAAGGTGGGGACTCTTGAACTTGAGGTATATGAAGAAACCATAGTAGTAGCTACTAAGATACCAAATACTGGTGAAAGATGGTTTAAGTCCATGAATCTAAATGTAGCCTTCTCTAAAGAATTCCTTAAACCAAATTGTCAGGGAGATAACCTATCAAAGGGAGTGCCTAGGAGCCGCATGGTTGAAAGATTTGATAAGATGCTAAGGGTGATCAAAAGATATTTCACCTGTCAGGACAAGTTCAATATTATTTATCAATACCACATTAGACTTTTTCTACACTTCATAGGCAAAGACCTCATGAACCTCCCTTTCTATTTGTTTAGAAGCATTGTAAAAATGGTTGACAGAGTCCAAGCTAATTCTAAGGCTGTTGAAACAAGTGTTTTTCACTCAGGGTTGATTAAGATGCTTGTGATGGAGGAGTCAAAGAAGAAAAAAATTGATTGGGAGAAGTTCATTTCCTAAACACACTTTCGATTGAATGTTTCTCCTACTCCACAATCCAAAGTGCAGATCCCTCTTCAGGATGATAGCACTGTACATACAGAGACAAGTAAGAAAAGGAAGACATTGCTTAAAAATATGAGGCTCCTAATGAACATAAAGGAGAAGGAGGATTTTATCACTCTCCACAAAGGAAATTTTCACCCCAGCCAACTCCAGAATAATAAAAAATTCCATCAGCCAGAGCCACATGCACAAAAGGAAGGAGGTTAATTTTCCCATCACCATCTATTGCAGTTGAAACTAAAGTTAGGAGGCATTTCACCAGGTCATCAACAAAGAAAGAAAGTATTGAAAAAGAGAACGTAGTGGAAGTTCCCATCAAGAGAAAAGGTAAAGATGTGGTTGTTGAAAAACACATTGAGGTGATAGACATAACCACCCCTCCATAGAACACTACTTTTAAAAGGCTGATCAGACAACTTAGAGAAGCTAGAGATGAAATTGCTAAATTGAAAAGGGAAGAGTTAGTTGGAAAGAAGAAGTTAAGATACCTCATGGATATGTATCGTGATAATCTCGTATAGGACAAGTTCATTGCTAAGAGATTTAAACCTCTCCACATACAAATTAAAATCCTATACAGATAGAATTTAGCCTACCAAGGTCAGATCATGGGGTTAAAGATGGAGCTGCAACCTTTCAAGGAAGGGTTATCCAAAAGAAATTTAAATGTTTTTGCCCAAGCTGCCACTAGAAGGAGTACCAGACTTGGGAAGTGAAGTGAAATGTCGTAAAAACTATCAGTTTTGGAAGTTCTTATCCTTGCATTTTTTAAGATTTTGGGGAAGTATAATTCCTATGACTGAGTTTTTCACTCATACACCACATTATGAGGTTTATACATGGATACCTAACTCTAGAGGAAGTTTTTGGGTGTTTTGGAGCTTAAACTAGACTAATTGGGCATATACAGGATAGTTTGCAATGCCTGGCATTACGAACTAGTTTCTACAAGAAAGAGCTATGAACTGTTTGATACATTCAACGCTACAGGATATGTTGTGAACTCCTATTTTGATGGTTTCAATAGGATCAACGATCACCAGATGGCTAGGCGAGCATGGTAAAACTATTTGGAGTTCATTTTAAAGATGGAGGATACCTGGAAAGAGAAGGAATGTGCTGAAAGGACACCCCATTATGCAATATTAAGGTGTTAGGATAGTTTCCAACATTAGCCTTTTTTATAACAGTTTGTTATTTCCAATTTGTACAGGTGTAATTACCTCAATTTAAGATGGAAGAATCCTATGTTATAAGATGAAAAACACATTGTATGTTATAAGATGAAAAACACATTGTATCCTATCATTCCCTGTCTAGGCTATAAAAGAATCATTAGAAGACCTTTTGTGGGTTTGAATGATTGATGTAAAAGACTCTTTTGGTGATATTAATGTAACAGAGCTTACTCTGGTTTGATGTATCAAAATTGATGAAATTTTGTTTAATGGAAGTCAGTTTTCTCTCTTTCCATCTTATCTCTCTCACTCTAAAATTTTATTGTAATTGAATGATTCAAATGATGTTTTGTAGTTGTATTACAATGAAGGTTTGATTGTGATGCTGTCATAACTTTCTCAGAGTTTTTAGATTGGATTTAAGAAGCTCTTGTATCTTAACATTTTCTCTCCTTTGTCTAATGGTAAAGCATGATGCTAGTGGTTGACTCACTTCATTTTTCTTACTAAGTCTTCCTTCTATCCATACTAATCGTCAAAACCCTATCCTAATTTAATCAAGACCTCTTTTGCTTATGCATTTCATCTAGAATTTCCTTTGTTTTGACATTGCTGAACTGAGTTTTATCCATTTGAAACCACATTTTAAGACTTATCTCATAAACCTATGGATGGGTACTGAGATTTCACTTTAGCAGTCAAAGTGTAACTTTCAGTGCTAACAAAATGAGTGGGGGCACATCATCCATCCCATGGGATTCAAGCTCCTGTGAAGGTCCAAGTGACCTAGTTCCTCCATGGAAAATATTTCACCTGGAAAGGTATTGTAAAGATAAACAAGTACACCATACAAAGGTCCACAAGTCACATGTATCATGCCAAGTAATACATAATAAAAGAACCACCCAAACATGTGCATCAAATCCCCTCTTTTCAATATAAAAAAATGCTCAAAGACCTTATATGACTTGCCAAATTTAAGTATGGGAGGGTTGTCATGGTGCCCTATTGGGTAGGTCATTCCCCAAGTCAAGGAGTGTTTCCAAAGAAGACCATTTATAATTCATGTACAAGAGTATGAGTTGGATGGGGGTGTGACTTTTGGGCATGGGGTTTCTTGACATACAAGGGTTCATATTGTCTCATTTATGGTTGCCTTTGTAGAGGGTGTGTTTCATCCTCATTTGCAATGAAACATTTTTTCAAACCATTTATTTGACATTAATTGACTATGGTACAAATAATTGAGTGCTATGTGCAATGGAAATTAAGGAGCACTACAATGCCACTTGAATCTAGGAACACTCAATGATCCAAAAATATCTTTTAATGACTATGGTTAAGTTTTAAAACATGAATTCGTTAACCATTTAGGAATTTGATGAAAGAGGAAGAATTAATTATGAAACATGGAAGCCATAATAACATATACAGAATAGAGGAGCGAGAGCGATAGCGCGTTAGGGTTCGAGGAGAGTGTCTAGGGTCCATTTTTGCAGCCAGAGCCGGCCATGGCCGCCCTAGGGGGTGGGGATTCGGCCCCTCCCCCTCCGAGTTCAGTAGAGGATGCATTCAGAAAGATGATTGCCAGCAGAGGTAAGCGCAAGGGCCCTTCTTCGGTTCCAAAATTCATAAAAAAGCTATATGAAATCCCAGAAATCGCCCTCCCGGAGACGCAAGCGATTAAGATAGCCCTAGCTCTCTCTGAGAGAGGGCTGGTAGGCCAGTTTATGGGACTTTGGCCCTCAGCAAAAACCACTGAAGCTTGGGTCCAAAGGAACTGGAAGCCTCTCCTTAAGCAGGGAGTTACCTGCTACCCTTTGAGCAGTGGATTTTTTCTCTTCGAGTTTATAAACAAGGAAGACAAGGATCTCATTTTCAGAAATGGACCATATTTTATGGGAACCCAGGGGCTGTATCTGAACCGCTGGACCCCAGACTTTGATCCCACAGTGGAACTTCCAAAGGAGGTACCTGTGTGGGTCAGGCTCCCCAACTTACTGGTTCACTGCTGGAACTATGAAGCTCTGCAAAAGATAGGTAATGGAATAGGGAAACTCATTGATACGGCAGACAACAAGTCCATCTATAACTGCGCTAGGATATGTGTTGAAGTGGATCTTGAGGCAGGGCTCCTGGAGGTGGTTAAGCTTACTGTGGGAAATTGGTCTCACTACCAGAAACTCGATTATGAACACCTTCCCTTCAAGTGCAAATCCTGTCAAGAGCATGGACATTTCTAGAGGAATTGCCCAAAGAACCAAAGCCCAGAAAAGGAAGATGTTGAGGGCTGGAAAAAGGTAAAGAAAAGCAAACCAGGTCCTAAATCCAAAGATCCAAGGCCACAGCAGGCGAGCCATCCATCATCTTCAAAGACAAACCCTCAGAAGGCACCTCCGAAATAATGGGCTAACAAGCCAAAGGAAACCGGGAAAGACCCAATAGTTATAGCCACGCAGTCCTCGCCAGCCCCAAAAAATCCGATACCAGTCAATGAAACCCCTCTAGCAGATAAACCCATGAAGTCGGATGAGGAGCACATCCCTTTAGATTCTGAAACGGGTGCAGATACAGATGAGGGGGCCACGGAGACCAACAGTTTTGTTGGAACCCCAGAGAAGGCCCCTAGAGGAAGGAAACCAGAGAGAACAAAAAGGGATGAGAAATCTTACAGGGACGTAACTGCAGGAATTCAGCATACCAGCCCGACTATGATAGAAACTAGATCCTCAAAAAAAGGCAAGGCTTCGAAAGGAGCCACCCCCCCCCTCCGGTTCTTAATTCTTTTCATCTCCTGGAACTGCAGAGGGTTGGGAAGCAAACTAAAAGAAGAAGCTGTCAAAGATCTAGTCAGAATGACTTCCCCGGATGTACTTCTGATCTAGGAGATGAAGATGGAGGAGTCTGAGACCTTCCAGGCTAGTAGAAATTTCTGGAAAAAAGGAGCAGGTAGAGCCGCTAGAACCAGGGGAGATTCAAGAGGTCTAGCCACCTTCTGGAACTCCTCAACGCTAGACCTGATCGAAGAACATAGCACCATCCATTGGATGTTCACGAAGTTGTTGCACCGCGAATCGGGACATCAGGTTAGCCTCTTTAATATTTATGATCCGGTTCTTTTATCGGAAAAAAAAGATTGTTGGGAATCTCTGAATACTTTCCTTTCTACTAACCATCATGAGAATCTTATTCTGGCCGGAGATCTGAATGTCACCCTAGCCCTCTCTGAAAAAAAGGAGGAACACCTGTAAGAGACCCTGCACGGGAGTGGGTTGAAGACATTATGATGGATTGGGATCTGGAGGACATCAAACCCAGTAAAGGAAATTTCACCTGGAACAACAAAAGAGTGGGACCGGGGCACATTGCAGCCTGATTAGACCGCTTCCTGGTTCACTCTTCCTTTTTAACCCTTGGACTTTTCTCTTCATCTGAAATCCTACAATCTTGCACCTCGGATCATAAGCCCATCTCCGTTACCTTGACCCCTGGGGAAAATCTGGGCCTGATCCCCTTTCGCTTCAGCCCGCTATGGGTCTCCTCGGAAGGCTTTCTCGAGCTGGTTTCAGATTCCTGGAAGAAGAGTGTGTCGAGATCACCTTTCTTCATTTGGGAAGAGAAACTGAGAAGGCTCAAAGAGGATCTCAAAAAATGGGCAAAGAACCTGCCCTCCCCTATGCAGGAAAGGAAAAAAGCCCAAAGGGCCCTGAAGATTCACCAACGTCATATGGAGTCTGCCCCAGTAAGCCCAGGGATGCTAAATGACGAGTTGGAGTTGCAAAAGAAGCTTCACAAAGCTCTTAGAAGAGAGGAAGAGTGCTGGAGAATAAAGTCGAGAAGTCTCTGGCTCCAAGCAAGAGACAAAAATACTTCCTTCTTTCACAAGCAGGCAGAATCCCGAAAAAATCATAACTCAATCAGAGAGATCCAATTTCAGGGACAAACCTACAAAAAACTTGAGGAGATCAAACTTGCAGCCCACTCCTTCTAAAAAAATCTGTTTACTGAAGAGTTGGAGGCCCCTACTAGACCGAAGCTCTATCCTCTCACGGTGGTCCCTAAGCTGATAAATGAAGATGACAACCGTTGGCTGACAGCCCCTATCACGACTGAGGAGATCAGCAAAGCTCTCCAAGCTATGAATCCAGATAAATCCCCCGGGCCGGATGGATTCACGTCCAGGTTCTATATAGCCTGCTGGGATATCATCCAAAAAGATCTAGTCAGAATGGTGAGGAAATCTCAGAACTGTAGAAAAATTGGAGGGAGCACCAACTCCTCCTTTCTATCTTTAATCCCCAAAGAGAAAGGTGCCCAAATATTTTCAAGATTCTGCCCTATATCGCTTTGCAATTTGGGGTACAAAATCATCACCAAAGTAATAGAAAACAGAATAAAAAAAGTCCTCCCCAGGATCATCCCGGAGAACCAGGGGAGACAAATCCAGGACAATATTATCCTTGTGCAAGAGGCTATCCACTCAAGCTTTCAAAGGAAGGAGAAAGGAATGTTAGTCAAGCTTGATCTGGCGAATGCCTTTGACAGAGTTCGTCTGAACTTCCTTTTTGCTGTGATGCTCAAGATGGGATTTCACCCACATTTGGTTCGCTGGATTAGGGCCTGTATAGTGGGGCCGTGGATCGCCCCACTGGTCAATGGAAGACCGACTGAGTTTTTCCAAGCCTCAAGGGGGCTTAGACAAGGCTGCCCCCTGTCCCCCCTACTCTATGCCATTCAAGCGTCTGTGCTAAGCTTTCAGCTGAATAAGAGCATGCAACAACGCTCCTTAATTGGCCTCTCAATTTCTCCTAGAGTTGAGAGAATTAATCATGCTCAATTTGCCGATGATACGCTCCTTCTGGGCTAAGCCAACCTATCCACCGCAAGAGCTCTCAAGAAAGAATTGGATGACTACATGTAAATTTCAGGCAGTGAAATCAGTTTGAGGAAGAGTAAAATTTATGGCTGGAACTGCTCTCCTATAGAAATGATTGGCATTTCCAGGGTGCTGGAAATGGAAGGAGCTTCAATGTGGGAGTCCATTAAATATCTAGGAATCCTGCTAGTCAAAGCAGCTCCCAGAAGTAACCTGTGGTTGCCTCTATTGGACAAGATGAAAGCCAAGATCTTAGCCTGGGGAGCAACATGGTTGAACAAAGCAGGGAAGTTAATCCTCATAAATTCTGTTCTCACCTCTCTTCCTGTCTACCAGGCCTCCATTCTCCTTGCCCCGAGAGGATTTGTGAGAGACTTAGACAACATCTTGAGAAAATTTCTTTGGGAAGGGGGAAGGAATGAGGGGAAAAAAATGCACCTAGTCAGCTGGGATAAGGTTAAAGCCCCCAAGATGGAAGGTGGGTTGCAAGTAAGAGATGTGGCCACTCAGAATCTGGCCATGGGAGGTAAGATTCTTTGGAAGATGATAAGAGGTAAAACCACTTGGAGCTCTAAAGCTCTAAGGCTTAAATATTTCTGTGGTCACAAAGAAAGGTGTCTTGATCGTCCCCCCTTAACTAGAAAAGGCTCTCCCATCCTTTCTCTCTTCCTTAAGGCTCTTGATTTGATTACCTCTAAGCTTTTTTGGATCCCAGGGAATGACAGAAAAATCAAGTTTTGGGAAGACTCTATTTTATGACAGACCCCTTTAAGTTTTTTGGAAGGGATGGGAAACATCGAGAGTTGGCTCCATTCCATTAGCAAAGTCACCCTGTGGGACCTTTCATCTTGGAACCAGGACGACTCTTGGCTTAAGTGGGATTTGGGGGACTATCTGCAGCTCCTAGAATCTGAAGCTCGAACCCTCTTGGATGCTCTTCAAGGGTGCTCCCCCTCTTCGTCCAGGAAGAAGGACAAAAGAGGCTGGGGCTCTACGTCTGGCAGTTACTCTGCTGCAGCTGGCTATGCAGCCCTGCAAGCAATCCCTTGGGTAGCCCCTGATCCCTCGGTGTGGAGAAATCTCTGACTTCTTCCCTCCCTTCCCAAATTAGATCTCTTCTGCTGGTCCCTTCTGCACAACAGTATCCTTTCTTGGGAAAACCTCTCAAAAAGAGGTTGGGAAGGGCCCTCTCGATGCCCTCTTTGTGCTTGCCATGTTGAAACCTCTGTCCACCTGTTTCTCCTCTGTCCCTATGCTCTGGAACTTTGGAATCTCATTCTTCACCAGTTGAATGTTCCCCTGCCTTCTTCAGTTTCCTCTTTGTTTTCCTCCTGGGTCGATCTGGCTCCCTTCTCCTTTACCAAGTTGAACCTGCTAAAGCATTGTTGGATGTGGGTGCCGAAAGTAGTCTGCTGGAAACTGTGGCTGGAGCGAAACAACAAGATCTTCAGGGATATAGCAGGGACGCCGGTCCAAACAACACTAAAAGTGAAATTGATTATGGGTGATCTGATAGCCTCAAAGTCTAATATCAAAAACGAAGTAACCCCTAACAAAGATGAGTATGTCTGGTTCCATGAGCTTGATCCCTCCCTCTTGGACAGAACCAAGCAATTCACCAAACACTTTTCCCCTTGGGAAATTAGGCTGGAGGAACAAGAGTTCTTAAAGTGGAGATCTTCTTTGGAGAAGCATATCCTGCAGGTGGATGGGGCCTCGAAATGGAATCCTGGTCCCGCGGGAAGTGGAGGGGTCCTACTCGACATCTCAGGGAAAATTGTGCTCAACTTTTCCTGGGGGCTGGGTCTGAACACCAATAATACAGCTGAAATTTTAGCAATCTGGCAGGGGCTGGCTCAGGCCAGAAGGTTATCAATATCAAAGTTGGCTATCATAGGGGACTCTAGAATCTTTATCCAGGCTCTCAATCAGAGGAAGGCTCTCAAAAACTTGGGCTTGGACCATTATTATAGGAAGGTTCTGGTCCAGATGAAATATTTCGAAGAGGTGAAGTTCTACCACGTCCTCAGGCATCTCAATCAATTGGCAGACCACGAAGTGAAAAGAGGCACCTCCTTGATCAAGGGAGTCATCAGCGTAAATGGAGCTAAAATTTATGAACCTATCCCTTAGAGTCTGGGGAGAAGGAATCGACCGGAGTTCTCCTGTCAGAAATTGCAGAAGTCTGAATTTTGCCAGGAAGGAATCCAAAGTGCAGGCGCGAAGGTGGGAGGTAGGTGAGAGAAGTCTTGTGCAGGGACGTGCTAGAATAAGGACAGGGGCATCAGGATAGTGCTGGAACATATGTTGAAATAGTACTGGAACATGCTGAAACAACGCTGTTACTTATGATGAAACACAATGTTGTTACTTATACTGAAACACAGTGCTGGAACATATGTTGAATCACAGTACTGGAACATCTGCTGAAACAGGGCTGGAACATATGATGAAGCACAGTGCTGGAACATATGTTGAAACACAGTATTGGAACATATGCTACAGTACTGGAACATATGCTAAAACAGTGTTGTAACTTATGCTGAAACACAGTGTTGTTACTTATGCTGAAACACAGTGCTGGATCATATGATGAAACAGGGCTGGAACATATGCTGAAACACAGTGCTGTATCAAATGCTGAATCAAAGTGCTGGAACATATGCCGATACACAGGGCTGGAGCATATGCTGAAACAGTACTGGATCCTATGCTGAAACAGTGTTGTAACTTATGCTGAAACACAGTGCTGGAACTTATGTTGAAACAGTGTTGGAACATATGCTGAAACACCGCTCTATCAAATGCTGAAACAGTGTTGAGACATATGCTGAAACGATGCTGAGACTTAAGCTGAAACAATGATTGGAGTTTCAACATTTAAATTTAATCCAATTCTATTAGGAGACGTACAGGAACTAGTTTAGTTCACAAGCCTCTAGCTATAGAAGTAGAATGGTTCAGAAAGACAGGCCCGAAGACATTCGAGGCCATTTGTAATCAGATCTGTGGCTAGTCCACCCCATTAATATAATCTATAACCGTTTCTGTAAAAAAAAAAATAACATATACTGATCTAGAAATAATCATAAAGGAACAATAAATTTGATAACGGAGTTTGGCAATATTACCTACATATCTGGGCCTTTGTCTTAGTGGGTGAGGCTTTCTTATTTCTCTTCAAAGCTTCAAATGTGCATCATAAAAGTTCCAAATGGATTACAAGCTGATATGGCTGTGTTATGCTAGATATCAAAAACCCATCACAACTGACGACACTGAAAACAGATGAATGAATCTCCTAGAAATGGCCAGCAAAGTTGCTCTCATCAACAACTTCCCTGCATAAAAATGGCTTTGCCTTTACAATTAATCAACATTTTCCTAAGATAAACCTCCCTTTAGGCTTCCAATAACCTCTAGTTTATATAGGCTTGAAGTTGGCAAAAAAATCCCAACTCCCCCCCAAGATCTGGCCTAAAAAAGGGCCCAAGATCCTCCAAAAACGGTCAAAATCCCTCAAAACTATCTAAAATAACCATAAAAATCATATGATATAGTTTAAAACCCACTAATTGGAAAAAATTAGGATGCAACCCCCAGATCCTCGAGCTCCTGGTCACATGTGCCCTCCATGTGGCCAAGCGTTGGTGCTGGTTCGTTGGCCCCCTCCTCCGTTTGTTCCCGGTCATATGGTTGGGCACATGTAGCCCTGTCCTAAACCTTCAGGTGCTCCATATAGGTTGTTAGGCCCTGGTCACATGCCTCTGGTCATGAACCCTGGTCGACGAGCTATCCCAGCCGACCGGGCACTATCTCCAAACATTCACATCAAACAATAACATTCGAGTTATATGGTGGAGGTCACGTGATACACGTCGGGGGCTACACCAAACAAATTCATGCCAAACAATACTGCAGGTTCATATGAAATAGGTCATATGGAAATCATTGAACTGGGGGTTGAAGCTAGACCCCAACCATTTTCTCTACTCGACATACCACTTGTTTCAATTCAAATATAAATTTTGAACTATAATGGTTAAGAAAATATGTGAGCGGGATGGTAGCCCAACCCTGCCAAATCCATTCGCCTGGACCGGAGGTCACAGTTTTGACTCCCTGGGAGTCCATACCATTTTGAAACCGCCGACCAAGGGAGGGGTGCCATGTGGAAACCCAAGACTAGGCCACGTGGCACCATGTTATTCGCTAAAATATATGCCATGTGTCAAACCCTAATTCGACCACCTGAATGCCTCCGTTTCTTCCCTGTCATCATGTCAACTGTACCTGCCATGTCACTCAGCTGCCATGTTTCATACGAATGTACGAACCTTGCCATGTCATCCTATGCCACGTGTCACTCTTGCAGTGGTGCCACATGTCACAATTTGACTCGTCCACCTGTCATCTATCATGCCCAATCAACATGCCAAATCACCACCCCCATGTTACCTATACGGTCGTACAGATTGTATGGTCATCTTCCATGTCAGCATTGTATGGACTGTACAGTCAACAAAATTTTGCATGTTTGGAAAAATGAACAGATCACAATATCTTTCGTATACAACGTCCATTTGAACCCGTTCAAGTTGTGTTGGGTTTGTAATGACGAGGCCTAGGCACACGTACATTTTGAAGTGATTCCAAGAACTTTGTTTTTTAGGCCATTCTGGACCCATTTTGGTTCCTGGATCCATTTTTGGATCAATCCTCCCCACTAAGACCTTTTGGTCCTCCAAAAGGTTAAAAAAATGACCTTATTGATTACATACTCATAAGGATAAAACAAAACACTATGTTGTACAAAATGATGTTATAATAGGTCATCATTACAACATGTGTGATTACATTAATGGAAGGAAAATACAATGAAGATGTGACATCCACTTCTGGAAAAACCATGTGAATGGTTTCTTTCCTTCATGTTGTTCCTCTTTCTTGGTTGGTACTGCTTCTTCCTTTGTGAGTACAGGCTCAATATTTTTTTCCTTCTTTGGACGAAGCTCTGAATTAAGCTTCCAACATTTAGCCTTTTGATGTCCACCCTTGTTGCAATAAGTGCAGTGGTTCTTTGACATCCAAACTTGTTTTCCCTTCTCTTTATTCCATTGTGGAGTTGAGTCTTTATGTCATGTATCCTTCCTGGTGGACATAAATTTCTTGTACAAATATTGTCTCTTCCAACACTTGGCCACACAATGCTTGGGTGAATGACAAAAAGTACAAGTATACATATTCCACAAGTTTTGGATTACATGAGTATGTTTTTTATAATAAAAAAGATATGTGGAACAACCATGACCATTATACTTGTCTTTCTTATCTTCGCTTTTCTTTGGAGATGATTTGCATTCACTATCACCATCATGGAGTGATACACCACCACCTTTCGTGAATTGTTCCCGCAATTACTTAAGTTGGTCATTTGAAGCATCACTTGCTTCCAATGTTTTGGAGCATTCTCCAATCTCCTCTTCACCATATCACAATCCTAAATAATGAGGCCTTTCCACAACCTCTATGGGATTAACCTTGGCCCTTATTTCAACGACCATTTCCTTCATAACCCATATTGGTTAGCAATTTAAAACCTACACCTCTTGTATGTTTTTCAAATGCACCAAAAGAACCATCTTGATGGGAACAATGTGAAATTGATGAATTACTTCCTTTACATACCTCAAAGATGATTTCTAAACTGGGTGTAGCAGGGAATTCCTTCAATTCTTCTTTGCTTTTGTCGTTCTTTGAAGATTTCCCTTGAACTGATCTCTTTCTTTCCAAGTAATCTTCATACAACACTTTCACCATCTCTACCATGGGAAAGAGAGTATTTCGAAAATCCTTGTCATCTGGAGAAAGTCCCTCTTTAGATTCCATTTTACTAGTAGTCATTGTTACACATTATTTTCATCATCCCTATGACCGTTAATGATGTAAACCTATCTGTTGCCTTTAGAGGGGTCAGTGTTCTAAATTCCT
Source organism: Picea engelmannii (assembly GCA_009831015.1). Lineage (NCBI taxonomy): Eukaryota > Viridiplantae > Streptophyta > Pinopsida > Pinales > Pinaceae > Picea > Picea engelmannii. The sequence continues at coordinate 1,260,518 of ML776901.1, read as the reverse complement.
AAATAAAGAAGGGAGAAGAACCTTTCCTGAGAGAAGAAGTTGTGTTTTCCTCTGTAAAAACCCTATTTTGGAGGAGTTTTGTAGGTTGTTCTATATGTAGGGTGCATAAATGTTTGATTTCCGCATATTTCTCTATAGCTAGGGTGCGAAATTTCCACAGGCTGCACTATAGCTAGGGTGTAGCGGTCTTCGTACATGGGAAAAACGAGCATTTTCTCGATGCTTCTAGAAGGAGAATCTTCTATGGTGAGGTGGCCTCCGAATGGTTTGGATCTTACTCACTTTCATGATTTAGTGGGATCATCCTAACCTCCTCACCTTATCCTCTTCAGCTTATAAAAGGAGAGGAGCTCTCATGGAGAAAGTTAGTTGGATTGAGCTTGAGGTTAGCTTGATTGGGTTGGAAATTTCTTGAGCTTGTTAGCTTGGTTACATTGGCTTTGAGCTTTGATTTTTCAAGATAGATTGTGAGTAGCTATCAGATCCACGGTCTCAGAATCCTTGGAGCAAGAAGTGTGTGAGAAGCAAGGAATTGTTGGAAGGAACCTTACGAAATCAAGGCATCCAGTTGTAATCTCTCTTCCTATTATTAATATAATACAATGGAATGTTTCATTCCCATAGAATTATCTTATTTTATTGCATAATTCCTTGATCATATGCATAGGTCGTCATTGAATATACTCTCTCTGCTTTCACTTTGGTTGGTTCATGTCTCACTGCAGGATCAATATCACAAGAGCACCGGAGCAAAGCAGGGACAACAAAAACATAAGGAAGCAATATTTAAAGGTATGTCACTCATCCTTTCTTTGATGATAGATTCAATGATTGAAGCCTAGGGAAAGTGCTATGTCCTGTCTTGTTTTGTTCTAGATCTAGGTGGATCTAGGGAGATTAGTTTATGTCCGCATTCACCGATTTATCCAATAACAAAATTGGCGACTCCAATGGGGATCATATTGTTTTCCTAGTTTGTCTTGATTTCTTGCTTTGATTGTCTGGATTCTGTTTTTCGAGTCACTGGGAGATCCAACTTGACTCTCTAACTGTTAAACTTCACTGGAAAACCTTCTTAATTTTTAATTTTTTCCATTTTTGTTTTATTTCTGCACCCTGATTTGAGGAATAGTGCGACGACTTGGGATTTACGCACCCTACCTATTTAGACCAGTGCAGAAACTCCACACCCTACTCGTATCTGGCCTACGGAAATCAAGGATTTCCGCACTGTGTTAGTCTACATCCTACAAAAATTGTGAATTTTTTTATTTTTGATGGTTTTTTCCTTACCCAGACCTTGGATTTGGTTTTAGGGTGAATTTTTTGGTTTGATTATGATCTGTTTATAGTCTGCTTGACATCTTTGAAACTGCTTTTAGCCATCTTTTCTTTTTTTTCTTTTGAAATATTTGGTCTCTGGCTTTGAGTGTCTTTGAGTTACAAAGCATTTGTTTTTCCTTAGAATTATTTAATGAAAGACTTTCTTTTTCTTTTATTGAATAGTTCGTGTTAAAAGAGAAACTTTGTTTGGGTTGCTTTTGTTTTGAAGAAGTTATCTATTCCTTTTAGTGTCTCTTTATAACAAAAAGGTTCTAATTTCTTTCTTTATATTAGATTGGGGGCATCCTTGCATTTGAAATAGCGAAATTACATTTCTTGGCATTTGAAGTAGCGAATTGCGTATTGGTGTACAATCTCTTTTGCTCATTTCTTGAGAATCTTGATATTGATGAGTTTAATAAAATTTTGGGACATTGTGCATATGGGAATGATAAATGTTTTCTCCTTCTCGTAGCATAGATTTCATCGAAATGAAAAGATTACATCTTTATCTCTTTGCATAACTTTCAAGTCGGTCAAAACATCATTTCATCCACGCCATTTTCCTCTTGAGTAACAATAGCCTTAAAATAAAGCGCTTATAAAAATTGACTAGACATTTTTATTTTCTGGTAGCAAAACTACATTATATTAGTTGTAGGGCATTGGAATAGGTGTGAAAGATAACTTTCCAAAGTTGCAAACAAACATAGAATCTTGAGTTAGGGAGCGGTGAAATCCACTTATTACATTTTGTCCTGGGAAGCCCTTCTAACACAAGGGTCAATCATAAGGTTGCATTGAGACTGACATAGTTACTCACCCTGCTTTGTTGGTCTTGGTGTAGATATTGTGCGTATTATGGGGGTCGCTTGAAGGTATACCCACAATGATTAGTGGAATCCTTTCGAGTTGATTTTGGGCTAGATACGCTGCCTTTGCGCGTGGATCAAACTGTTGACTATTTCCCCAAACATCACTGTAGTAATTGGTAATCTTAGTGGCCTTTCTCTTTGGGTTCTTTACATAAGGTGACTGTGGAGGGGCAAGTCTTCACGGTACCTAGAGTCGATGTTGGCCAAACTCACTCAGGCTCCTTGGAGGGTATACCCACAATTATGTGTGGGAGCTTGCACCAGGGTGTAAGTCCGTTAAGCAGGTCGTCAATGTAACTTTAACACCCACTCTATCTCAGCCCCTACTTATATTGTTATCGTGACATTGGATTTCATCACCAACTAGTGTGCTCATTGTGAGAAGGTTTTGTTTTCTTGCTTGCTTACTAGATTTATAGCGTGTGTTGTTTGTTCTCCCTAGAAGACTCTAGGTTGGATTTTTATTTAATGGCGTCTATTCCCAGAATGACCAATGAAGGAACCCCTATTCCAGAGGAACCTTTTGTTTTTCCTTCTTACGAGAACATTGGTCCTCCTCACATAGCTACTTTGAGCCTTCCAGGTCTCATAATTGGATTGTCGATATAGTTGTTTTCCACTCAGGTAATCTCGAATGCAGCTAGTGCTTCTGTTGTAAGAACTTTCCCCCAAGAACATAAACCTCATGTTGATCCTTCGCCTTCTTCACCAGTAATATCTTCTTCACCTTCTCCACTGGCAAGGTCTTCTTCCATTTCATCTTCTTCATCGAGTGAAAGATCTGAAGCTAGTAACTCAGTGGATAAGAAGAAGAAGAAAAGGAAGAATATTAAGAAGAAAAATGAACAAGGATCTAAAATTCCAACCACTTTTGGACCTGTGGTAAAGAAACTAGTTACTATTGATCGTGCTGGGAGTGTTGATGATGTCAAGATCACCCAAACAACCCGTAAACCTAGGTACCCTTGCAGGCTTTGTAAGGGTAGCCATATTCTTAAGGATTTCCTTGGTCTATCCAAAGTTATATAAGTATGGTCTACACACCCTCGCCAACCCATGTCGTCAACCTCTGAACAACATGCTGATGACCTCCCATCAACTAGTCAAAATACTGTTGGGAAGAACAAAAGTAGAGTCAAGTTTCCTTGTATGTTATGTGGAGGGAGTCATCAAACTCACCTTTGCCCTCGTATGGATGAAGCCTCGAAATTACTGGAAGACATGATTGTTTCACAGACTCAACTTCCAGCTACTTATCACAAGCTTTCTCTCAAACCACCTCTAGTTGATGGAATGATCTGTTGGACACACCTACCACACTTAGAGGGGGGGGGTGAATGAGTGTGGGGCTCTTTTTCCCAAAACTTCCCTCTTGCACAAAAACTCATCAATTAGCATTCAACATTTATTCATTACCCATTGTTGTCATTTATAACTAGTTAGATGTGAGCACATATCAACAACATATATCAGCAATATATCATCAAGAAGTCATCACCACAATGAACACAAAGAACACAAGATGTATGTACAAATTTCTTTTTATTACGGACTACAATCCTTGGGGTTTATCAGCAACAACTGAATAGAGTACAAATCTACAAGAGCACCAGCTCTATATGCAAGAATCA